>JAMJFZ010002269.1:0-60617 GCA_026225945.1 Cricetomys ansorgei
TAAAGCTGTGTTGTAACATGCTGGCCAAAGACTGACTGAAAATTGCAGTTTGCTCCTGTTGTTTGCTGTTTACATATGAACTATGTAAATACCATCATAGCTTACTTAGCTCTGTATCTACACGAGGGATTGGTGCAATTTTGTGTTTTCATTTAATTTACACTGTAAGAAACCATTAGTTTTACTGTGTATGTCCTTAGAAGGATTATTCTGTTTAATGAGTTCTTGTGGGAGAAGGGGTAGTGCATGTGTGCACATATGTGCATGTGGCAGACAAGGACGCATATTAGCCTCAAGTGTTATATTTCAGGAGCCATCTCCCTTATTTCTTTTAGACAGAGTCTCTCAGAGACCCACCCAGTTTACTAGGCTGTCCCTGACAATGAATCCCAAGGATCCTTTTTGTTTCTGCATCCCCAGTGCTGGGATTCTAAGTGCACGCTACCATGCCAGGGCTTATCATGAGTTCTGAGGTTCAAACTTAGTACCTCATGGTTACAAGGCAAGTATTCCATCATCTTCAAACCTCCAAAAAAGGTTTTTCAAAACCTGGAATTTTGAATTTTGTATACCGTTGCAAAGTCTAAAAGAAGTGAACAGGTGAAAATTAATAAGAAGAAATCTAGTCTAACAGAAAAGGAAAAAAATGTGAAAGAGAATGAAATAGAGTCGTCCAAGTTTGCTATCCGAAAAACAGCCCCAGAGTTATAAATGCACTGGTGGAAACACACTTCGGTCTTTTAATACCCTGTTCCTGGTTCAAGCCCATTGGCAGAATGAGAGAACAACTGTGAATCAAGACACTTTGTGGATCACTTTGTTTCCAGCCAGGACACTTCGGGAGAGTTATACAATCATACATTTCAGAAAGAAAATGGCCAGCCTGGACGCAGCCACACAAAGCTCCACAGCTCTTCCTATCTGCACACTGAGACTGGTCGGAATATGAAAGGCTATGGTGTCAACACCACCGTAGAAGATGGAAATCCTTTGTATTTCCATCATAGAAAGTCTGATCCTCTCTGGATACAAATGAAATATATTCAGATTGTACCCACATGTTTTGATATAAAATGAGTTCATCCGACCTGATTAAACAACGGCATTAATTCATGCAACATGTAATCAACTGCCTGCTCAGTCCCAGGTACTTTTGTAAGTAGGAGTAAGCAGAATATACAATGTCCTTTCTCGTGAAGTTTTCATTTTGTCTAAGAGGCAAATAGATATCACCTCTCACATCAAGAAGCAGACCTGTCAGTTTATAAATATTTGAAGAAAAATCACACACCTGGGTGAAAGAATGATCAACCCACTTACAGAATAGTTAAAATTAAGAAGCGTTAAGTACTCATTTTTCTAACTCAACACTCATAAAAATTAATGGTATATTTATGACATTTTTATTTTTCAGACTATAAAATCATGCCCCCTAAATTTTATAACATTATTTATTTTTCCCAGTTCAGAAATGAAAAGTGGGAATCCATATATTCCTGATCATGGAGGATTTTCCTCCAGTATTACACAGTGTTGTGGGCTCCACAAGTATTGGAAATTTTCTTCATGAAAAATCTTTCCTTTAACTGCATTTGCTTTACAAGGAAAGTAGATATCACATCGGATACTTTGCTGGGAGCAGAGCATTGTTTTTGAAATCACATTAATAAACTGACACTGCTGTGAAGGAAAAACCAGGTGGAGAGTGATTAATCTGTATCCCATTCTACATTTTAGAACTCCAACACCAGCCACTGTCCCAGACCCCCACAACGCCACCACGCACAGGCACTACAATCCCCGTTCTTACTTCGTAAGTCAAGTAGAACAATAACACACTATGTTATGACCAGAACAAAATCACCCAGCGGCAGGTCTAGCTGTGATTATGGAACACAGCACAGTGAGACAATGCTGCAGGTGTACTCACAGTGGAGTAGGCAGAGGGTCACAGGGACTAAAGTTTAATGAATTTGTTTGTGACTAAAGATCAGTCACCCTGGGTTTGTAGTTGCACCAATATTTAAATCAGTTTTCTAGAAGTTACAAGAAATTTAAAAACGAAAATATTCAATGTCTCTTGGGGAGTACTTTCCAGCCATAGACTTGAGTAGATACATGTATTTTCTTTAAATCATGAATTCTTCAAATATTTTATGACAATGGGAAAGCATGCAAACTTGCTCAATGGAAATATGATGGAAAATGGACATTGAGGTTTAAACATTAGGGAGCTCTGCTTGCTCAATGGGCTGTCCTTATGAATGAAGATGAAGCTACTCCTGTCATTCATTAATGATATATATGCTGAAATAGTCAGCGGTATGTTGCTGTAACAAATACTGAGTCATCAACTCAGGAGCTAATTGGTTCACTTTCTGTGGTTGGCTTCCCCCATTGACTTTAGACATTGGGAAGAAATGGCCGTCACAGAGGAATCTGTTCCTTTTATAATACCCAATAAATACAGACAGGGAGGAAGAGGCCAGAGCAAAGTGTAACCTTGCAGGCAGGGTATGTGCTCATTAACCTTCTTCCTCAAAAGTAGGTCTCACCACCTTCTTTCTAGCACTTCTCAATAATGATAACATAGTGAGCATCCATCAATGAATCAATCCACTGATGAAGTAAGAATTACCTCAATTAAATTTTATATATATATATATATATCAGTATCAACTGGGTATCAAGCCTTCAGTACATCAGTCCTTGGTGGTGGTATGACATTTCATGTTCAAAGTATTTGATAGGGTGGTGGCTAGTCAAAGGAACCTTCCAGAGCAGTCATTCAGTAGATCATTAAGTATGCCTCAAATACAGAATGCACAGAATAGTAGAGATGGAAAGTGACTCCAGGTAACAAAATTTTATATTTGTGGGTCCAAAACACTTTCAAGTGCATTCTAAAGATATAAGCAAAACAATTTTGATAGGATGCAGTTGGGAGATGTGAGATCCAAGGTCAAAATGAGAGAATGGAGAGAGAATATGAGGGCTTCTGGATTCCAGGCTTAGATACTTGGATTCTCCTTTTACTTTTAGATCCAGTAATATCTGTGTTTAATCAAAAAGCCAGGAAAAACAGAGAGCATGTAATGTAGTGCTCTGGTGCTCTGAAACTCCTAGTGGGAATCTCAAGTCATCTGGTCTCCTTAACCTCTCTTCCTCTGTATATGTGAGAATATCAGCTGTAGCCTGGGTTCATCATGAAGAATCACATACTTAAGGAAAGGAGTGTCTTGAGGGTATTTACGTTTATCAGAGGGAGGGGCATGTGAATATTGATGTGAACTAATTGTTTTGCCCTGAAATTTTGACTCCTAGTGTAATGGTATTAGCAGACAGGACTTTGAATTTTGTTTGTTGTCAATGTAGCTTTGAAAAAAACTAAAAATACTAATGAAATACACTGTGACATATGTTCATATGCCATTCTGCTCAGTAGGGGGCAAGACATTGAACTGGGGAAGTGGAGAAGCAAAGAAGGGACTAACACCTATGCTCAGCTCAGCTGGGGATGTTTCTCCCTTCAGTGGGCAGAGTAACACTCCACCACAGCAGAGAATGCCCTCCCAACCTCACAGCTGGGTGGTTCCTTGGCTCCTGACTGTCAGGGCAACTTTCTATCTCCCTCAGAGCTGGAAAACAAAACAAAACACAGACACACACACACCCTCTGGTAGTGGGTGTGGCAAGGCAGTGACAAAGAAGGGAGAGAGAATTTTAGAGAGGACAGGAGTACAAAGCCTGTGAGGGAATTCTGGGAGAGGGCCAGCCTACCTGGAGTTGTGGTGGCTGGTGTGGTCTCTGGTCCCAGCAGGGAGCTTCTACTTGAGTCCCTACTCAAGGGTGAGCAAGACAGCAAGACTGAGGAGAGGGATTGGGTACCTAAGAAGGTGGGAATACTGTGGTTGGGAAGACAGCCTCCCTGGGGTTGCAGCAGCTGGTGTGACCCTACATACTTTTCATATAATATACTATGTTTATTTTATTTCCCCTTCCCCAATTCCTCACAGATCTTCCCCCGAAAATGTACAGTAGATTATAAACTATACTGCCTATGTTGATGCGTTAAATAGGATAGAACAGTTTTTAAAAAATAAAGGCCAGGTCAACAGGAAAAGTAACTAATTTTAACAGTTGAATAAGAGTATATTAACAAAATTAATTAATTAAAAATAGTGGGATCCTGCTGTCGTTTATCATCTTAGTCTCCTATTGAAATATTTACTTACTCCATCCAGAGACGTAATCATGATAATAAGATAAAACCAGAGAATATCTGAGATTCATCATTATTTGTCCTTCTTTCCTTCCTTTGTGTATTTATTCATTTGACACAAGGTTTAAGTAAGTCAGTCCAGGCTGGGGGCTGCAGTAAATGTATATATCAAGCCTGGTTATGATTTGTTTCCCAGTGTGTCAGGAGAGTCTTCAGTGATCAATAATTCCATTAATTCTGAGTCAATTCAGCCAGTGTACATTTCTCAAGTATCTTTATTAGATATACCATATATATGAACCCTTCAAGTACAACATAGTTTAATTGCCTGCTCAAGACAATGACTAAAAACTTCGGATAAGAGTCACTCCCCCATTTTATTTTATTATTTTTTCCTCTTATTGAAAATAGATTGTTTTCTCACATATCCTGATTGTGGTTTCCCCTCCCTCTACTCCTCCCAGCTTCTCTCTACCTCCTCTCATTTCCAGATTCACTCACTTCCTGTCTCTCAGAAACAGGCTCCTATGGGATAATAAAATAAAATATAGTTTAAGATAAAACAAAAACTAACACATCAGAATTAAACAAAACAAACAGAAGGAAAGAGTTCAAGGAAGGCAAAAGAAACAAGGGCCTACGTATTGATTTAGAATTCTGTTTTTCTTGGTGCCCCCCCCCCCCGACCCTCTGTGGCTCCTGCATTCTTTCTTTCCTCTATTCTATAGATTTCTCTGAGTCCTTAGGTGAGAGATTTGAGGGAGGCATCCCTTTAGGACTGACTTTACATGTCAGGCTGTGGATCTCTGTGGTTGTTGCCTCCTGCTGCAGCTTCTCTGATGATGGCTGAGCAAGGCACTGGTCCATAGCAGGATATCATTAGAAGTCATTTCATTGTTACAGTTTTAGGGCATTTTGGTTCTTGTTTTTGGTTTGGTTTGTTTTTAGAACAGTAGCACTTGGTTTTACCCTAGGTCTCTGAGCTGTCTAGTCTAAGGTTCTGTTCATCTGAGCAATGTCGGGTATGAGCTGCAGCTCTCTGAGTGGGCCTTAGGTCAAATCAGATAATGGTTTGTATCTCCCACAAACTTTGTGCCACTATTGCCCTAGCATACCTTGCAGGAAGGACACCATCGTAGATCAAAAAGTTTGTGGTTGGTGTCTCCTTGTGTATATCTGAACCAAAGACACTAGCCATAGATGTGAAGGCTCTACGTAGGGACTAGATTGACTTTTCCATATTCAGTGAGTTGTATAGGTGTCTTCAAAAATAGGGCCCTGTTATCAGTCTGTGGAGGGCTTGGAAGCCATTGTTTGAGGTTCCCATGGGACAATTTTAACTAAAAATTCAGTTAGATGTGACCAAATTCCAGGACTGATCATTTGATAACTAGAATGCTCAGTTGGAGCTCTGTCTTCCCAATTATTTGACAATTTCATTTAGATAGCCTTCACATACGTATATTTTAGGGAGCTTGTACTGCATTAGGGTGACATACTACCCCTCAAATGGCCCTTAATTTTAGTTGTCTTTTCCCATATTCCCTCCCTTGTTCCCCTTTTTCCTGCCTCTCTCCTCTTGATCTTTTTATTCCACTTCCCCCTCATCCATAACCATCTATTCTATTTCCCTTTTCTAGGGAGCTCAATCTGTCCCTCTGTGGTTTCTTACAGTATACCTAACCTCCATGCTTCTGCAGATTTTAACTTGGTTATCATTGACTTAACAGCTAATATCCACATATGTATGAGCACATACCATATTTGTCTGTCAAGGTCTTAGCTTATGTTGAGGAAGTTTATTTTTAGTTATATATAAAATAATTGTTTTTGCACTGTTGGAAAAACGGTAGCCTAGGCCTTGGCATTTTGTATTGTTTGCAGGTATTGGATTTCTGTGGGGGACGTTTGATTGCTTATGATCTGCACCTGAGGAGTTCAGAATCAATAAAACACCTGAGCTCAGATGCTCAGGATTGCACTTTTGATTGTGTTAGGCGCTGGCCAGGATGGTGGCTCCCTCTGCTGAGGTCTGGCAGGATTTGAGCCTATAAAAAATATACCCTTTTCCTGTTTGGTGAGCTGCCACAGTAGGTGTATCACTACAGGCTTACCTTACTTAAAATGCTGTTTTCCTGGTATCACCCATTTACATGAGAATTTCATGATTTCATTTTTTAAAACAACTGAGAAATACATTGTATACATGTACCAAATATCTTTCATTATCCTCTATTGATCCTCTATTGATGAGGTGAAGGTTGTTTTTAATTTCTTGTTATAATTAATAGAGCAACAATGAACACTGTTGAGCAAGTGTCTCTGCGGTAGGATGAAGCTTTCTTTAGGTACATGCCCAAGAGTGATCTAACTGGAACTTGAGGTAAATCGATCCCCTGCATCCTCAGGAACCAACCCCACTGATTTCCACAGTGGCCGTATGAACTTGCCCTCCCACCAGCAATAAATGTGTGTTCCCCTTGCTCTACACCCTTGCCAGCATGAAGTCTCACTTATTTTATTGATCTTAGTTATCCTGATAGGTATAAGATGAAATATCAAACTAGTCTTGATTTTTATTTTCCTGATGACTAAGGATGTTGAACATTTCATTTAAAGTTTCTAAGCCATTAGAGTTTTCCATCTTGAGAATTCTCTGTATCCCATTTTTAATTGGGTTACTTGTTTTTTTGCTATATATATATATATTATAATATGTAGTTATATAAAATAGAAAATAGGTATAATATATACATATATGACAATAGCCCTCTTTTGGATGTTTTGTTGGTAAAAATATTTTTCAGTTTTCTAGGCTGCTGCTTTCTCCAGATGACAGCTTCTTTTTTCATACAAAGGGTTTTCAGTTTCATGAGATCCGTTTATTAATTATTGATCTTAGTTCCCATGCTAAAAATGATATGTTCAGAGAGTCTTTTCCCCTGCCAGTGAGTTCAAGGCTAGTCCCACTTTCTCTTTTGTCAGGTTCAGTGCATCTGGTTTTATGTAGAATCCTTTGATCCATTTGGAGTTTAATTTTGTCCAGTATGATAAGTATGGATCTCTTGGATTCTTCTACACACAGCCATCCAATTTGGCAAGCATCATTTTTTTTTTCAAATGCTGGCTTTATTCCAGGCTTCCTAAATCGGGTGTCCAGAGTTGTATGGATTTATGTATGGGTTTTCAACAGATTGCATTAATTGAAGTGTCTGTTTTTATGCCAAAACTATGCTGTTTTAATAACTATATCTCCGTAGTGAACTTGGGATCAGTGATGCCAATGCTTCCAGCAGTTCTTTTATAATTCAGGATGGTTTTAAATACTCTGTTTTTTGTTTGCTTTGTTTTGTTTGTTTATTTTGGTTGTCATTGCTATTTTTTATTTCCCTAAGAAGATGAAGAATCAAGATCTGTGAAGAGTTGTGTTGCACCATCCCAGCATCTGTGGAATGATGTCTACTTGGCCATGGTAGATGATCTTTTTATGTGTCCTTGGATTTGGTTTGCAAGTATTTTACTGAGAATTTTTGGATCAGTTTTTATAAGGGACAATTGTTTTGCAATTATTTCTTTGTTGTGTCTCTCTATGGTTTGTTCATTAGGGTAAATGTTGCCTTGTCAAATTAAGTGGACAACGTTACCTCTGTTTCTGTTCTGTGGAATGATTGAAGGAGTATCGACATTAGGTTGTATTTGAAAATCTGGTAAAATTCTGCATTAAAACCATCTGTCACTGGATCTTTATTCTTTTTGAATTTTGAATTTGAATTGTTCTTGTTTTTTTGGTTGGTAAACTTCTAACTACTGCTTCCATTTCACAAGGTGTTATAGCTCTGCTTAAACTGTATATCTAATATGGATTTACCTTTGATAAGTGGTATGTATTGAGAAAATTATCCATTTTCTGAGATTTTTCCAATTTGAGGGGAAAAAGGATTTTAAAGTATGTCTTTAAGGTTCAATGGATTTCCTCTGTGTCTGTTCCCCTTTCATCTCTAATTGCATTTATTTGGATATTCTCTTTGCCTTTTAGTTAATTTGGATAAGAGTTGGTCAATCTTATAGATTTTCTCAAGTACCAACTCTTTGTTTCATTGCATCTTCGTACTGCCTGTTTGTTTCTATTTTATTGATGTTAGCTTCTTGTCCCATAAATTTGTATGTTTTCTGTTCATTTTCTATCAATTCTGGAAAGTCTTTAATTTCTTAATTTCTGTCTTGATCCATTTTTAATTCAATAGTGAGTTTTCACGAGTTTGTAAGCTTTCTGATTTTTCTGTTGTTAATGATATTCAGTTTTAATCCATTATGGTCAGAGAGGATACAGGATGTGATTGCAATTTTATTGTATTTGTTGAGACTTGTTTTTTATCTGAGTATGTGGCCAATTTTGAAGAAAATTAACTGAGGTGTTGAGAAGGTACATTCTTCTGTGTTTGGGTAAAATGTTCTATAAATATATGTGAGGTCCAATTGATCTATATTATGTAGCTCCAACATTTCTCTGTTTAGGTTTTGCCTGTATCACTTCTCTTTTGGCAAGAAGGGTATTGGAGTGTGTGAAGGTAAATATGGGATTTAAGCTGTAGTAGTATTTTTTATGAATTTGGTGACCTTATGCTTGGTGCACAGATATTAGCAATTGTATTGTCCTCTAAGCATGTTTTCCTTTGATTAGTACGCAGTGTTTCTCCCTATCTCTTCTAATTAGTTTGGTCTGAAAGTCTATTTTGTCAGATATTAAAATGGTTGTACTCACTTGATGTCAAGGTTTGTTTCTTGGATGCAACAGAAGGCTGGATCCTGATTGCACCTCCATTCTGTGTGTGTATTTTTATCAGGATATTGAGATCACCAATGTTGATAGGTATCAATGAGCAGTGTTTACAGATTCCTGTTGCTTTGTTGGTGGTGGTAGTGGTGTGTGTAGTGTGTTTCTTCTCTTTTGATGTTCTTGTCTGGATTAATTATTTCTGTGTTTTCTTGAGTATGGTTAACCTCTTTAGGTTGCAGTTTTCCTTCTACAGTAGAGTGGGATATGTACATGACTATTTCTTAAATTTAGTTTTATCATAGAGCATCTTACTTTCTCCATCTAGTGTGACTAAAAGTTTTGCTGGGTATGTTTGTCTGGGATGGCATCGTGGTTTCTTAACGTCTACAGCAGATTTGTCCAAGCCTTTCTAGCTTTTAGACTCTCCATTGAGAAGTCAGATATAGTCTTAATAAATCTGCCTTTATGTTAGCTGGCCTTTTTTTTTTTTTAACTTCAGCTTTTAATATTCTTTTCTTTTTTGTGTATATTTAGTGGTTTGATTCTTATGTGCCAAGGAGAATTTCTTTTCTGGTCTAGATTTATTTGGTGTTCTGTATTCTTCTTTTACTTTTATGGTCATCTTCTTCAGGTTAGGGAGGTTTTCTTCTATGAGTTTGTTGAAAATGTTTTCTGGACTTTTGTATTGGGTTCTTTCTCCTTCCTCTACTCATATTCTCCTCTGGTCTGATCTTTTCATAGCGTCCTGGATTTTCCAGATGTTTTGTTCCAAGATTTTTATAAACTTAACATTTTCTTTGACTGAGATGTCTGTTTCTTCTATCATGTTTTCAATGCCTGAGATACTTTCCTCCATCTCTCACACTTTGGTGGTAAGAATTGCCTCTGAAGCTTCACTGCAAGTTCCTAAATTTTTTATTTCCAGATTTTCCTCAATTTTGGTTTTCTTTATTGACTCTACTTCCAGATTCAGGTATTGGGCTGTTTTATTTCTTTGCTTCCGGTCCTGTTCTTCACCTGTGCTCCAAGACTCAGAGCATCCTGTGGGAGAGTCGATGGGCTCTAGTGGAGATACAGTGTTCTGGCTGCTGTTGACTGTGGCTTGCTGGTGTTTGGGCATCTGGGTTTTAGAAGATTGTAATTATAGGTTCTGATCCTTGGTCTTGTCTTTGTTGGGTGGATGTTAGTTACTGGGTTTCTGTTGCCCTCTCTGGTTGTTATGAGCATGGTAGCTGTGTGTTGCCTGCTGGGAAATTCTTCTGGGATCTTGGTAGGCATGCCCCTGGGGATTCCAGGTAAAATGTGTTTCTAGGTATTGCGAGCTGAAACTTAAGAACAGGGATGGTCTGGAGGACCAAGAGGGCTAAGCAGGTCTACAGGGGGAAGGAAAGCAGGGTGATCCACCAGATCTTCTTCTCTGGGAATACAGGCAGAAAGTGAAAAGTGACTATTACAATTGGTCTGTTACAGAGCTAGGGATGAAACTGAGGAATTGGGTAAGGAAGGAGGGAAAATGGAGATCTGAAGATTGCCTACCTGCACCTGCTTCTCTGTCAGCTGTTGGTGGTAGGTTCCCAGAGAAGACCTAATGAAGTTGAGGGCTGGGATCACAGGATGGATTGGGAGAATGCTGGAAAAGAAGATCTTTGTGGTTCAATGGATTGAGAAGAGATGGGTGGGGGAGGCCCTAGCATGTGTTCTGCTACAGATGATAGGGTCAGACAGTGGGAATGGGCTTAGAGAAATGGAGGAAGAGGTGACAATCTATAGTTATGCTACCTACTTCCTGGGTCTGTGAAGCTGGCTGTTGTGTTCCTAGAGAATGCCTGTGTTAGGCCTGAACAAACATCATCTTGAAAAGAGGCTCACCTTAGAAGGGCTGTGAGGAATTCAAAATAAGATCTCACCTATCCTAGTCCTTGGAAGGTCTCTAACCAGGCACCAGACAATTAAGGAACAGGGTCATAAATCCTTTATCCTCTGGGAGTGAATCCTGTATCCTGCATCCGCCAGAGTTGAATCATGCTTCCTGCCTCCACCGGAGGTGAATTATGTATCCTGCATCCGCCGGGGGTGAATCATGTATCCTGTATCTGTTAGATAAGGTCCCACCTAGCTAACGAAAGGGCCCACGAGGGACCCAGCCCTGGTCATCCAGTCCCCTTGCGCCAACCCTGCATTAGCCAATTATCAATCAATCCCGTAGCATCCTGGTTGGAAACTTGTGAACCCTGTTGTGATTACTATAAAAAGCTTGCTTTCAAGGACGTTCGAGGCTCATGTTCTGGTTCTCACTGCATGGAAACAGCACTTGGGCCCGACTCTAGACTCGAATAAAGGTTCCTTGCTTTCGCATCAGGACCGGCAGTCTTCTGGTGGTACTTGGGCGATAGGGGATTTCGAGAACCGCGCACAACACCTGCTGGGGATGAGGTCCAAGATAAAGGAATGGATTGGCAGTAGGAAGAGTTTGGAGGGGATAATCGGTGTGAGCCAGTACAGATGGGGGCAGGAGGCAAGGATGGGAGACTTCAGGAGGTGGTCTGCTACAGGGCTGGTGACAAGACTGGGATGTCCATCGGGTCTGGAGGAGTTGAGAGAGAGGTGAAGTTCTTCATTGAGGCTCCCTGCTTCCCTGTCTAGAGTGGCTGGAGGGTTCCCAGGAATGCCTGCTGGAATTAAGGGACTATTATAAAGCAGTAAGTGGGGCAAGGAGTTTGAAGGGCAAGACTTGGGCAATCCACTGTAGATGGGGGCAGGGAGGTGAAGAGGAGCTGCAGGAGGCCCTTTCCTGCAGAGTGGGAGTGAGGGGAGTTGTATTAGGAGGAGTGGAGGGGGAGGGAATAATATGTAGTTCGCTTCCCTGGCTTGAGTGGCCTCAAACCAAGTTGCTTTAAAGAAAACATTTGTGCTTTTGAGACAGAATCTCACTATGTATTTCTGGATGGCCTGGAATTCAGCTTGTAGATAAGGCTGATCTTGAATACAGTGAGTTCTGCTCGCATCTACCTCCCGAGTTCTGGGGTTCAAGGCGCATGTCACCATATCAGGTGAATTAAAAAATATATTTTGTTTATCTCTAAGAATAAAATTTGTCTATATGAAGTAAAAAGCTGGAACAGATTTTTTTTTTTTTTTGACAATGTGGAATACATCTGAATTGGGAGAGAATGAAGCTTTGTACCTCTGAGCACTGAGTGGGCATGACAGTTCTTCGCACATATGGAAATATTCCTGAGGATTCACCATGGCATACCCATGTTTTGTGTTCAGGAGATATTTGAGCTTCTTGAAAATTGTAGCATTCTGATAAAATCAGGAGACCAGCTGTATGGATTTTCCCTTCACGTGGCAATAAGTCCCACACAGACAATTAATGTCACTGTACATATTTCTCTGGAGTATTAGAGAAACAGAGGCTTACAAGCAATCTTTGAGGGAGCTTCCATGCAAGGAAGATCAAAGCTTCCTCAGTCTGGAAAGCAGGCAGTCAGGTGATGAGGACTCAGTCATGATGAATCTGAAAAACAGGACAATTAGCAGTGGAATTAGCAGCTGGGAGAGAGCACCAGGAGGAAGCCAGAGTGGGAAAGACAACAACCTGTACAAATGGGGAGGGTTAGTATTGTTTGAAAGAAATAAAAGCCAAGTGACTGGGCCTAGGAAATACCAACTATCATATCATTGCAGATCTGGAAGCACTGGAAATGGAGTAGAAGTTATTTGCCGCCAACCATGCCTCTCACAGGATGATATACTATGTTTTTTAACATGAGAGAAAGATAAGAGCATTTTATTCACTTACCTTGACATGAATAAATAGCTGTTTCCTCAATGAAAGGGGAATCCATCACAGGCTGAAGGGAGATGTAATTCAACATTCTGCTTTTGAATAACCCAGGGTGGCTTCCTCTGGATCCTCACAATGCTTTGGTTGGGATTGTTTTCGTCTTTTGACTTTAACAGAGAAGTTGAACTCTTCGTAATGCTGGAATGTCACAGCTAACACCGGCGGTTATTCTCTAAACATTTACTGCTAAGAAGCACAGAGAGTAATGCAGTTTCCTACCAATGTTCAGAGGAGTTTAATGAGGCTCTGCGGACCAATAACAACCACACTGCTCTATTTTCTTTTATGTTATAAGATTTAATCCACAGGTATAAAGACATATGGACCCTGTAGAGGTCAGTCTGTCCAGTCTAACATCTGATACCAAAATTTCATTATCCCACACAAATACTATTATTGAGCTGAGAAGCATGTTTTTCTTGAACTCTGAAGTCAAATGAATAACAGTTTGTCTGGCACATTCTGTTTCGAGTTGTGTGGGAAATGTAATTGTGAGAACTATCTACCTAATACTAAGGAGAGCAATATCCTCTATCAAAAATTTCTGTCTCATCTAACAACTGTCCCAATACACTATGAATTCCTTTACTTGCCTCCATCCAACAGGTTCACAGAATTAACAGAAGCTTGCCTCTGTATCTGGGATGTGTTTTCGCTTCTGCTGAGTATGTGCTCAGTGTGACTCGGCAACATCGCCTGCTCTGATGATGTCAAACCTGTTTTGTAACCCTTCCAAGAGGCAGCATTTTTATTTCAAGTCTATTTTACTGTATGTTTGTTATTATAGTAATAAATGTTATTGCTAAGTACTGTCCCACCGTGTGCTGAAATAGTTATTTTTTGGGGAATAGTAATAAAATAAGCTATTGAAAAAGATGGTAAATGATGATGAGAGAGCTTGAAAGTAGAAGGACTGTAGACTCTTTCTTTTTATAAAAAACAAAAAACAAAAAACAAAACAAACAAACAAACAAAAAACAATGAGCTGGTAGTCATAGTAGATATTTATTGTTATACAGTAGAAAACATACTTGTGTGGTGCCTTCACTTCTGGGTATCAAGCCTTTTGCTTCCAGAACTTTCTGCTCATAAGATTGTGAGGTCTGAATTGATATTTTACAGGGATTCACTCATAAATGATCGACAGGAGTGTGTCTCGAGATCATCTCTGATTTTACAGTTTCTACTGGTACCAAGATGCTCCAGTGGGCTCAATTTCCACTTACAGTGACGACTTCTCAGTAACTCAGGGACTGGCTTGCACTTTTTGCTCATTGTCTGTATTTTCTACTACTTTCTTTGAAACATCTGCGTGAACTAAACGTATTCAAATCCTATTCTCACACTTGGTTCTGGTAAGGTTGTAACTCATATTACTCTAAAAAGCTACAAACAGAAATCTACTTACTGACTCTGTGAGTGCTAAGAACTGGAAGTCCAAAATCAGGGAGATATTTGGCCTGATTTGGGTCCTATCCCCCTTCTTAATTTTCTGATGGCTGTTCTAATCGTGTCCGTATGTGAGGGAAGGTAATCTCTGTTTTCTTACAAAGCCATTAATCTCTTTTTGGGAATCCTGCATGTTACATAATACAACTCCCAGTAATTTCCCCAAGTTCCGTTCCCACTTTCATCATGTAATGCCCACAGTCTTCAACACAGGAGTTGTATCGCGATACCATTGCATTCAGAGCATTCTGTCTCTGGGTCCCAAATTTCACGTGTGTTTCACATGCAAACTATACTTATTCCATCCCAACGGTCTCGAAAATCTTGACTATTTCTAGTAACAACTCAAAAGTCCAAAGCGTAAGTGGTGATGCAAAGAAACCACCGGACAAGAAGGAAAAGCTTATTGGGCATCAAGCTGCTACAGCCTTCTCTGGGGGTGAATGCTGAGAAAGAGCAGATTTTACATGACAGTCAGCAGCATGGGGATCTGAGCTGACACAGGTGGAAACTAGCTACCCTTTCTTCAGGTAGTTGAGATTTTGGGGGAAGGTTAAGGGAGGTTCCTGGAAGATTAAGAGTGAATTCTAGCAGATAGGAACCCATCTTAAGAGAGCTGCTTTTCTGGTAAACAGAAACCCTGCTGTAGGGTTATTTACCCCATAACAATCCTTGTTTAACGAGCCAAAGTCCTTCTGTTTGGGACAATGTCACCAGCACTGCCATTTTGGAGAAAGAGGGGCATCAGACCAGACACAAAATTAAACTCATTCAGTTATCATCTAAATCAGACAAGGATGAAAGTGGACATAAAATTTACGGCAAGGCAACGTTCTTCTTCAACCATGAACCCATTAAAACAGAGACATGAAATGCTTATGGAATACACTAGAGAAATAGGTAGAATGTATATTATCCCTATAAAAAAGAAAAATACCAGGGGCCATGGGGGAAGGGAAATAAGATGACAAGTTCTTGATCATTTGATCTTTGGCAAGCCATCCAATAGCAGTCAAGAAATGGTGCTTACTCTTTTTGGTTCAGACTCTAGATTCTCTATGGCAGCAGCCTCATTTCTGTAAGTTCATGCAAAGGAGAGGCTGGCCCTGGGGTTCAGGAATCCTACCCTCAAGGCCCACTAGGAAGTCATCTGCTCTGAGGACACTCAGGTGGCATCTGATACCCATCAATCACTCCCACATGCCAAGTTTCCTTTCTTTGGGAAATAGTAAACCTTCACAGCTGAATGGTCCTGTGGTCCAGTCTTGTAGGATCTCAGATGCAGAACACTTCTTTCACTTTATTTTCTGTGTATAATTTTTCTCAAATTTGCAATGTCTTTGCAGGTAAAATGTCATCTCTTTTTCCAAATTTTGTTGCAATGGATGATTAAGAACGCCCATGGTCTCCTTAGCAAATAGCTTCCTTTTAATTAACTGCATTTGTTCTTTGAGATTTTCATTAATGCATATGATGAATTCTGATTGTTCTCACCCTCTACCATCTTTTAATTTTTCTCCCACTCCTGTTAGGTCCCTCTAATCCTACCAGGAGGAATGTTCTTCTACATAGCGGAAAGTAGAGTATGATCAAAATGCATTGTGTACATGTCTGAATCTCTCAAAGACTGAATAAAAGTATTTTTAAAAGCTGTTTGCTTGGAGGGATTGTCTAATGGTTAGTGTCATATGTTTCATTTGCAGAGGCCCCATGTTCTGTTCCTAGTACTTGTGTTGGGCAACTCATAAGTTTTAGTGCAAAAGCTCTGGCTATCAGCTCCAAGGAGGTCGTCTCCAACAAAGGACGAGTCATGGTGAAAAGCAGAGTGGCCAGCCCGAGAACAGACGAGGAGACACCGCAGCAGCTGTGCCCGTCTTCCAAATCCAGTTATGTTTAAATGCATGCATCCCCTTGCCTCAGAAAGAACACGGAGTCTCACGCTTCTAATGTGATCCTAATTGTATTCCCAAATGAAACCTCAGCATTGGGGTACTGGTTATCGGACCTAGGAAAGTTAAATAAAAAACTAATGGACTTTGATTCCCTGTTCTGAAACCTCTTTCTGAATACACAGAGAAATTATCTTTTCAACTACTAATAAGACCAGGTAACTAAGTCAGATTCGGGATGAAAATATAGAAGCTTGACTTTGTTTTTAGATATTTAATTAATGATTACAGTATACCTATCCCAAACTCAGATAAAGTTCTTATCCAAACCGAATTATTAACCCAGCATGCTTCCTCTCCTGGATATGAACCTAGTGGATAAGAAACAAGAGCATTAGGAAATATTTTTTAAGTGCACAGGTGCTACAAGAGTGAGGAAGAGCATACTAAACTAATTTGCAACTTAAAGAAGAGATAGAGCTAGAGATCAAGGGGATGGGTCTTCTGTCTCACATGTAACTGTGTAAAAGATACTGATACTTTAGTGATGGAAGGCAAATGCATGGACAGCCAACCTTGAGACAAATTTCTTGCAGGACCAGCACAGAGGAATGTTACTCTGAGCAGTCCCTATAGAGAAATGAGAAATGGGAAAGATAGAAGACTAGGAAAGGGAGTGGACTGAGGTAGATAGTGATTGGTGCCACCTTAGCTGATTCCATATCTGAGATTCTAGATTGTGCCAGAAGCCAGGTTCACAAAGACAGTGGCCAAGATAGCTTTTGCATTATCCTTAGAAGCATTGGATGATAGACGGGTTTGTTATTCCCTGCAGGCTTTGGGCCTCTCTTAGAGTTTTGTATTTAGAAGGCTTATACCTATAAATACTTTCCCAGCTTCTTTGAGATATAAAACTTCACCCAGTATCTTTTCAGTTTTACAGTCTAAAAATGTCTTCCTTGGGAGTTTGAGAGCCATGGTCTTAAACATAATGAGCATGGAGACGTTGGCCCCATGTCTCAGTGTCTCAGATTCTGAGCTTGACTTAGACCAGAACCCTTCAATAAGTACAAACGACATCATAACATTGACCAAACTCTTCCTGACCCTTCACTAGTGTCATTCATTAAGCTTACTCAGAGCTAGAGCTGAAAACCTCCCCTACTTCTGTTCCAGTGGAGTTGGGCTGAGCCTTCTTCCACACTCATTGCATTGACTTTATCCATCACCACAACTGTCTTGAACAGGCTCTTTCTCACCAGTTTAATGTGTGTGGTGCAAGTTTTTCCTCACAGTTGTCATCATGGACACGGTTCTCCAGCTGAAAGAGTTAGCCGTGGACAAAAGAGTTGCCTTCTGCATTAAACACATTCTAGGAATCTTAGCTATGATCCTGGAACTGCCCATGTTCACACCAAGTGGGGACTGAGGCATACTTTTCAGTCTCAATTATCTTTCTTCTTACTCTGCAACAGTATGTTACCATCTTTTACCCTCAGTTTAGGGAAGGAGAAAGGAAAGATAGAAATCTTCACTGCTTTTGCAAGCGGCCTTGATATAGAAAGAGAGAAGGGTAGAAATCTTCACAGCCTCTTTTTAGGTTGTCCTAAGCTCGAATCTCTCCAACCTTTGTTATTTTAGGAATTATCCCACTAACTAATGACAGCAACCCAACCAATGAACCACCAACCAACTCCCACCCCAACACTTGGGACTTCAGAAATTTTATGCCCTAAACCAGAAGTTTCCATAAACCCATGTGGTGTGCAATCCCAAAGACAAGCTACAGGTGCCAGAATGGCTGCACCCAATTAAATTATAGCCACCTGCATCAAGCATTCCAAATCCAACTCTTAAACAACTATACCACAGTTGGGGTGGGAACACAAATCTAATCCAAACACCATTTTGCGTTTTTAAAGAAACCAAAATAATGAAAACGTTTTCCAAGTGTTCCTCTACAGGACCGCACAATTTGGTATCAGGTTAAACAAGGGTTTAAGGCAAAGGACAATGCCTCATGCTGACAGCAATATCTTCAGAATGTCTTTCTATATAATGGTGTTCTTATTTGGATTTAATTGGGAGGCTAGGGAACAAAGTTAGGGGCTCGTGTGTGATAAGCATTTCCGCTGTCCCTGGGCTTCAGCCATCAGCCCTGGCTTGCTATTGTAAGAAAAACAACTACCAATAAGTGCATCATTTAACACACCATTTTTAATTTCTCTGCAAAGATGGGTGTTCACTTTTGCAGTTCATTACTTTGTGTGTCCTGTGTTATGAGGGCCGTATTCTTTCTTGTGAGGTCCAAAGGTCACTCGCTGTTTCTCTCAAATGTTTGACTAAATTTCTTACTAGATGTCTAGTTAAAATTAAAACTCAAACCCAAATCTGTGTGGGCAACATTTTTCTTGGGAGCAGGTGTGTTTACAGCCAAGCTATTTCCATATGTATCTTGGTCATGCTTTTCCCCATCTTTTAATAAATCTCCCAGAGCTTACACAGGACTTTCATTTTGTTGATTCTTCTGTGACTACATTTTCCATGTACGAGGATGAGATTTGAGTCAAGCTATATGAGTTTACCACAAATCCCCGGGTTCCTGATGTTTGTGTGAACCACAGCCTGAATGTCATCTGGAACACCTGGGTCTACAGTGTCAGCATCCAAGTCTCACAGAAAATAATGGCAAACTGATGAAATGGCAGTCTGTACTGAGTGGCAGACATTCACTGTTTTCCAACTTGAGTATATTAAAGATTTTCCAGACTTTTTTTCCCCACCAGAGAATAGCATTTGTTGAAATACACCAACTGGTCACAAGTACACAGCTCCATAAATTACCAAAATGTACGCAGAGCCACACACTACATACATCAATGAAGAAACCACTAACAACATCCAGAAAAGCCTTGCTGTCTCATCTGAATCAACAGCCTTATTCTGGTGTAACAAAGCCAGAGTTTTTATTTTGAACAGCTCAGCTTGCGTGCATCAGTTTAAAGTGCATACCCTCATAAATAGTTCCACCCATAGCTACGTATTGTATCTGGATTATATTTTAATAATATCTATCTTATTTCTTTGGAGTTCACTCACTTTCATAAGTGTTTGGAATCATACCACATCAATAGGCATGGATTCTTTTGTTCGATTTAGGAGTCATTTTGGAGGGCATTAATATAAAATTATGAACCATCTCATGATACATTTGCCATACATATGTAAGTATCTGAACTTAGTCTATGGTTTGGAATATAATTTTAAAGCATTTTGCTTATTATTATTTTTAGCTGCATGAGAATGTATGCCTGTGCTCCATGTGCATGCAATGTTCATGGAGGCCAGAAGAGGGCAGCGGATTTTCTGAGACTGGTTACAGATGGTTGTGCGCTTCTGTATGGGTACTGAGAAGGGGACCTGGGTGCTGTGGAAGAACAATCAGTGTTCTTAACCACCAAGGTACCTTTCCAGGCCCAGATCAAAAGTTTAATTGATAATGTAACATAAATGAGCTAATACGATAGTATAAGCTTTGTTATGTTGGTCTGCAAGCTTACCTTTAATGACTTCTATTAAACAGTATCTAAGGGCTACCCTTGAGGCATATGGGAACACCAGTTGGTTCATATTCTTATTAATACTTTACATGTTTTAATTTAGTGAACTCAGGCCATGTATAATGATTTGACTATTACAGTGTTATAATAATATGTAGTATTAATTTGCCAATTCTTTATACTGATTAATGTTGAGAATTTTAAAAAGTACTTGTGGGAATATCTTCTTATGTGACCTGCATACTCAGCATATTGTGTTTTCTTAATTTATTTTTTTAATTTTACTCATGTGTGTGTGTGTGTGTTTAGGCGAGCGTATGCCAAATGTATATGAGTTCTGTAGAGACCAGACGAAGGCATTACATCCTCTGGAACTGTAGTTAGTTGCTTGTGAGCTTCCAGCATGGGTATTGGTAACCTCTGTGCTCTTAACCTCTAAGCCATCCATTCAAACTCAAATGTATTTTCTTTTACTTTGATTTTTACATGTAAGCCCTTATCTTTGCCTGCTCTGGAACTCGAGAATCAATCACAATGTCCATAGTACAGATCTCTTTGTTCTCTGCTGCACTCTTTATAGCCTTTCAGATAACAGATGTTGATTATGCATTGAAGTTATTGAATAGATATCTTTTGTATAGTCATGTCATCTATTAGTCTCTTTAGGGAATCTAATAAGGAGTTATTAAAAATGATATTGGAACTATTTGAGTCAGAATGTCAGAGGCAGTGCTCAGCATTCATTTTCTGTAGGCTCATAGGAAGAACCTTAGAATGTTAATTATAAGAAGATGCCATCTTTTTTAAGAACAATATGATCCAGCTACAGAAGAGCAGCAAATGGGTGCTATCACTTCTGACTGTAAGGAACCTCTGATTCTGAGGGTATTGAGGGAATTTATTTAGAAAGGAACAATGTATTCTCAATCTGAATTCATAAATAAAACTATAATTAAGACAATCTCATTCATTGGAAACATATAAAAGTACAGAGAGCAAGTTAGAGTTATCGTATTTACAAACGCAAACACGTATGCGCACTTCCATCATACACGCTTGTACTCACTGTCTTCTCATTGCTGACATTCTAATTACATCCAAATTTGTGGTTCAGAAATAAATGAGCATCTTTGTAACTGCCTATTGCAGTAACACTGGATTATGCTTGCTGTAAAATCTAGCATCTGCCAAGTTCAAATCTGTGATTAATGCTAATTCCAGTTGCACACTGTCGACAGACAGTGCACCTGCACACACAGCCCTGACGACAAGGCACCATATATTACTTTGGAATCAGCAAGGTTTGCTACGGAACTTGGAATAGATTTTAACACATATTAACTCACAGTGTATGAATGTGTTATATGCCGGTGCCAAAACATCTTGAAAGGACATTTTGAAAACAATACAGGAAACATACTGTTAACTTTAAAAGAACTCAAAGTCTATAGTTGAAGTCATTAAGTTCCATAGGCTGAGCTATTATGAGGATTTGGGTGGGTGACTGTTTTTTCTGCTTTGATTCCTACTGTGGGAGAGCTCAAGCAGAAAAGAAGCATGTTTAGAAAATTATTACAAGAATATCCTTGTTTGATGATATAGTGATAAAAAAGAGTGAAAATGTATACCTTAGCTAAAATATTTATGTAACACACAGTCCGTTTAGATTTTCACCCTTTTCCTCATTTTGTACTCACCGAGACATGAAAGCTGTTGGTGTTTTCATAGACAAGTAAGCAGAGACACTACTCTCTGGTAAACATCAATGGGCGATGCAAATCTGGTCTCCTTTGTCCACAGGGCCCTGCCTTTCACAGGCTGTTTCCTGAGAAAGTTGTAATTACATGCCAATTTTCCACTAGGGAACTTATTATCAAGACCCTCGGAATCATGACTGGCTAAGAGCACCTTACGTTACTCAGTTTTCTGTTACTGTAAAAAAAATCTGAGAAAATACAAATAAAAAACAGAAAAGTTCATTTTGGGTCACAGTTTTAGAAGACTCAGTCCATCTACCTTTGTCATACTGCTTTGGGTCTGTGCCAGCACAATGGATTACAGAAGATGCACATGACGAGAAAGGTTGCTCCCCACATAGCAGCCAAGAAATAGTAAGAGAGAGGAAATAGTCAAGATTCCGTTATCTCCTTCAAAGATGCAGCATCACTGACCTGACTTCTTCCCATTAGAGCTCCCCTGTTCTAATATTAAAGGTTCCAACATATCCTGTTGATTATGACCTAGAAGTATAAAATAAAATAAACCCTTCTTTTCCAAGCTGCTTTTGGTCAATGAGTTTATCATAGCAACAGAAAAGCAAACACACACACACACACACACACACACACACACAGCCATAATAGCACATCAGTCTGGTAGCCATGACTTCAACACACCAGCTTTCAGGAATATTTAAGACATGAAAATGATACTTACCCGTTACAATCCTGTCTTGTCATTCAACTGCTGTTGGATTGGTTATTATAAATGTAACAGCTAAAGATCAATATTCCTGACTACCAGTATAGATAAAGAAATGGAACAAAATAAACAAACAGACATTTAGCTTGGAAAGTCACCACAGAGTAGTTTTACATACCTGGTTACATCAGAGGAAGACAAAATTACTTGACAACAATTCCAATTAGTCTAAAATTTCCAAATCCAGGGAGCTGATAAAAGTAAAAATTGCAAAGTAAATCTTCCACTGTGATTTTTCCCTCCAAATAACAAGTCAGCAAAACACAGATCATTCTGGCTAGCCAGCAAATAATTCATGTTTATTAATCTGTTTTCTTTTCATGTGGTGCAGCTACCAGCAGTCAGCCAGTTAGCATTAGAGACTGAATTGTTTTTGATGCTCTGAGGCAGAGGTAAACAAATTATAGCCATTGGCCAAACCTTTCTTGCTACACTGCAAATAAGGGGCACATGTATGCTGTTTGTCTCTGTCTTGTTCATTGTTACTTTTCCAATGTAGCAGTAAATTTGTATATTCGTAACGTATTTCCCCAGCCACAAATGCTTGATATGTTCATCTTTACTGAGACACTGCCACTCATAATTTTTCATAGTCACTCATGTTGCAAATACATGTATGCACATAAAAAACAAAATTAGTTCTTAGTTTGCCTAAAAGGCAAATTTTTATGGGTTGTACAATTCTGAGTCTTTGGGATTTTAGAAGTGAAAGTAAATGATGAAGTAATTTTATGAGCCAGAGTTCTCCCAAGAAGCAGAACAATGGAGGATGTAAAATGAAGTTTACAATAAGGAATTTGCTTATACAATCATGGAAGCTGTAAAGTCACATGCCCTGCCACCTGCAAGCTGAAGACTAGTAAAGCCTTGGATAAGAACACCTGCCCAAACATTTGAGAACCAAGGTCGACCTTAGTGTAAGCTCTATTCCAAGAGCAGAAGGGGACTGATGCTTCTGTTCAAGCAGACAGAGATAAAATCCAGACTGTCTCTGACTTCCTGTCAATGTAGGACTTCAACAAATGGATGATGTCTACACACTCTAGCCAGGGCCGTCTGCCTTGTCAAGTTTACCATTCAAATACTAGTTTATTCTGGAAGCATCCAGACTCCATACTCAGAGAGAGTGTTTAACTGACACTTCTTAACCTTTTCAAGTGTTGCATCTATTCGTTTATTCGTACTTATATATTTATTTGTGTATGTATGCATTTTTATTGAAAATAGATTTTTCTCTCATACAATACATCCCCTCCCTCCACTCCTCTCAGCTCTGTCTCCCACCTTCTCTCTCCTCCAGATACACTGCCTCTCCATTTCCTTTCAGAAAACAAAGGTCTCTAAGATATATCAACCAAACATGACACAACAAAATACAGCAAGACAAGGGGAAAACTCTCATATTTAGTCTGGACAAGTCAACCCAGTAGGGGAAAAATAGGGTCCCAAGAGCAGAAAAGAGCCAGGGACACCATAACCCCATTGTTAGGAGTCCTACAAAAACATCAATTTATCAGCCCAGACACATATGCAGGGGGCCTGTCCATTCCACACATAGACCTAGTATTGCAGTATCTCCAGGAAAATCCAAGACTCAGGGAACAGTACAGGTTAAATAAAAGAAGAAAAATTGGGTAGATAGATACCAGGCATTCCCTGCCTCTGAGAAGTTACTGACTAGCCCTCTACTCTAAGATGTTCACAATGTATTCTCACATAGTTAAGAATAAGTTATTTTAGCCATGACACATGCTCATCTTCTTTCTTCTCTTAGTGTCAAATCTCTACTTTGGAGGCAATATTATCTAGTGTTGTGGTTTTATGTAACTCGTATCTCCCTTCTGTTTGGTGCTCATCTTTTAATAACTAGACTTCTCATTGAATGCCAAATTAACATGTCTTATGTTTATAAAAATATTCCATGAAAACGCACATTTAAAAATAAAAAAGAACCTATTAAAATAACTTTTGTTTATAAATTGTACTCAACATAAGATTTGATTCTGACTTTTATTTTACTGGTGAACTAAACTCATGTAAGTTATATTTGACAACAGATATAAAGTAATTATAGAATATTTACATTTTATTTACAGTGAAATTTACATTTTCATAAAAATATACTCCTGTCTACCAACTTTTTAGTACATTTATAATTTATTTTTAGTTATATAGATAATTACGATCAATATAAAAATCTTGAACATATTGATGATCTGAAATGAATTTAAATTGTGAAATTACACATAATAGTTATCTGAATTGCAATCAGCTCATCACCATTCTTCAAATAATATATGTAGATATATTAAATAATAGTTAGATTTTGCTCTTATTCTTGACAGCTATTTGATTTTATTTTATGTGTATGGGTGTTTTACTATGTGTGCATTGCTCCTGGTGTCCAGTCAGAAAAGGGTGTCAGAATCCATGGCACTGGTTATACAGATAATTGTGAGCCTCAGTTTGGTTGCTGGGAACTGAACCTCCGTCCTATGGAAGAGCAGCCAGTTCTCTTAACTCAGAGCTATCTCTCTGGCCCCTAAAGCTATGTGTATTTTTTTATTTGGATGGTGTATTTGTCAATATAGGAGCACAAAAGTGCTCCTCAGCCTGGACTCATGTGCTTCATTCTGTCAGTGGAGCATAATAGACTTTCTTGATTTCCTTTGTCAGTTACCATAAAAATTAGACAAGTGACTACCACAGCAATGGACTAAAATTCTGGTCAGCACGCCTCACCAGTGTTTATTCTTAGCAGTTTGAGGCTTGCTTATATGGTTAACTTAACTTCTTGAGATCCTACTTTATCTCGATGGTGTGTTATCATCAAACCCTGCATAACACAACTGCTGCTAATACAAATGTTTATGAAAGTAGAAGAGTACCGTGTGGGACTCATGCTAACCTCTTCCTGTCATGGCACCATGTTCCTTGAACCTCAGAGTGATAAGGTTGACTCATGCAGTGCTACATGTAAACGCAGTAAATCGATAATGAAACTGATGATCATAGCAGATGATAGCCATTTGATGTCACAGCAAATGGTGGATATTGGTTCTGCATGCACCAACCATGAAAGTAATAATGTTAAAAGGATGCAGATCTTTGAGGTCCGAGATCTGACTGAAGCCTACCTCCATCATTTACTCTCAATCATATGACTTTGAGAATTTGAAACTATTTTATCTCCAGCTTTACCACTTGTTGATTATTCAAGTTGGTAAGAATACTCTCTAAAATGTAATCATTAAAGTAGTGTAAAGAATATCAAATACATATGTAATTTTATGACCTCTAATCTTATGGATGTCAATTTGGCATACCCATTGAATTGAAAATAAAATTTTCAGCAGTAGGTATATTTCTTTTAAATGAGATGAAATTCCATGTACATCGCAGATGAGATTAACATACAACAGTATGAGGGACATTGAATGGCTCAGAACCAAGGCGCCCTGTGTAATAGGCATCCTTTCTTTGCCCAACCCTCCATGGACACAGCAGATCCTGAAGTCATTTTGAGCTTTAAGGTTCCTGGAATTATCAATTGAAATAAATATTTCTAACCCACTTATTTACTACATCACTTCACACACCTGCATAAGAAGGATTTTGCAGTGGTAGCCAATCACACGAACAGTTCTGACAGCCCCAGAGTAGAATTTCCCATCTGCTTTTCTCAGTAGCAGTGCCCTTTCATGAACCTGTTTCCCCACTAAGTCTCCCACTTGCCTTTCTTCATCGTCTGAGGATGACCCTGCCTCCTTGTGACCTTGACTTACCTTTATTGGATCTCACACTCACGCAGGAGTGTCCTGAGTCTCTGAGTGCCACACTGGTGGCCAGATGTACATCACCCATTTAAATATACCAGCTGGAGTTTCTTTAACTTTGCTCTTGCTAGAATAGCATTTTACACACCTACACTTTTCCTTTAGATTCCCAGACATACTGAGATTTTGCCAGCCCTGGCATTTTTCAGTAATAATCTATTTTTCTGACAGTCCCATTGAAAGAAAGTAAAGCTTAACACCTTTCAACTCTGATGTTGCCTTTGGCTCTCACACAGGCATCTGTCATTATAGCTTCTATTTTGGGGGTTCAGGGATGCACAGTTTGGAAGGCTGCACTGTGCCAGACATCAACATAAATCAGATCTTGTCATTCTTCTTCGTGCCATCCCCCATGGTTTCTATCACACTCAAACTCTGGCTCGCCTTGAGTACAAGAGCCTGCATGAGCGGAACTCCTTGTTCCTTCAAGACATCTAGCACACAAAGTCTCCTCTCTTTGCTCCGTCCACAGTGACCCGGTTTCTGTTTTGCTCCCTCCAAGAATAGATTTCTGTTTCAAAGTTTATACTGTTTTCTGTCAAGAATGCTTCCCAGACCTCATGCAACTGCTCCTGCATGCTTCTCAGCTTTTGGTTTAAACATCACATTCATGAGAGAATTTTGATCAATTTCTAACCTACCTTAACTACTGAGATATAGATATTCTGTCACTCAATGTTAATTCTGTGTAAGGCATAGCTATGTGTTTTTCTGTTGTTGTTTGTTTTGTAAAATTATTACAATTGAGGACTTATATTAGGGTTGTTTGTTACTCTTTTTTAGAATTCATATTCCATGGCTATAAAGAATTTCTAAATATGTTGTATTTGCTTTATCTTCCAGAGGATAGCAGAGTCTGGTATGTTGTGAAAACTCTGCAGATTTTTAATTGATCGTTATTTGATTTCAGTATGCAACCTTTCAACACTGCAATGTCTCCATTATCATAAATCAAACCTTTTACTTTAACATTCAGTTGGCTATGAGAGACACAGATGATCTTTTGCTAGTGTTTCCATCTAGGCTCATCAGTCTTCTGTGTTGAGACAGGATTATATAATCCGTGTCAGCAAAGTGAACGGAAGTGGCCTCTATCCTCCTCTTTGAAGCAAGAATGAATCAGCCACCACTCTATCTCTTCATTTTGGGCATTGCCATTCTGGAGGGTGAATTCTGAGATAGATGCACAGGCAAAATTCATCACATTGAGCACAGCTGCAGTTGTAAACCCCACAGTGGACTTAGTAGATGTGAGAAGAGACATATTTGTTGTTAAGGTGGTTCCCATAGCCTAAAGCTTACCTCCCCTAGCAGAGAGAAAGGAGCAGGAGGCCAAAGGGATATCTAGAGCCAGACTTAGCTTCACTCAATCTGTCTGAGCCTCTAAAGGACAGAGATCAAGTATACACTGTACAAATGCTCCTCAGTGATTTGTAAATATCAGAAAGAGGGCATTTGCATTCCATTCTAGCTTAAGTTTAAGATTCCTTCAGCCATTTGTCTTGTCACCAAATGCACCATAAAACTTTAATTCTTCCCGCTCACCAAAGGTTTGACTTAATAATGGATGGAGCCTGACTATCCCACATTTACCGCCTTCATAACGTACGATGTCATTGCCTATACTTTTGGATTCCAGAATTGTATTAGTTATAATTATAAATAAATATCTTTTTTCTTACAAAAACAAATCACACTTCACTACTGACAAAAGAAAACCTAACAGATTTAATGAATTATAATAAAACCATTATAGCGTTAAATATTTGTTATACTATTTTTAAATTATGACAAATTATGCCATAATACTTATGAATAATATCAGAGCTATTGGAACAAAACTTAACTGAAATAGAAGCTATAAACCCTAATCTGGAAGTTAGTGTATGAAGAGTCTGTGAGAAGTTCACCTGCCTCACTCTTCTGGTTTCCAGACTCAGTACCATCCAAGCTACCTCTGCTCTGGCTCTGTTTCCATCTTCTAAAGAACGTCACCCAGCTCTACCCAGGAAACATTCATTCCTGAGCCAGGGATTGCAAACTCAGTCAATCTCAGGAGCTTTTCCTTTGAAATCCCCTGTACATTCACCCTTTCCAATATTCACTCACGAGGGCTGAAACAAGTTCATGCATGGAAACCAAACTCACAACCAGTCCCTTTGCCATCACATGGTGGTCTGTGTATTTGTCTTTACAAAGGCCATACCAGCTTAGGGTGAAGTCTCTCAAATCTCTGTCCCATAATGTATCCATAATACTGTCCCATGCTTTAAAAAGCCTTGGGTGGTGGCCACATGGGGGCAAAATTGACCAACCAAGCTGAAAGGCTGGCCATGCCAACCACAAGTACTAGGCAAAGAGGAACTCCTGGCCACGTGCAAGTGTAAAGAGTGTGGCCATGGATCCTGTGGAGTTTCCCCTTGGCAGTAACCACCAACACACTGGCACACCCTCCACTTATCAGAAAAGGCATTCCTGCTGGTCACAAAATGCTGCCACTGGACTGGGCAACTGAAGGGAACTAAAGGTGTACAGAAGAAAGAGAACTAGGACGTAGGAGCTAATAAAGTATTTCCTCTGGAAAAATAAAAGTAAAAAGGCCTGGGTGATGAGGTGTCTTCTGCTCATCTTCATGCACGTTTAGTCACTCTGCTCTTCCACAGGTGAAGACTGTTCTCGGAGGGAGAGAGGTTGTGGAATCCACCAGACCTTGATGTGAGCGTCAGCATTTTAAGCTGCATTTTTTCTTTACTTCTTGAATTATAATATATTAAATTAAAATATACATATATGAGCAAGATTCTGAAATCAATATTTATTGGGAAAAGCCTTAATCATGAACTAGGTATTTCATTTTATGAAAGTTTTATCTGCATTTTTTTTTATCCCAGAAACTCTCACTTGATTTTAGTTGATTCAAATTATTTTATTTCCTTTGTGGCTCTGATTCACATTACCTTTTCTATCTTTGGGAGTCACTCTCCTTTTACAACTCATTACAGGAGCCCCAGATTTTCTTTTGAAGAATATACAGTGAGTTGGTTTAGAAAGAAAGTTCAGACAGGAAAGATCTTATTCTTATGCAAACATGAGAACTCAATTCTGTGCACAGCACTCACACATAAAAGCCAAGCGTGGTGTGGACACCTGTAATGTCAGTACTGAGGAGACAGAGTCAGGAGGCTGAAACCATGGCTTACTTAGCCAGCGGTCTTTGAAAACAGAGACCATATTTGTGAGGAATGAGTATCCCTGAGAAATACTTGGAGGTCAGATTAGTGAGCATTTACATCATAAAGTAAAAGAGAGCAATGAAGAATGAACTCCCGCTTCTGCAGTGATGGCCACGTTCTGAGATGGAAGTTCCAGAGGAAGGATATGCTTTTTAAGGCATAAGCTAAGTTCAGTTACTTATTGGTTGCCTTTGAGGGCTCTTCAGGTTCTTCAGAAGAAGTTGGATATATGGATTCTGATGAGAAGACTCACACTTGGAACATATCATGGCAAGATAAACAAATTTAAACTCTCGAAAAAAGTAATCAATTTCCTAGGGAGCTAGAGAGCAATCTGGCTCAGTGGTTAAGAGCAACACACCGGCTGCTCTTCCAGAGGACTGCGAATGGTGTCTGAGCACCCACATGGTGGGTTCCAACTGTCTGCAACTCCAGCCCCAAGAGATCCAGTGCCTTCATTCCACAGGCACATATGCATGTGGTGCACAAAAATGCATGCACACAAAATGCCCATGCACATAATTTTGTTTTTAACTTCCTGGAAAAAAATTATGGCAGGAGCAAGTGGTGTGAAGTAAACTACTAGAGATCTTCTAATCCAGATGAAATAAAGAGAGATGGGATGGACAATAAAGAATGTTGTGGGTTGGTTGGTAAACACAGGAAGTCTTGTGGCTCTGAAGCTAAAAGATTTACTTAACATAGGAATATCTGTCATGTGCTTAAAATCCCCTGGATGCCAAGATGAACTTGTGATGAACAGCATGGAGATTGTTATAGACCAGAAGTGGCTTTCAGGATCAGAGAAAGGATGGGAAGGAGAGTTGAAAGGAGAGAACGTAGAGAGAAATTGTGGAGTGTCACCTGCTCTATTAAGGTTCCAGAGGCAATGCCAGTGCTGAGATCAGATGGACTACTGGTAAGAAAACATCCAAGATGCCCAGGTCATGATCTGTATTTTCACCCTGCATAGCTCGGTCCTGTAAGGGAATGAGCACATGCATGCACCAGTTTCTGGGCCCTTATAACCAGTTGTGTCGAATCCTTGGACATGGACGTAAGCAGATGCCAGAAGTCCTCTATCATCTCCGTGCCTTCTTAATTAAGGTCCAGTACCACACAGGAATTACTGTACGTGGAAGGTGATACCTTTCAAAACATTTTGGGTGATTTTGAACTTCCTTATGAGACTACAGTGGCATCTCACAGGTCTAAGTTGGAAATGTTTTAAGTCTCAGATTGAATACACCAATGTCCAATACTATTTATTCATTTCCTTTAAACAATGAGTCAATTTTGAAATTTGAATTTGATTAAAATGTACTACACATCAATGAAACAACTCCAGTACTGACTTCTGATTCTTAACCATTAAATGTCTCCCATGGCATTATTGCTGCTGTTTTATTTATAATGACAACACAAATAAGTGGAACATAATAATGATCATAAATCAAAGAGGATGGATTTCTCACTGAGGTTTAGAACAAGCCAGTGCAGATGCACAAGCAGCTTCCATCTCCAAAGGCATCAGGGATTTGACCCATTTCCCAGCATTCTTAGCATTACCTGTCTCCTGAACCAGATGGACCGCGGGAGAGACAAACTCTTGGGTTACTAGAGAGATGTAAGTGAATGTGAACATAAACAATTGTGTTTTAACTGGAAGTGTGATATATATGCTGTTATTATTATCTGTATATCCACGTTTTTTTCACCAAGTCTTTAGGAATATCTAAAGTGTGAAATTCTAAAACATCGTGTGGTTTTTTAATTCTGAATTAAATTCTCACTGAGCCTGAGAAATAAAGTTGGGCATTGTAGTAGAATACTTGTAGATGAGGAACTGTAGAGATGAATGTTCTCGTTTGGGTTCGACTGTCTTACAGAAAGAGTACCAGCCCCTGTGAAAGTATAGACTGCCCTTTCAGCGACAAATGTGTACACGTGGTACAAATGGGACAAGAAAACATTGGATCTCACCAACATGTGTAGATTTGGTCTATTTGGGTCCACTTCATCAATTATGTTTTAAAAACCTTGGATTATAATTTTATTTCTGATAGAGATTCGCCAAGCATGTGCATTGGTAGGCAAAAATCATCATACGAGCTACTTGATACATTCTATTTCTTAATGGAAATACGAAACTGCAAATGAGAATTGTGGCTTACACACAAAATTCTTACACAGAAGATTAGCAGGACTATTCTTCTAAAGTCCATTCTTCTCTGGTGTACTGCCATCTGAAAATGTGTCAGCTATTTCAGCTCAGAGAACTGATAGCTATTCCCTGGAAATTTATGACATTTCCAAATTACCAGCCTCATTGGCAGGTCTCTCTGGTGACTAGCCAGACTTCTCCAGGCAAAGTCCTTCTGTAAGTGTCCTTGCAAACTATAACAAAGGTTGTAGCTATGATGTGAATGACATTAAAAGGTTCCATAGGTAATCTATGTCATGATAAAAATCACCTTCGGATTCTGGATAAAGCTGTATTTAAAAACAGATATTCTGGCTTTTTACAAGTTATTATTCACACCCTTTTTCTTTCTTTTCTATCCTGAAAGCCTTTCTTTGCTGCTTCCATATCGTGGAACTGAGCTCTGACGTGGGACGTGGAACTGCAGAAGCAGATGATTTTGTGTAGAACTGACTGACTTGATCTCAGTGGTTCTCCATGGATGGCTTCCCTATTTGGCCAATCAGAGTCAGAAAGCGGCATGCTTACTGGTGAGATTTGCTCCTGTGCTACCTGACATAAACAGCAGGAGACAGAAGGCTTTGGAGGTTTCAGCTCACAGGTTTTGATCCCCTTGATTTGAGACCAGTGGTGAGGCAGAACATCATGGCATCGGAAACAAGGGCAGGAAGCTGTTCACTTCATGGTGCACATGATGCAGAGAGCAAAAAAGGGTGAGGGCCCAGGTGCAACCTGTAAAGGCATGTCCTCCGTGGCTTCTGTCTGAGAACTTTCCAGAACTCTTTAAAAATAGCAGCACCAAGTGTTCAACACATGAGCATATGTAGAACATTTCATATTCAAACCTCAACACTCCCCTCTTCCTTCTGGAGTTTCTTTAACGTACAGAGTTCTCTCTGCTGCAAAACTCCAACCTGTAAAGCATCAGGGTAGAGAGAAATTTCCAAGTGAACTCAGAAGACACCAAGAATCTTCTAAACTTGTCTTCATGTCCCCATGGGAGCCTCTGTACATATTGTATAGCTTGTGTTTTCATGTGTGTGCTCTATCATGTCCTGTTCCTTTGGAGAACTTTAGTATCTGTGTGTGGCAGGTAAGGCTGCAATTACTGAGTTCTCTTCAACTGGCATAGAGCATTCCTTTAGTGATTATAACACTATTTATATGTAGATCTTCATTTGCTCATTTATAGTATTCATTATGTGTACACTGGCCAGTTATGTGATATTTTTTCATGTGTTTACTAGGAAAGATCAATAAAATGTTACACTACAACAGATTAGTATCATGTTGGACACATTGAGTGGTTTCTGGGCAGCATCACAAGTTGGGTCATCCTATGCGTGTGCTATCAGTAATGTGTGCTGGTGAGACACCAGGTGGTACTTGTATTCCCTCCTATATTACTTCCTAGAGCTTTCTAAGGTGTTACCAATTCCTTCCCTGCTACATTAAAGCTCTCAGTGAGGTGGAAGCCCTGATCTTCTTAGCTGCTGCTCTATTTCCAGTGTCTGGAGCAGTGTCTGTCCCACAATTATTAGGAGCACAAGCGACAGAGAGGACTGTGAGGGAGGTGAAGTGAGTCTCCTCCTCCCCATCTCACTGGAAAGGAAGGTGATCCCAAAACAACTTCTGTAATTTTCCTAAAGCATCACAGATGGAAATTTTCCAGCAAACAGGTAAAGATTTATTGCTATATTCTTCAATGATTAGAAAAGGACAACATATCTTGGTTTGAAAGTTTAGTTGAAAAATAAAAAGCACACTTGAAAGATTGCAACATGGACTGTAATGTGGGCCAGAGCTGAAGATGATATAAGTGCCATCTTTAGGCTATATGATTTCTGCACTAAAAGTTCTCTCATTCACTGAAATATTTAAAGCTTCTTATGCTTTTCATGTTGGGAAAATCTGCAGGAATTTAGACAAAGACAATACAGGACATACCACCTCCCAAACCACTCATCCCCACCACGATCACGCACACATGGATGATGTTTGGCGTGTGACCTTGGCTATAGTAAGAAAGTCCTGTGTCCTTTTTTAAAAGGTTTTTGATTTTATGTGAATGAGTGTCTGTGTGCCTGTGAGTCGCAAGTGTCCAGCGCAGACTGCTGTTAGCTAAGACATGGGCGCTGGAAGTCCTACCTGGTTCTCTGGAGAAGCAGTGTTCTCTACTGATGAGCTGTATACTTTTGTAGCTGACTATGGAATTATTATAAAGGTGATATTTCTGGATAATAATAGAATTCCTATTTTTAAATATTTTAAAGCCATATTTTTAAATATTCTTCCTGACCAATCTCCCCCTTTTTACACCTACGTTCTGACTCTATCTTATATATACTTTAACTTCACTTTCCAGACTATTCCAACGTAATTTTCTTAGATTGCTTTTGGTGTCAGTTTTTTCTCTTGGAGTCTAGCTTGTATCTTCATCATCCTTGTATCCCCAGACACATGACTGAAGCTCTGTTATCGCTTCATATCCAAGAACTAGATATGTCCTCACTGCAGAAAAGGCAGCACCAAAGTGATTCATCATGTCCTTAGTGTCCAGAAAACGTCATCATCAGACTTTTAAACCATGTGATGATCTTTAGCTTTTATAATGTGTTCCATTAAAATTCATTCATGAGGCCTGCGTCTATTTCTAAAATTCTCTTAATTAAAGATAATAGATCCAGGTCTGGTATTTCAAACATTCTGTGCAAGACAGACTCTAAACACCTCAGTATTCTTTCATAAGTCAGTATAGAAATGTCTGCCTCTCTACAGTTTGGTTGGTTGCATTGAACATTGCTAGGGGCATATACTCTTCACAAATATCAAAGCCGTTCTTCGTGTCTTAGATTTGAACAATCATATTGTGCTGGCTAATTGTATGTCAACTTGAGACAAGCTAGAGTCATCTAAAAGAAGGGAACTTCAATGAGAAAATGCCTCCATAAGACCAGGCTGTGGATGTCTGTAGGGCATTTTCTAAATTAGTGATTGGTGGCGGAGGGCACAGCCCATTGTGAGTCATGCCACCCTGTGTCTTGGCTATTGATCTTGGATGCTATAAGAAAGCAGACTTAGGGGCTGGAGAGATGGCTCAGCAGTTAAGAGCACTGGCTGCTCTTCCAGAGGAAGTGGGTTCAATTCCCAACACCCACATGGCAGCTCACAACTTTCTATAACTCTAGTGCCAAGGAATCTGAACCCTCATGCTAATGCACATAAAATACAAATTAAATAAGTTATTTAAAAATAGATTTATTGCCAGGCTGTGGTGTTTCATTCCTTTAATTCCAGAACTCAAGAGGCAGAGGCCAGCAGATCTCTGTGAGTTCAAGGCCAGCCTGATCTACAGAGTGAGTTCCAGGACAGCCAGAGTTACAACAGAGAAACCCAGTCTTGAAAAAAAAAAAAAAAAAAAATATATATATATAAAAGAAAGCAGACTGAGCAAGCTAAGATAGCAAGCCAGTAAGCAGCCACTCTCCGTGGCCTCTGTAACTATTTCTGCCTCCAAGTTCTTGTCCTTTGAATTCCTGCCCTAACTTCTTTCCATGATAAACCGTGATGTTTAAGAGTGAGCAAAACATACCTTTTGTCTTCAAGTTGTGATAATGTTTTAACACACCAATAGAAAAGCTAACTAAAGCATATATCATATGCTACATATAAAATTAAAGGTATTAAAATTAACTTCTGAATGTTTACAGCATCTCTGTGCTGCTACTGTCAATAACTTTCAAGTTCCAGAACCAGAAAGTTCTTTGTGCCTTTGGGCTCTGACATTTCAATTGTCAGCATCCAAAAACAGAATTTCTATATGCATTCCTTATGCCTAGTTAATAAATTCTTAGAGCAGGTGATACGAAGTTATAAAAACTCATCAGATTTTCTGTAAGCATGTATGTGTACACACATGTGCACACACATATACACAAACACACACACACACATACAGACATACACACATGAGGACATCTCTGCCAATGTCAGGTAGAGAAGCAAACCACACAAAGAGGTAAGAATGAAAAACCCTCCTGTACACAAAGAACAAATGGACTGAAAAAGAAATCAAAGAAACAATACCCTTCACAATAACCACAAATAATATAAGGTACATTGAGGGACTCTATCCAAGCAAGTGAAAGACTTGTATTACAAAAACTTTAAGTCCTTGAAGATGGAAATTGAGGATCTCAGAAGATGGAAAGATCACCCATGCTCTTGGATTGGTAGGATTTAAGAAAATGGCCATTTTACCAAAAGCAATCAGATTCAAAATCCCAATTCAATTTTTTACAGACCGTGAAAAGACAATACTCAATGTTGTATGGAAAAAACAAAAAACCCATGACAGCTAAAATAATCATGAAATATAAAAGAAATTCTGGAGGTACAAATATTCCTGATCTCAAACTGTACTATAGAGTCATCATAATAAAAACAGCATGGTGTTGACATAAAAATAGACACATGGATCAATGGAACCTAATCGAAGATCCATCCACGCACTGATGGATACATGATCTTTGATAAAGGAGCCAGGAACATACAATGGAAAAAAAAAGCATATTTAACAAATGGCGTTGATATGGATCAAGGGAAATACTTCTTCATTGCTAGTGGGAGTGCAAACTTACAAAGCCACTATAGAAGTCAACATGTGATTCCTTAGGAAATTGGAAACAGATCTACCTCAAGACCCAGATATACCAGTCCTATGTATATAGCCAAAGGACATTCCATCCTACAACTCAACTATGTTCACAGCAGCTTTGTTCACAATAGCCAGAAATTGGAAACAACCTAGATGTCCCTCAGCTGAAGAATGGATAAAGAAATCATGGTACATTTTACACAATTACTACTTAGCTATTTAAAAATGACCTCATGAATTTTTCAGGAAAATGGATGGAACAAAAAAAATTCATCCCAAATGAGGTAACCCAGTCGCAGAAAGACAAACATGGTATGTACTCGCTTATATATGGATATTAACTGCTTAGCAAAAGAAAGAGGCGCTATAATTCACAGACCCAGAGGGACTATGCAACAAGGAGGCACACAGTGGGGACACAGGGGTCTCCCTGGTAAAGGGGAAATAGAACAGATGATGCAGATGGGCTGGGGGAGGATGGGAATGGGAATCTCTCCAGATTGAGGAAGAGGTATGGAGGGAGAGCATATATGGAGAGATGACTGGAATTAGAGGACATTTAGGGGGGACTGGGAGACCTTGTGCAGTGGATCTCACTGGAATCAACAGAAGAGACCCTAGTGAGGACCACTAGTAATGGAGGATGGGGAGCCTGAACAGGCCATCTCCTGTAACCAGGCAGCCTTGCCCAGTTGCCCAGTTCCAGGGGTGGAACTGGGACACCATCCCAGTCACATCTTCAACCTATAATCTACCCTCCCTGTAAGGTCTACTGGGACAAAAGAAGGGCAGAATACCGCAGGGCAGGCCCAGAACTAGAGACTGGATAGCCAGGAGATGATTTCTAATGATATCCTGCTCTGTTCATAGATTGGTGCTTATCCCAACCTTCATCAGAGAGGTTTCTTCTGGCAGCTAATAGGAGCAGATACAGAGGCCCAGGGCCAGACATTGTTCAGAGCTATGGAACCTCAACAGTAGAGGGGAGGGAGGGATTACGGGGACTAGAGAGGTTGAGGACATCAGCAAAACAAGCTCCATGGAGTCAATTGACCAGCACTATTAGGGACTCACGAAGCCTGATGCATCAGACAAGGAACTTGCAGGATCCCCTAAATATGTCTTGAGGTTGGCTGGCTTGGTGTTCTTGCAAAATTCCTATGTGCTCTAGAGCGTGTGCATGTGTGTGTGGGGAGGATGGGTCTCTGACCATTATGCCAGTCCTTGGGATGCTTCTCCTGCAGGGTTGACTAGTTCACCCTGGAAGTAGGGATTGCTGCAGGGCCTTGTTCCATCTGGTTGTGCCTGTTTGAGGGATATCTTTGGGAGGACTGCTCTTTTCTGGGGAAAGGCAGGGGTGGAATGCGGTTAGAAGAATTGGGGGTAGGTAGATCAAGGGAGAGGTGAGATGAGTGAGTTGAGAAGGGGGAGTAAAGAGAGAGGAGGAGACATGTTGGAATGTATTATAGGAGAGAAGAAAAATAAATAATAAAAAAGAAAAAGAAAAACAGCATCTAAAAATAATAATAAAATAAGATACTAAATGGAATAAGACAAAAATATAAACAGGAACTATAATTTTTATAACATTTTTAATGTCTACATTCTCTGTTGAATTTGTTAGAATATGAAATATATAAAAACTACATCCAAAGCAAAAATAAGTAAATAAACAAATAATGAATAAACAAATGAATGAATACCTGGTTCAGATTGACTTTACAATCTGGATCAGATTTTGAGGAGTCAGATACCAGATAGTTTATTCCCAACATATTTAAGCCCAGTAAAACTTGGAAAAATGTTTCCTGGTCAAATACAACACAAGGTACACTAGGAAGTGTAATTATATTGAAACTCAATTCAGAGTAGATGTCATTTCCTAAAAAGATGGGCTCTAGAGATAGGCTGCTGTGCTAGCTAAGGGCCTGAGGGTGTGGCCTGGGCTCAGTCATGCAGTGGTGAGGCCATGTGGGCTATGAGCCATTTCCTGTCCTGGTTGTTGGTGCTTAGGGAGTCTCTGGCTATAAGGGTCATTTAGACTATTAGGCATCTCCAGTCCGGGTCATGGGAGCTAAAGATAACTAACTGTCTAGAGTCTGGAAATATCATTCTGAGGAAATAGGGTGAGGTCTGTCCCTATAGATAGCATAATGGTCACCAGGTTGTTACCCTCCATTCTCAGCCTTCTGGGTGGAATGCAGTTGTGAGATTTGTCTCCTCCATTGAGGAGACACTCTGTGTGATTAACATTCCTGGTTCTCTTAATGCTTTTCTGTGAGTACAAGGACAACACGACACATACACACACACAGACACACACAGACACACACACACACACACACACACACACACACACACACACACACGAGAGGGAGAGAGAGAGAGAGAGAGAGAGAGAGAGAGAGAGAGAGAGAGATTGAGAGAGATGTCCTATCCTTAACCAGAATGCATATTAGAGTGTGTGCTTTCTTCTGATTATTTGCTCTTTTGTCTTCCTATTTCTTTCATTGAATTTTTCAGAAGAACATTTTTCTTTTTGGGTACTTTTACTTACCATGTGTAATCCTACTGGAAATAAGATTGTTAACTATTTGTCACTTTTAATAAGTTGAGCTGGGCCAAGATAACTGGTTTCAATTCTCCAATATAGCTACAAAGCACAATTCTTTTCCTCTGCCTCTTCTACCAGTTGCTTAACACCTCCGTATAAGTTGTTGTTAGAGGTAGGAGAACAAACTTGAAGGTAAGGTGCTTCCGCTAATATCCTGACCAAGGGCTCGGTACAAACACACAAATATGAACATATGTTCTCATAAGAATGTTGAAGAAATATCTGCTCCATACGTGAGCTGAGAAAAAAAAAAGATCAAAGAAAATCAGGAATTTTTCTGCCCCACTGTGGTACTAATACGTGGTAGACCTGTATGTGAGTCATAGGTTCAGCTGTTTGCTGTTTCACTGAACACTTCTCTAGTCCACGGCGGTGACTAGTGTCTCTGTGCTTCCATCAAGTATTAGCTGATTGGACAGAAAACTTGGAGGGCCCAGTCTTACAGGGTACCCCAGGAAAAGTGGGTGACTGTAAGCAGCACAGACATCAGTGGAGCATGACAGACTGTTTATCAAAAGTGTATATATCCAGTTTAGTTCTGTTGATGCTGTATATCCTAATGATAGTGAGAGAGGTAATAGAGAAATAAGATCTTAGTGAAGATCAAATGCTTGCTTTAAAAAGGAAAGAAAAACATAAAAAAGCTATTATACAAAGAACAGAAAATGAGGAATTTTCTATGAAGTGGTGTTCAGTTTAAATTATGATGAGGCAAATCTCTCTGACTATGTAGGCAGAAAGGAAATATATATGCATACGCATTTTCAGATGTTGTCTGTACTCACAATTTATGATATACTTAGAAATAATCTGTATTTACAGGAAAATTAACTCTTTATATAAAACTCAACTGTTCTGAACTGACCCACTTCCTAGATAAAATCAGGACACTGATAATGGCAGTTTTTTCAGATTACATGACATTTATACATTTCTTAAAACAAATTTATATGCACACACATATACTGTGTGTGAGTGTGTGTGCGCTTCTCAAACAATGTGCACTTTTAGAGGCTACATCAGGAGCATCATTAGTTTGAGTCCAGTCTGGACTGCATAGCAAGTCTGTTTTTAATTATTTTAAAGATATCATCCTGGTTAATAATAATACATATATCAAGATATATACATATATACATATTTATACATACACATGTATATACACATACATATGTATATATCTTGAATTAATAGCGCCTCAATCCATTGATCAAGAACTGTAACTATAGACACCAATGAGTTCTACCAACATCCTGAAGCCATGAATGCCTAGGCCGGAATGAAGCAGCGGAAGTCCGCAGTGTCTAGCCTCCTCTAAACGACGTACAAGTAAGTGCTGAGTTGCCGCCGCTCTGGATTTTGTTGCTGCTGCTGCGGTTTTCTGCTTATGCTGCTTTTCCTATAATGGCCAACCTCTGCCCTTTTCCATGTCGCAGTCGTTAACCATGTTGCGTGTTTCACAAGGCAGCAACAGCAGCCTTCTCACGTTTCACGGGTCACGTGAGTGTCTCATGTCGCCCACATCCTCTCTTCCCGCCTCTCCGCAGTATTTAATTTGGTGTGTTGTCATGGTTTTGCATACTGTCCCTTCTTCTTCTTCTAGCAGCGACCCATTTATTTCTAGCAGATGACAGTGCCTCAAAGTGCCCCTAGCCATGGGTTAGTTGTCCCTCCAAGGCTTCTTCTGATGCCCCTGCGTTAGTTATTTTTATATCAACCTTACGCAAGTTACAGACTCTCGACTTTGAAACACTTCCGAAGATTTGCCTGTAGGCAAGTCGGTAGTACATTTTCTTGGTTAGTGATTGTTGTGGAAGGGCCTAACCCACGGTTGTGTATGGTCCCCCACTCTGGGTAGGTGATCCTGGATGTTTTAAGAGATCAGGCTGAACAAGTCCTGTGGAGCAAGCCAGTAAAGCCTGCAGAAAGATCCCTGCTTCAGTTCCTGCCTTGGGTTCATACCCGAAATTCTCTTATTGCTAGAGTTTGAGACCTGAGAGTTGTAAGATGAAATAAACCCTTTCTGCCCCAAGTTTCTTTTGGTCATGGCGTTTTATCACAGCAATAGAAAAGTAATGAAATAGTTAATGCTTTGTTTGGGAAATCCGATTCCTTATTAGACTTTAAAGTCTTATATCTGAAATTACCTTCAAACTCTCATTTCATCCTCCTTCTTTTTGCAATTAACTCACTCAACTTGATTCTACTCATTAAATGTCCAAGAGAAGAAGCTATCAACAAAATAGACTATAACAAGACTTACCGTAGTGTGTTGCTTTAGGAATACTCTTTGGGGATTGACACTAAACATAGACTTCTGTGAAATGATGCATGAAGCAGGTTATCCTTTGTAGCCCTGTTGGCAATAGAAAAAGATTGGGAGCAAGTTGAAAATCCCTCAACAGAGAACTGACTAAATAATTGATGATGCGGCAAGAGATCGTGATGCTGAAATAAATGGATAAAAGCTATTTATGAGCCTCCGTTGCACGTATTTTCAAGATACATTAGGAAGTGATAAAATCAAAAGGAAGCAAGGGACCTGATTTAACAATAGGATAACCTCTGTTTAGACAGGAGAGGAAATGACAACAAGAACCTGTAATTTCGGTTAGCTGGAGTGAAGATGGAGACTTAAGAGAGGACATGAGCAGACTTCTCCCTGTGCTGGCTGGCGTGTGATTGGGTGTAAACGCACAGCTATCCATCACCCATTTCTCAATTATACTGAAGTTCCTGATCTTCATATCCAGCCCCACAGCCTCCTTGTTCTTTCACATCCTTAGATGTTAAAACCTTTACCGCATCCAGCATGTAAGTTCTCATCTCCTTTTACCCTTTCCTGTACTAACCATTTCCAGCTCCATCAAATGTCTACGAACCCACTGATCCTGACTTGTTAAATCTTAAGGCAACCGCCTAATTGATCTATATTAAATGATTCATCTTGTTAAATGCTCCACTCTGTGGTTACAGAAAGAATCGTTTCCTGGCTACCCTAACCTCCAAGTCTTTACAGTGCCTACTTAGTCAGCTTGGGCAGTTTGAGATTTATCGGATTTTAATAGACAGCCCCACATAATTTGGGGGAGTGCTGAAGCATAAGACACAAGATGCCACCTCCTCTCTGAGCCCATTCAGTGATTTCCATTTCTTACTCAATGTAAGTTATAAGTCGATGATTAATAAATTAGTATTTTTCTCTCATATCTCCCCCTTAACTCTCTGTTCTCACATCTAGTGGTGCATTTAGCATGACTGGCAGAGTCCATATTGTAAATTAAGAAAGTACGCAAAAACGTGTTGAATGAAGAAACGAATGGTGGAAAATGTACAAAATATTAACAAGGTTCTCTGGTTAGCACTGAGTCTACAGTTGTCGTGGTTTGGCGCAGATGTCAAAGGGTCCTAAAGGACCACGTATGCATGGCGTAATCCAGACTGCAGTGTGTTCAGAGGTGGAAGATTATTGAGTAATGAGGAATCTTACCTCATCACTTATCTACCAATGAGCTAACAATTCCATGACTACTGGAAAGTCGTACAAATTAGGAGGAGGAGCTCACCTGGAATAATTGGGTTCCTGAGCCACACTCTGTAGACACGTGATGCAGCATAACTCACCCCTGCTCCACCCCCCACTCTGTAGACACATGATGCAGTGTAACTCACCCCTGCTCCACCCCCACTCTGTAGACACGTGATGCAGCATAACTCACCCCTGCTCCACCCCCACTCTGTAGACACGTGATGCAGCGTAACTCACCCCTGCTCCACCCCCCACTCTGTAGACACATGATGCAGCTTAACTCACTCCTGCTCTACCCCCCACTCTGTAGACACATGATGCAGGATAACTCACCCCTGCTCCACCCCCACTCTGTAGACACATGATGCAGGGTAACTCACCCCTGGTCCACCCCCCACTCTGTAGACACATGATACAGTGTAACTCACCCCTGCTCCACCCCCCACTCTGTAGACACATGATGCAGCTTAACTCACTCCTGCTCCACCCCCACTCTGTAGACACATGATGCAGGGTAACTCACTCCTGCTCCACCCACCACTTATTTCTCTGCTTCACAGCTGCCTTCAGAAACTACTCACATTCCATTAAACCTCGTCTTTCTTTAAAGTTCTTCATTTGTCTTCTCTTGTATATTACATCCTGACCCCCTTCCTACCTCACAGATTCCTCCACCTCCCCTCTCTCTCATACCTACCCTTCCCCCACACCTCTCCCTAGATAAGAGCTCCTCCCAGACTTACTGTACAAACAAGGCGTGAGGAGATTGGAACAAGGCCAGGCACTAGTACTGGCATCATGGCACTTGTGTTTTATAAGGCTCTGTCTTACCTCAGGTCTGCCCTTATGAGTCTCAACAGACCACAGAACAAAATCTCTGAAGACATGAGCCAAATAAAGACAGGAAAAGATGAATCAGAATAAAAAAGAGTTTCTGGGTTTATAACCCAGGCTGTCTAGTCTTCTAAAAGCCGGTGTTTGATCCCCAGAACTGAGATGTAAACACGAAGCACCTAATAGGCACTTTAAGTAGCACAGGCAGGAAGATCCCTGACGCTCCATGCCACTCAGCTCAGCCCAGAAGGTGAGATCCAGGGAAATGCAAGACCCTGATTCTAAGAAGGTGGACAGAGTTGCACTGGAGGCTGTCCTCTGGTCACCATATGCACATGCGCATACACACATGCACACACACACACATACACACACACACGCTTGTGTACACCCTAACACATATGAGCACTCATGCAAAAATAGAGAAAAAGAAAGCCTTTCCCTGTAAATTATTTCTCTCGGGTTTCTGTCACAGAAGTGCAAAAATTAACATAGTGTTTAATAAACCATTGACCTCAACCCCAAATAACATAAATCTTCAAATAGAGAATAAAGTGAGAAAACAATGCATTTTAATATTTCCTATTTAGAAATTTTTATATACAAATCACCTTTTGAAATAACACATTGACTTTCGTGTTAGGCTCCTATAAACTGCCTATAGCCACCTGCTAAGTGAGTTTTGAGCATAGATCTAAAGCCAAGAACTGGTACATTCTGCCCTGAATACTTGGGTTTACTAGTTGAAAGATACAAAATGATCCAGGCTTTACCCTGAACCTCAGACCACAAAGTGTGTGTGTGAACTCAATGCAGCAGGCAGGCTGTGGACAAGTAGCAGACACAGGTATTATAATTTATACTCAGGGCAGTCTCTACAGCCACCTTGGCTTCTATACTGGGATGTTGCAAAAAACCTGGAAATTGTCTGGGAAATTTATTTCAGTTCACTGAGTGATTTTATGGATCTTGTTCGTTGGATAACCATATCTCTAGAGAAAGGCCCAATCACCTGAATCTTCCTTCTAGTAAATAAATAAAGACAGTCAGTACAAGATGGTTATCAGGTTATCGGGTTTCCTGGGCCAGACTCTCAGCCCTCCACAGAATACATAGGCCTCTTCTGATGAATGTCATTGTTCCCCAAAGTATGCTTACTCCTGGTAGCAGGTTTAATGAACTGAAGATAGCAGATCATGTCCTCTTGTCATGGAAAGCATTTACAGAGACAGCTTCCTATATCCTAAAATTAGGTCACCTTCTGTAAAACAATTAATAACAAGGAAAGAATGCCATCTTATGGGTTAGCGAGATGACATTAATTTCGTCTGTAATTATTCAAGCAGGCACAGATCTCTTCAGAAAGCATCTCAACAAAGTAATTTCCATTCTACTAAATTTTGTCTGCACGTGTTTCATTGTTTCAAACAGTTAAAAGTAACAAGGTGAAAGACAGGAACATTGTGGGGAAATAATATGCTTGGGAGTTATTTAGGGCTAATTAACATTCTTCTTTCTACTACCGACCTAGTTTGACCTTGACCGGGTGCATGACCTAGCCATGCTTCACATTTACAACTATAAAACAGTGAAAGTGGCATCTCCCTAACAGAGTTGCTGGTAGGACTTGGACAGCCGCTCCTTACATATATGTATGCAGATAAAAGAGAAGGACATTCATTAATAGCGCCAAAAAAGAGGATGCTAAAAAGCTAATTGCAGGAAGTGAGACCTGGAAAGGAGTTTAGAAGCAATGCCTGAATTCCTCCCTTTCCAAGATGCAGATGTCAAATATGACATTGTCTAAAACAAGTTGACCTTCAACACATTTGCTAGAAAAACTTGGAGTACAAACCATGCCTTTAGGATAGAAGTGACAGCACTGATCCACCCTATCCATCTTCTATGTTTTAGTATCAAGTATTTTTAAAGTGTACTTATAAGACACCCATTTATTTCAGAGATAACTTAGTTAAAGGGCATACATATATAGATACTCAAAATATCTAAAATTGAGTACGTGATCATTGTGCACTCTACGTTATCTTAGTCAAAATTAAGAGAATCAATGTGCATATTGTTTTCAGTGAGTGAAAGACAGTGATGACGGCTTAGATGAACTGCCATGCACAATCCCCAGATCACAGGAGAAGCTTAGGTTAAAGTAAGGATGTGTTTTCTAAAGTCTTAGAGCGCTGAAGACTGAGGAAAGCCACGTAGGGGAACTTGTGAAGACTAGGCCCAAAGTGTTGGTGCTTCTTTTTTATCTCAAATGTTTTCTTGTATTAGTGGACATATTCTGATGGTTTGCTTAGCCAAAGGGATGTCTGTTTGGACGTCGTTAATGAAGACAGCTTAGAGTTCTCACCTGCTTTAGAATGAGCCAATTTGGTATAATCAGATTTTCATTACTTAAGGAGACAATTTTTCCCTTCTCCTTTCTCGTTCGCTTTCCTTTAACACACCTGCTTCAGAGTGTTTAGCAGAGAGGGATTTGAATAATAACACTACTTTACATGTAAATAGTGCGGTTCATCCAAACATCTCAATGTTCTCTGTAAACATTGAGGACTGTATATAGATTAAAAGCATCAATTTTAAGAAGAGAAAATGGGAACCATATGGGTAAATGACTTGCCTAAGGTCACACATTAAGACTACAGCATTGCTTAAAAGGATGCTCCTGGTCATTTGAAAATTTCATCTCTCCAGCTGGATAGAGCCTGTCTGCCTTACATCTTAGAATTCCCATGCATTCCTCCTTGAGTACCATTCATTATGTTCACGTGGTAACCATTCAATCACCTGTTTCACGGTACAATCTGTCTCAGAACTTTCTGTAAATGTTGGTAATTCGTGGAATGAATTATATTGTGTAATAAATTATATCACTATAATTCTCTAGGTTAAAGACAGTGTTTATGACTTTCACTCAGGGAGTTTTAATTTCCACATCCTGAGAGCTGACTCCATGGACCCACAATGTTGTCTGTTAGAAGTGTAGTTTAGAATGAAGAGAGAATCTACAAGTTTTATTTGCAAATCTAATGTGTGGGATAAAATAAATGTATGGGTTTGTAGTAATAGAATATTGAGGTAGCCCAGCAGAAAACTTTTAAAACTCTTGAAATGGAAAGGGCATTTCTATTCAATTATGGAAGGGTGATTCTTATACATTCTGACTCCCACAAAGGCAGACTAAGCTACATTTGATACAAAATAAACACTGAAGAATAACATATTTTAGGATGAAGCCCTCAAGTTCTTTACTTTCATGAGTATAATTTGTTATTAAAATATAAAAATTCTAAGATACAGTGAAGATACATATATATATATATATATAATATATATATATATATATATATATATATATATATATATATCTCACTCAGCCCACATTGTCTACTCCCATGCCTTGTTACTCAGGAATGAGTGACTCTGAAACTCTTCAGTGGTCTGAAGATGGGAGAGAACATAGGACCATCTTTCCCAGTGTTCCTTCAAATGGAATTTTGATTCTAGACCTGTTGTCAATCCTGTGTGGCTTGGAAAGGTACTATATCCTATCCCCTTAACTAAAAAGAAATGGCAAGATTGTCTTGTCAAATGAAATTCTTGTCTTCAAGATTTTCACAGAATGAAACTCTTATTGGTGTCCTAGGACTTGGTCATGTCATGATTTCGTGTGCAGGTTACAAACCATGACACCAAATCCAACATATTAGTGTTGTGTTTGTTCTAACTTACCCATATCAGTGCTGTCTGATATTGAAGCCATTAGCAACAGAACAACTAATGTATGCACTCAGAGTTATAATAGGAACATAGTTCATGTAAGCTTTAAAATGAGCCCTCAATATTATGGTTCTTCTATTCTTCCATTGATTGACAATTAGGAGATATAAGTATCATAGTATCTGCAAGTTGGACCTCTTATTTGTATGTATGAGGTGGGGAATTGTCTTGCCTGAGCATCGGAACCCTTTGAATTAGATTTACAGACAGTTGTGAGCTGCCACATAGATATTAGGAAACAAACCATGGTCCTCTGGAAGAGCAGCCAGTGCTCTTAACCACTAGTCATCTCAATTCAGTCACATTATTTTACTTCCTTAAAAATACACAAAGAAGCATTGTGTTTATTTAGGTAGGAGAGGAGCACAGCTGTGCCACAATACACATGTGGAAGAGAGACAACAACCTGCAGGGATTGATTCTCTCCATCTATCATGTCAATTCCAAGAATTGAATTCAGGTCATTAAGCTTGGCAAGAGACTTTACCTGCTGAGCTATCTTACCATTACATAATGCTGTAATTCCTTAATATTTGTGCTGTATAGTTTTATGCCAACTTAACACAAGCTAAAGTCATCTGAGAGGAAGGAACCTCAATTAAGAAAATGTCTTCATAGGATTGAGCTGTAGACAAGACATTGTCCTAATTAGTGATTGATGGTGGAAGGCCCAAACCATTGTGGGTTGAGTGGAGCCATCCCTGGGCTGGAGGTCCTAGGTTCTATAAGAAAGCAGGCTGAGCAAGCCATGAGAAGCAAGCCATTAAGCAGCACCTCTTGAAGCCCTCAGCATCAGCTGTGCCTCCAGGCTCCTGCCCTGCTTAAATTCCTGCCCTGACTTCCTTCAATGATGTACTATGATGTCGAAGTGTAAGCCAAATAAACCCTTTCCTCCCCAACTTGCTTTTAGTCATGGTGTTTCTCTCATTACAGAAATAGAAACTGTAATGAAGACAGTGTCATTGCTCAAATTCAATTTATAGTGACAAAGCATAATAGATTTGTGTACTCTCTGTTCGTTTTGAAGAAATAATTTTGTAAAAGTAACTGTTACTTGTACATCGAGGTCTGGGGCTGCATGATAATGGAGACTACTCTTCCTTCCCCATGTTTTGAATAATTAGGCAATAAGACAAAGGATAGTAAATGTAGAACAAGTATGGAAAACTCAGTGGACCTGCAATGCTGAGCTGATGAATATGCGTTTACCACTGGGCAGTTGGTATGAGTGGCAGCAATGCTCATTCCGAGTCTCCACTTTTAAACCCTCGACTTGAAATTTCTACTTTTTAAATATGAGAAACAGAGCCTTAATCACAGGAACCTCAATGCAACCGTACATAACATTAAAATGTCACTCCTTTCCAAACCCGACCTTAATCGAATATCTTTCTTTTAAATTTTCCCTCCCTCTCTCTCTCTCTCTCTCTCTCTCTCTCTCTCTCTGCCTTTGTGAGACAGGGTTTCTCTGTTGTAGCTCTGGCTGTCCTGGAACTCACTCTGTAGACCAGGCTGGCCTTGAACTCACAGAGATCTGCCTGCCTCTGCCTCGGGAGTCCTGGCATTAAAGGTGTGTGCCACCACTGCCCAGCTCATGTTCCCTTATATAGTATATCCATAGTCCTCCCTGAAATAAAGACATATCATATGACTCTATCACACAACAATAATATTTAGTGATATTGTAAAATGTAGCATATCTAATGTGACTATGAATTATCTCTAATTAGAGAATCCCCAAGGAAAAATTAAGTCCATACATTGCTTCCCATTGCACTTAGTCCAAATTGTTAATGTGTAAGGGTATTAAAAGTCTGAAATAGCAGTGTCATGTGATGAAAAGTAAAGAGATGAAAGTCTCAACAGAGTTCTCTTTGATTTCTTTCTTTCTTTGTCTTTTTCAGCTAGAGAACTTTAGAGTGCCCTGGTTGGTCATGGTCCTTTAGCAAATACTGCCTAAGCTCTCAATCCCTGAAATGTCATCCCAATGGAGGTATTAATATAACTGTGTTCTGTCAGAGCATCACTTTCAATATTCTCTAAGATGAAATGATGTCCACGGGGACCCAAGTATTAGCTCTACGTCCACGACTTTCAGAGGCCATACTCAACTCCTCAAAAGACTGTCCAGATAAAACTGTGCCCCTAGATGCCATAGGTGCCACTATGAAAGCCACAACAGACATCCAGTGGTATCTGAATAAAGGAGGGTCAGTGGTGGGGATGTTTCTTACTCTTGTTCTCACATGGCTTCTTTATACATTTCATGTTTTTATAGCAAATATTTGAGACTGGCTAGTTAATAAAGTTAAGAGGTTTATTTTATTCATGATTCTGGTGGCTAAGGGGTATATAAACAGCATATAACCAGAATCTTTAAAAAACCTCTCCTGACAAATATCATGTATTAGACAAACTAAACAGAAGCTCACTGCAAACAAAAAGAGCCAGGCATGTAGGGTGATCTCAGTTTATAGTCACCCATTCTCTAAACCTAAGTCACTATGCAAGACTAACATTAACTCTGCATGATAAAGCCATCCATGAGTTAAATATTTTGCCACCAGGCTGGAGGTCACACTGCTAGAATCTGAGACTTTTGGGTGACACACTGAAACAATATAAAACCATAGCTCAAGGGTACTGTTGGTATACAGTAACTAACTAATGTCCACAAAAACAAACAAACAAACAAACAAACAAATAAATAAATAAATAAATTCGCCTGACTTCAGTTGAGACAGATCATAGTAGTGGCTCATTTTGGCTTTCTACTAAATAGCTTCCATGGTATGGAAAAATTAGAGAGGTACTACATATGCACAACATTTTAAAATCCTATCCTCTCCTTTGAATACTATGTTATTGACAACTAATTACTAACTTGTTTAACTTTTCTTTAATCATAAAATATACAACTTTGATGAGACAAAGCACTCCTAGTTTTAATGAAATTTTCATTTGCTACCTAGCTAGGTCTGGCCTGGCCAAGTTGCAACTTCATTATCGTATTTTAACACATTCAGAATCTGTTGCCTGTATTAAAGCTGAAAACCCTAAGATTTGAAGTTAAAATCTTACCCCTGTGTTGAGGCACTGCCTCTTCTATGTTGAGTAGAGAAAAGAGTTCCTGTACAACAAACCTAGACCATATGACCCCTCCAAACCTGCTGATGCCCTCGCTGTTGCTTGATGCTTGCCCTTACGGATGCCGCTGAAGACAGATGTAAATTACAGGTAGGTCAAATGTAAGCTGTGGCAGTATGAACCACAAAGCTGTCCAATCTCAACCAAGCCCATTTTGCTGAAGACAGAGGGCTCAGCATGCTATGTCAAAAGGTGAACCACGTAGACAGCTGAGGTTACTGAAGCCTCAGTGTGCCCATGCCCTAACCTGTCTCCAAGGAAACAAACATTTCCTCTTGAGAAGTCACCTAAGATCACCCATCAAGATAGCCTCAGATCAGCTGATGGTCTTTGGCTAAGATTTAGAACTCAAATGGTAGCTATATCGACCAGCTTGATCTGATAATGGCTTTCTCACTGGAGAGGCCAAGATTGTGGTAGCTGTTCTGCCTACAAGGCTGGATGTCTCAGCACTCCCAGTCTGGCACTGCAGGCTGATGTGCTTCCCGTGGTCTTCAGTCTATGTTGGCATCCTGAAGAAGCTGGTTCTAGCATCAGTGAAGAACTGTCTCAGCATCACAACAGGTGGACTTGCCTATGAGAGAGCAACCAGGCAAAAAGCGAAGTATTCAGTTTCTTTCTTCCATGACCTCTTTAAAAAATTATTTCTTTTATTTTTTGAGATATTATATAATTTCTTTCCTCTCTTCCCTCTTTCTAAACCAATATACCTCTCCTTTTTCTCATTCAAATTCAAAGCCTGTCTTCATTAATCTTTATGTATTACTAAATACATAGAAACAACCTCTATCTGTCCATTACTGTCTTTATGTGCGTTCACTGCTGAGCATTTTGTACTGGATAACCAACTGGTACGCTCTTCCCTGAGGCAGACTATCCCTCCCACTCCCACTCCCGGTCCTTCGGTGCCTGTGGATCTTTGAGGAGGGCTGAGCCTCCTTGATTTTCTTCATCCCCTTGGCGGGTCAATTGCTGTGGTCTTGTTTAGCAATATGTAGACAGTTATGCTGGTGAAACTTTATGGGTGGAGCTTCTGGCATTGTTAGGAGACAGTCTAACCGTAAACTCTAGGATGCTCTGCTCTTACAGTCTTTCTGCCTCTTATTCTACAATGTTCCCTGAGCCATGCGTGACTGTCATTTCTTTTTATGTTTCTGTCTCCATTTTAAATAGGTTTAAAGACTCTAAGGAGAAGGTGTGGTTGTTCTCCGTGTGGAGTGTCCACATTGCCATATGGCTTGTTCTTCACTGCAGACTCTAATAATGTATTACATGCTTGTGTTAGTCATTCCACATTTTAGAGTTCAGTGAAAATGCGCATGTGTTGAACTCTGTAGCAGATAGGATACTTCATAATTCACACAAAGAAACTTGGCTCTATTTCATTTAAGTAAAAAAGAATTGTTAACTTAATAAGCCTAGGAAGTCTAAAAATACTGAAAGTCTATCTTAGTCACAATTGTATTCAAGATTTCTAAAATGATGTAGACCATGAAGCAATCCTTCCCTCTTTCCTTCCTTCCTTCTTTTCTTCCTCTCTCTCTCTCTTTTTTTTTTTTTTTTGAGAAAGGGTTTCTCTGTTGTAACTCTGGCTGTCCTGAACTCACTCTATAGGCCAGGCTGGCCTCGAACTCACAGAGATGACTGCCTCTGTCTCCGGAGTGCTGGCATTAAAGGCGTGTGCCACCACTGCCAAGGCCATCCTTCCTTTTCTTATCTCCATTTGTTTTGAGCTCTTTCATGTGCTTTTTAGTTTGTTTATTTGCTTTTAAATTTAAGAAGGGAAATATTACTGAATTCCAACACAGATTTAAATTTTTTGCTTTTAATTCCAGAAATAATTGCAGAGCCCCTAATCCTGCTTGTTAAAAATCCAAGCACCTCGACTTGACACACTCTTTTCGAGACAGTGAGAGGATTCTGTGTCAGATTATTAAGAAGCAACCTTTTGGGGCCTTACTGAACCCACACTGGTTAAAAAAAAAAAGAGGGGCAGGACAATTTTTCTCTAGAAAATAAAAACTGAATTCCTTTTTAATCTTCTTTAATGCACTTTAATCTCCCTCTCCCTCCCTCCTTCTCTTCCTTTGCCGGAACGTTGGGCCTTACAAATGCCAGGCAAGCATTCTCCCACTCTCCCCTATCCCCAGCCAATTTTAAAACTCTTGCCTGAGAACCAAGGAGGCACCTGAATAAAACACAGGACTAAACACTGAGACAAAGAACCTCCAAAAAGCCATGTCTCTGTGTCTATAAGCATTCCCTGTACTTTTTCTTCTGTTTGCTTTGTCCTATTCTAATTAGTTTGTTTTTGTCTTACATAATTACTCTTTAGATGCCTGCTTGATTTCTGAGATACAAGAGGTGTGCATTCCGACAGGAAGGGAGGTGGAGAAGGACTCAGAGAAGGTGAGGGAGAGGAAACTGTAACCAGAATATATTGTTTGAAAAAATATGTATTTTCAATAAAAGGAAAATAGAAAAAGAAACACCAAAACTATAATAAATATACTGAATAAATTTAGTTTCGTGAAGCTCCTTTTTGCATAGAGTTTGTCATAATCCTACAAATTACAGATGAAATAATGCAGAGAAAAACTGGGATCAAGAGCGCCTACACCTACAATGGTGAGAGAAAGATCCAGGAAGCCTGTTGTTACAAAGTAGCGTTTGTAGTAATATGATGTTAAACCAAGTCCTTGGGAGATACACAGTGCTACAGATGACTTTGAGGGTGAGAAGTGTCTATGATGCTTTAACTGTGTCTTCTGTTAATTTTAAGTCCATTGAGCAATGTTCAATTGTTTTACCAAGCTCCCATACCCAGGATACTTTAAGAGAAAGAATCTGCATTCACCAGCTCCAGGTACGTTAGCATCTAAACAGAACATAATCTGCTTGCTGCCCTATAACTCTTACCCATTGCATCACAGACTATAACAAAAGAATAATTTATCCTGCCCACGTTTTTCCACAAAGTGTCTGCTGTGACTGCATTATGCAAACAACCACATTTTAGGTAGGTTGACTGTGTTTGAAATATGTCCACTCCAGAATGACAATATGTGTTAAAAATACTTTCAACTGTGTAGGCTCATGGAGGAAGCCACACATTGAGGATGAAGCCATTTGCTTGGCTGCCATGGGCTACAACTTCTCAAGTTCATGATTCTTTAGATCTGCTCCCCCTCCATCCACCTCTGTAGGACAATGGCAACTGTTATTTGTGAAAAGATTCTTAGGCTTGAGTCTTGATTCTTTCAGTAATAAGACAATTGTTAAATTTACAGAAATTTTGGAGCCTCTTTTTAAAAAAACAGCTTGCATTAAATGTAGCCCTATTTATGCTTACAATTAAAAAAGCAATTATTTTGTATGTAGGTGCATTGGGGCGGGTCCCTTGCAATGTAGGTGGTTTATGTTTCAATATGTGTTTGTATAGTTCTATGCACATTTGAATACGAATGCTCACGTATGTGGCTATAGTTGTATGAAGGCTAGAGGCTGATATACGTTGTTTTTCTCAATTGCTCTCTAGCCTACTTATTAGGACGAGCTCTCTCATTGAACCTTAAGCATGCATGATGGGGAAGCTGAGCTGAAGTCCTCATACCTGATAGGTAAACATTTTTTCCTTCTTTTATTTTTTCCCAGAGACAGGGTTTCCCTGTGTAGCTCTGGCTGTCCTGGAACTCACTCTGTAGACAAGCTGGCCTTGAACTCATTGAGGTCTGCTTGCATCTGCCTTCCAAGAGCTGGGATTAAAGGTGTGTGTCACCACTGTCTGACCAATGAACAAGCGTCATTTTGCTGACTGGGTCATCACCCCAACCTCATGAATTAACTGTATTCCAAGTAGAGTTGAAGGGCTGAAGAAATGACTCAGCCCTTGACTGTACTGCTGCTCTTCCAAAGGGCCTGATTTTAATTCCCAGCACCCACGTAAGGAGGCTTACAGCCACTGTGATGCCAATTCCAGAGGATCTGATATATTCTGGTTTCTGAAAGATCCTGCACACACCTGGAGTACACACAAACAAATACACATATGCATACACAAAAATAAAATAAGTCTTAACAACGTACAATTCATATTTTACAAAACTCATTATAGCCTTGATATTCTACTTTGTTAAAATTTATATATAATCATTGTCTAAGTTCAGGAGATTTCAGATGGAGGATATACTGACTCTTCCCTGAAAAGATCCATTTCATTGAACTGAATGATGCTTCTGAAATTATAGGTTGGTACATATTAGGACTGCCAGATATTACTATGTAGTAACTTGGGAAAGGATTTCATGGTAAAACAGACTTGGGAATCAGTAGATTATATAGAGTCAGACATTTTGTTATTTTTAATCTTTCTGAAAATATAGCAGCTTATATGTTTTGGAAAGCTCAAGAGAGAATGAAATAATCTTGATTTTCAAACTTAGCCAAAATAGAAAATTGTTTTGCATATTTGAATTTTTCACTACTTGATTTCTACATGTTTGAGAAATAATACACTATGGGATAACACTAGTTCTCTTCTTAAAAATAAGCTACTTACTATCATATATTCTTAATTTCATTTTTATAATGGCTAGAGAAAAGTTAGCCATGGATGACAGACACATACCCTAAAGTGACTGAATGCCATTTTTAACATGCATGGTCTGACATTCACACCACAGTCGGCAGATGTGGTGTCTGAATGGACTTTCCCGGATCATTCACCATCACACCACAGCCTCACACAGATCCATTGTCTCCTACCTTATAGAGTGATTTCCTGCCAAGCTTCACTGTTGAACAAGCAGCTTCTAGTTAGGAGAAGAAGAAAGGACAGTGCTGACATGCAGACACACTGTAAAACATCTCACGCATAGCAAGTGGTTTCTAAAAGAAACCAAACGTATAATGCAGTGTTTTAAATGTTCATTTAGTTTTAAAATGACAAATGATAACTATATATTCATGATGCAGTTCGATGTTTTCATGTATGAATCCATTATGCAATGTGTAAATTAATTAGAAAAATCTATCTCCTGACATATTTATCTTTTCTATGTGTCAAAGCTTTTAAACTGTTACTTTTATGATACTTTAAATATATATTTGGTTTCTATTAATGATAATTACACTATAATAGCACAGATCTCTCTTCTCTCTCTCCCTCCCCTCCTCTCTCTCTCTCTCTCATAATTCATTAGAGTGGCTTACAAGCTGTAGTGCAGCTAGTTCAACAATGTTTGTCAACAAACAGAAGGTCCAATATATCCAGGGCTAGATGGTCCAATATATTCAGTACACAGGGCTAGATGTCTCAGCTTGAATCTCAAGGAAGTAGCCTCCAATAAGGGTGAAGAAAGGACTTGCCAGTGAGAGAAAGCAAGCAGGCAGAGAGAGGACGAGCTTCCTTCTCCACATCCTTTATATAGGCTTGGCCTATACAAAGGCATGGCCCAGATTTAAGATGGATCTCATCCTCTCAAAGATCCAGTTTAGAGGTGGGTCTTCCCACTTCAAATCATTTAATTAATAAAAAAATTCTCCTTGGTGTTTCCAGCCATTTGGGTTTTAGTCATTTCCAGATGAATTCAGGATGACAACCAAGAGCAGCCATCACACAAGGCTTTTTTGTTCAATTTTGAGACTGTACTCAAATGACATCGTTTTTCCTTTCCATTTTCTCCATCCAAACCCTCCCCCACAGCCTCCACGCTCCTTCAAATCCCTTTTCATCAATCGTTATTACCTTCATATATGTATTTGTATATACACAAATATTCTTAAATATAGCCTGCTGAGTCCATATCGTGCTACTTACATATATACTCTCAGGACTGACCGGCACTGGGCAGCCCTTGGGTATGTTCTCTATGGAGGAACACCTTTTCAGTTGTCTGTAGCTCTTTGTGTCAGATTGAGGCCTCATGGGTTCATTGGTGAACCATTATTCTACTCTCTGCTTCTTCAAACATGACTATTAGACTCCACATCGCCATGTTCAGTTGAGATGACAACATAGTCCCTGTAACTGGTTTATTTCACATAGCATGTTGTGAACATTCACTCACATTGTTACAAATGGCAGAACTTCCTTTCTTTCTAAGGCTGAAGATGTGTGTGTGTGTGTGTGTAGCTCACATTTTAAGTTCTTTAGACCTACCTGCATAATTTGTTTAAATACCATGCTTTAAGTAACCATCTACCCCTTTTGCTGAAGGTACCATAGACACTGTTAAGATATTTCTTGCTATAACACTTTTCAACCCATGAATTTAGCCTTGCTTAAGATTCCAGAGCATGTAATGAAAAAGCCTAATCCCACATAAATCAACCCAGGGCCAAATTAGGGTGATGGACTCCGCAGAACAGTGGGTAGTTGATTGTAAATCCTGTGGGTTGTTTCCTACCCTGTGAGCTTTTATTGAAGATTTCTCTGAAAAACTCACTAAAGATTCTCACTGTTATCTGCAGTTGACTTAGCATATTTATCACCAGACGAGACAACTTTTAAAGCTTAGAAGTAAATTCAGCAGGAAGCCTTAAATCTCTGGTCTTCTGTGTCACAGTATTTTAGGTTCTTGGGGAAAATAATTCTGATACAATACAAACCACTGAAACCATATGCTGCTACTTATCACACACAACCCATGTTCTTTCTGATGCTGTGCAGATACACAAACATGACATACACTATGTGAATACACATACAGGCATAAACGCAGACATCCACTATGTGCACACACACTTATCCACCACACTAAGTGTCAGTCTCTCACTAATATTAGTATAATAAATAGCACTAATAGAATAACAACTTGTCAAATCATCAATACATGTTTCTCTGGAAAACTTGGGTACTTTCTGCAGGGCTCTTAATTTTGCATCTATGATGACTATCAGTGGGTGTTTTGTTTTTTTTCCAAACCCTGCGGAGTCCCATTGTGTCTTCCTTCTGCTCACGTTGCCTAGGCGTCTATCAGGATCTCTACGGGACATATAAGAATCACCCTATTTTCCCCACTCTTCACCTCCTCCACCCACTCCATCCTAAAATCTTTTTCTTGTTTCATTTTGTTTTGTTCTTGGTGTCTCTTAGATAGCTACATGCCATCTTTATAAATCCATAAAATATAAATAGTAACTTGACCTGTCATGATAAGAAGCTGAAGCTTCATTTTGACACATATGTTTCATTTAATGGTTGTTAACTAGAATACGACTCTGCACCAGGCAATGAATGACAAACAGGGTGTATTACCTCAGAAAAGGAAGAAAATGATTTCGTATCTAAATTATATGACAAAAAAAGAAAAAGAAGTCTTAATCTCATGCATTCGCTGGTGAATATACCATGTAAGAACTTCCCAGAAATGATCTAAATATATTGGCTCTCTTATCTTAGACTTTGTATCCAGAGCTTCAGGAGAGAAAAGAAACTCACAAACCACATTGTCTATAGTGTTCTGTTTCAGTAGGTTCAGAAAACTAAGAAAAGTATTAAAATTTTAACTCATGCAATCACACAGTGACTAACTTAATACATGGCTACATGGTGTCATAGGACAATTTCAAACCTATAGAGGCTTGAAACACAGATATACTCTGAATCTCAAGTACTGATGAAATAAACAGTGACCTGATAAAGAATTGAGGAGAGGGCATGCTTGTCAGGCAGTGCTGTACTTACGTCACTGTCTGCTACTGTGTATTTGTAAACTATCTGATACTTTCCTTTATTTGGAGTTAATAGAAAGAGTCTACAATTACTATCATCGCATTTATACAATGTTTGCTGTATAAGTAGCTGAATTTCTGCACACTGCACAGTTGAAGGCATATACCTTATTCCACATAGGTTTAAATATTGACTAAATAAACATTCATCTGTAAGACTCTTTTCATATATTGATGTGCAAATAATTCCTTGAAGACTGCTGAAGATCCTGGAAGGCAAAAGGCTGTCAGAATTCACCTGGTGTATAAAACATCCATATCAAGACCAATAAAGTAGGCCAGTAGCCCTAGTATCTTGTTGCTTTGTTAGATACTTTGATTTTTTTCCAATATTCATTTTCACTTGTTTTGAATCCTCAAGTAGTTTTCAAATACAACTACTCTAAAAAAAAAATCAAAACACAGGTAGCTATCAGCAGGAGTGACTTCACAAGAAAGTTCACGTTCTTAAGCTGACTATTGAAGTAGCCTCAATCTGAAGCTACCTGATTTTCTCCTCCTGCCTCTGGAACAGACAAACTGATAGAAATACACACACACACACACACACACACACACACACACACACGACACACACACAGAGAGAGAAAGAGTAGGGATAGGAGAGATAGAGATAGAAACAAACACAAAAAACACACACATACATGTGTGGAAGTTTATTTTTAGTTTTATGTATAAAATAATCGTTTTGTGCACTGTTGGGTGAGGGGCTGCTTAGGTCTTGGCATTTTGTACTGTCTGCAGGTGTTGGATGTATGTGGGGGACGTTTGATTAGTCACGAGCTTCACGTGCTACCAGTAGAACACCTGAGGAGTTCTCAATCAATAAAAACACCCTGAGCTCAGCACCTTGGGCTTCCACTGTCCAGGATGGTGCTTGTCATGATGGTGGTTCCCTCTGTTGAGGTCTGGCAGGGGTTGTTTGTATGTATGAATATGTCTTCCTTGGTGAGCCTCCATGCCAGAGTAAGACTACAACAGACCACACATAGAGAGAGAGGAGAGTCAGAGAGTCAAACAAAGACAGACAGATGGACAGACAGACACACAGAAAGACAGAAGGTGGGTATATATATTCTGTTTTTTTTTTGTGGTTAAAGGTGTTAGCTGGGCTAAATTTAATAATGATGAATAGCTTTGTGAGACTATAGTATAACAATATAGCTGAATTCGGTCCAACATCTCCTTATTTTCTTTCCGTGTAATTAATTCAAATTTCTGTGGTTCCTAGTGCTTATTCTTCTATAAATATATCCCAGGAAAATCAATATCATACATAATTTATGAAAATCTGCTCTACAAACCCCAATATGTACTTCATATATAAGCTGAATTATTGACATTGTTTACAGCCAGATGTTTTCTGCAGAGCAAAATAGAAATTTGTGTGACACTGGGGAGGGCCTGTGAGAAGTTGGGGGAGGGGAAATGTGATCACAATATATTGTATGAAAAACTTTAAATAAAAAATTAATTATTAAAAAAATAAAAAGGCATTGTGGCTTTTTGTCAAGTTTCTTTTTTTTCATAGTGATGAAAAAGTAAAAGGAATATATGACATAAAGCATGATATCTTGATATGCTGGTGCATTGTGATAAAATTATCATAATCCAGCTAATAAATATATTAAGTACTTCAGATTAATTACATTATTTTTTAAGGAAAGTATTAAAGATATAGTCTGTGAGCCAAGCACTTGCTTCAATATTAATTGTAATAATATTAATTGTAGCTTGCCATGCAGTACATTAGAGCCCTAGTACCTGATGACTCTGAAATTGTTTCTTTTTTGACATAAGCCCCTATAAGCTCCAAGCTCCAGGCCCAGATTGCTATCCTTCTAACTCTCCGGTTCCGTAAGTTTGACGGTGCTATTTTTGTTTCACTTACAAGTGATATCTTACACTGTTTGCTAATTATATTTTACATGCTCATTTGAGATGTCAGAAATGACAGTTTCCTGCTTTTGATGTGTTGAATGATATTCCTGGGCTTTCACAGACAATATAGACACTTAATCTAATCTCTGTCTGTGATGTTTAGGTTGACTCTATATTTTGGTTATTGTAAATAATATTGTAATTAGTGTGAAAATGTAGTCATTTTTAATGAACCAATTCCATTTCCTGGGCTTTATACCCAATAATGCACCAGTGTTTATTTTCAGCACTGCATATCCAGCAAGGACTTTGAATCCTCGGGGTTAACATTCTGAAACAGGACTACATCCTCAGCCCCACGTAGGAAAACCGTGGATCTAAAGTAGCTTTACTTAATTATTTTTAGAATCTCTATTCTATCTTACCCATTGGTTATCCTGTTTGACTTCATTATTAGCTATGGCTTTCGGTTTTGTTAAGGTATATGTTTTTCCTACACTCAGTTTGCTGAATTTCTTCTAATTAAAAAGATTTCCGGGGAGAATAAATGGCTCAGCTCTTGAAGCTGGAACCACCACCCACATGGTGGCTCTTGCGACCTATAAATGATGCTCCAGGGCATATGATGCTCTATCCTGACCCCCACGGGCACAAGTCACAGATGTAGTGCACATACATGCATCAAGTACTCCACACTATGCACATTAAAATAAAAATAAATCTTAAAAGTGATAAAAAATTTTATTTTTTTCTATTATTCAACTACAAATGAACCTTTTCTTAAATCACTAATTCTGGTTATGTGCATACCAAAACTTGCACAAATTGAACCATTTTGCATTATAGCAACGAATCTTATATGACAATGGGGAGCAGTCCTATAAATTTCATGTAAAACTCAGGACAGTGTTTTGGTAAGGATT
>JAMJFZ010002270.1:0-32500 GCA_026225945.1 Cricetomys ansorgei
TTAAGAACTACTGCTCTAAACAACACAAGCAGAGCTCAAGTCAACTCACAGAGGCTGAAGCAGCAAGCACTGGGCCTGCACAGGTCTTCACCAGGTCCTCTGCATTTTTGTTATGGCTTCCAGTTTAGTGTGTTTTATGGGATTCCCAACTGTGTGAATGAAGGGGTCTCTGATTCTTGTGCCTGATCTTGGGCTCTTCCCTGCTGTTGGTTCATCTTCTCCAACTAAATCTATAAAAATAGAATGTGTGTGTGTGTATAATATACATATAATGTATTATATAAAATATATAAATATAATATGTATAAATATGTTTATATATTACATATATTAAAATATATTGATATGTATTTTGTTTTGCTTGGCTTTGTTTTGTTTTTTCCAGACAAGATTTCTCTGTTGTAACTCTGGCTGTCCTGGAACTGACTCTGAAAACCAGGCTGGCCTTGAACTCACAGAGGTCCAGCTGCCTCTGCCTCTTGTTATACTGTAATATTATCTCTTAGAAGCCTTCTTTTTCTAAAGGGAGACAGAAAGGGAGTAGAACCAGAGCCAGAGAGGTAGGAAGGTACCGGGAAGAGCAAAGGGAGAGAAACTGTAATATGGATGTATTTTGTCAGAAAAGAATTATTTTTCAATTTAAGAAAAGACAAAATAAAAAAACGAGCATACACAGCCTGCTAGTGGACCCAAGGTGGTGTCCATGCGCAGGGTCACCCCAAAGCGGCGCTGGTGTCCTTTTCGTCAGCAGGGTTGGGAACCGGAAGCGCAGCAGCGGTGGGGACTGGGTGGGGTGGAGGTTGTAGTCTATACAACCAAGCTCCTTTGAACTTCAAACTCTCTAAGAATAACTGTCCAGCTTAATCCTAGAGGCCCCGGATGCTAGTGGTGAATTTCAGCTAACTCCTTGAAGAATCCATCATCTTTCACAAATGGCGCCGCGGACTGACCTAGCGCCACCGAGACTGATCTAGCGCGTCCGAAACGCCGGCTGGCAAAACCCAGTTCTGGAGTGAGGGACAAAATGGGGCTTTCTCCGGGTATTCTACTCTCTGTCCCTTCCCTGCCTTGGAAAACTAACCCCTCCAAGTTCAGTTCAGCCAATCCGGATCAAATTACGGGTAGCTTCTGGACTTGGTGTAGCGCGTCCGCGTCTATCCGCAATGGGGCAGCGCTGGGGGAACTGGAGCTCCTGCCTGGTCTCCGGTATGTGAAGGGGATAGAGGAAGCAAATTTTAGGTGTCAGAGTCCCTAGGCAACTTCTGAATAGAGAAGGAGACTGGGTGGGATGATTGTAGGAGATGCTGTCCTGAAAAGAGGGGGGAGGGGGGAGACAGAGAGAGACAGAGAGAGAGGGAGAGAGAGAGAGAACCAGAAGTCCATAATAATTTCAAATTGAGTTACGTTAATTTCCTTCTGTCTTAGAGTGGAAAAACGGATTTCCTACCACGATTTCATAGCTACCACACATGACAAGACCCAAAAGTCTCCAGTTCGACTATCACCTGCCTGAGCCCTACCCTGTAGCCCATCTCACACCCTTTAGACTTACCCTAGGTCTCCGATCTGCTTGTTACCAAGGAATTGCACAGACCCCACACAAGTCTCCTCTGCTCTCTATGACTCCTTCCTATCTTCAGGACAAGTACCGTGTGGGGAGATTCTTACACATTATCAAGTTCTACTACCAGCTTGAAATGCAATCTTTTCCCCCAATTAGATCACAGCTCCTGTGTGCTAATAATCCTGAGGAAATGTTTCCCAGGAAAGTTCACTTCAAATACACTGGTTTCACAGGACATCCATTGCCCTATGAAACACAGGTTTCATTTCTATGATTTTTTAATTCAAATATATCATACAAACAGAGTTTGTATTAGAATATGTATGATAAGACATTTTGAGGGGCTCTCAAACTTTCCTCTGAAAGCGCACAAGCCACGCCTTCATTGTCTGTGTTTTTCTTATGTATTTTCATTTTCCAAGTTCTCACTGAATAGTCCATTAAACTGTGAGAGCTCAGAGGCTTTTCCAGTACAAGGTTCCAAATCTTCTACAATCACCCCTGCAAAAATCACGGTTAGATCCATCACAGAAACAACCCCACTCTTGGTACCGACTTCTGTTCTAGTTTGCTTCTCTGTTGCTATGATAAAGCACTGACCAAAGAAACTTAGGGGAGAAAGGGATTTATTTAGCTTACAGTTTACAGTCCGTCATCAAGGGAAGCCAGGATAGGAGCTCAAAGCAGGAACCCAGGGGCAGGAAGGGACCGTGGAAGAATGCTGCTTATTAGCTTGCTCTAGGCTCATGCTTACCTGCTTTTCTTACACAGCCCAGACCTACCTGCTTAGGGATGGTGCCACCCACAGTTGACTAGGCCCTCCTACATCAATTATCAATTAAGAAAGTTCCCCTAAAGACATGTCCGTAGGTCAATCTGATAGAATCAATCCTGATTGAGGTTCCCTCTTCCCAGGTAAGTTGAAAGCTAAGATTATCCATCACAGGAGTTTACAATTCTAGAAGGAGAGCCCAAACATGCAAGCCAGGAAAAGAAATAACGCAAAGTTAATGTCATTCAAACGATGGCAGTTTTAGTAATGTATTTAAAGGTCCAATATTTATAATTTGAAAATAATTCCATTGTAATCTGTGCCATAACTTTAAAGTACAAAAATGTAATAGGACACCTTAAAGATTGGATTAATAATGAACAAAATAAACATTTTTCAGCACACTGATTGACAGAACCTCTGTAGCATCTCTCTCATCTTGGCTGAAATATTTTTAACAAGAGGACATATCTTATGAATCACTTGGGGCTGCGCCACCGAAACTGAAACGCTATGACTTCATTTCCGCAGCTGGGGTGCCAAAGAGGAGTGAATGCTCCCTTGATCTTCTGTCCCTGGAGAATGCCCAACAGCTATTGCCAGAGCATCTGAGATGGCTCTTGGGAGACACTGCAGTGGTTTACTATCTCAGCTGCCTGACATGGGTACCTTTAAAGCTTTCCTGAATGGGGACAGCACTGCAGCCTCTCAGAAGCTAAAGCCCTGTGACTGCTGGCCCAGCCCACTTGGACCTGGCTTTCTCTTTATCCCATCCAGTCATTCCTCTCCATTTACCTTATACACTTGTCTATAAATCCCTCTAAACCTTCGCCTCTTACCTGGGCCTCCTCAAATATCTACTTACCTTCCTTGGGATGGTGTCACACACCTGAAAATTCAACATGTTTAACATGTGTAGTTGATAGCCGGGCTGTGGTGGCGCACGCCTTTAATCCCAACTTGAGAGGCAGAGGCAGGCAGATCTCTGTGAGTTTTAGGCCATCCTGATCTACAGAGTGAGTTCCAGGACAGAGTTACAACAGAGAAACCCTGTCTCGAAACCTCCCCGCCCCCCAACAAAAGTATAGTCGATCATCTTCTGTGATGTAAGCCCAGTTATCCGAGGAAGATAGAGAAAGGAAGGGCCAGAAAGAAGATGCCTCCAAGGACCTCCCTCCAGTGATATTTCCTCCAGATAGGCCCCATGTAGGAAAGTTCTCAGAACTTCTCAAAAATATTACTACAAGATAAAGACCTAGGTCCTAACACACAAGCCTATCAGGGACACTGTATATTCAAACCACAAGGAGAAATTCGTTCATTCATTAACTGCTATTGAGTTAGACGTTCACCAACAGAGGAAAGGATGGAAATGAGAGCACTTCCATCTCCAGACGGCAGTCTTAATACTGTGAGTTTGACACATGCTGTTTGGAACCCCAGTTTCTCTATCACTTAGAGATACTGAGCAAATTACTTACCTAAAATACTTTCTTTTAAAGAAGAAATAATGATCTCTCATTATCCTTTTTTGTACTTTAAGAGCTTCTGATGACAATTTTAAAATATATGTTTGTAAAATATCTAGTCCATAATTTAAGGTACAGTTTAGTGAATACCTATCAGAGTTATATTTATCAATACTGATACTAGCAATTAAGAAGGTCCTCACCTCAAGGGATCTACCAAACCAACAAAGACTCTCGGCAGTTTCTCAGCTTGGGGATTTTCCACAAGAAACCATGTGCCAATGTTAGCTTTTGCTGTGAAATCTGCTCCTTTTTACACTGCTTACGATTTCAAAACCAATTTGAGTCCACAGATCTAGCTTCTAACCAAAAGCTTCTTAAGAACGGTTCCTGAATGTACCATTTGCAGAACAGCCAAAACAAAGTAGCAGTTGCCTTTCAAGATAAAAATACCCTTTTCCACATTGAAGAAAAAAAAAATGAGAACAAGTAACTCATATAAAGATATTTTGATCGCTTCTGCTTTTCATGCCATTTCTCGATTTAGTGGACAACCTAGGATCCTGTAGTAGGCAGACCACCAAAGCCCACATTCTATTGTCCACACCTTTTTCTGATTCCTTCCCATTCAATGCTGATGGTATTTGTGATTTACTTTTATCGGTAGAATGAAAGTGCAAGGGCAGAAGTGGCAGGACACCACACCCATGACTGAATTGCATAACATGGCATTCTTGTTGCTATCAGACTCTATCCTGATGGAGTAGGCAATCATCTTGCAGAAGGAAATGCAGGAGGCCTCTAGAAACTGTGGGTAGCCTGGAGGACTTGAAGGTAGCCTCTGATCACAGCCAGAGAATCCAGATCTCTCAGTCCCGTATCAGGAACGCCCATTCTTCCAACAACCTGAGAGACCTTGGGAGTGGATTTTCCTCCTCTTGAAAGCCCAGATAAGACTATAACCCAGCTGTTCTTTCCTTGCAGCTTTATGAGATCTGAGCACAGGACTTGGTTAACATGCACCCAGACCGCTGCCCAAAGGGGCTGAAGCAGATGTGTGTTGTGTTTTTTAAGCCACTAGGTTTTGGGTGATCTGTTACACAGCTGTAGATAACTAAAACAGATTCTGTGTAGTTATCTCATACTGGAAAGATGTCTGGGGCACTTGCTAAAGTCCAGAGAACTATGGACTAAATCAGCAGTAACAGATGATGCAGAGCCTCCGATGCTCTGCCTGTCTTGGCAGACAGGCATCCATATGCACTAGAAAGCAGCTGTTTCTGGCACCTGCAGTGGCATAAGGCACATGTACTGTCACAGGAATCTATGCTTATTCCTGAAACAGGTTTGTAAACCCAAACCAAAATACAAAGAAGAACAGCGGATGTGCCCATGAAAGACAGCAACTCCTCTAACATGGCTGGCTGCCTGTGCAATCCAACGTCTATTCCTCCAGCTCCTGGAATCCTTACTTTCCTGTTTTTCCTCACTTTCAGACTATGCTTCTGGAAGTGGCCTCTTTTGCTTCAAACTCCAGAAGTGACATGAGACATAGGCCTGGCTAATCAGAGCATCACAGTTCTATGACTTTAGGTATCACTAATATGTGCCACGTAATTCAAGTCTAACTAGGCAAATCGAACCAGGGGGTATAGACTCCAAAATTAATATTTTTAATTTCCGGAAAGTGGGATATTTTTCTCCACCAAACTGTGAGCTAATAGGATATAAACAAGTGGTATTTAGCAGCCTATTACTATCATACAGCTGGAGAATGGAGACAACCATTATCAATTATCAATTATCCACCATTATCAACATTATCAATGTCCAATCATCAGGAAATCATTCATGATCTTCTGGGCTCCTCCAGAGGGCTTGGATCACTTTTCTGGCTCTGCCCTCTGCAGCACACATACTTTGTCCTCCAGGGTCTGTCTGGCTCCACTTCACTGCTGCTGTTCTTGGTGGTCATCCCGTGGTACTGGCACCTTCAGAACACTGCTGTCTTCTGCTGCAGCTGGGCTGCACCTTCGCCAATGGCTTCTCCTGGCCTCTCCTAGAACCAAGCCTCAACTTCTCTGCATGACTCCTTCAATCTGGGCCTTCAACTGCCACTGAGGCCGCACCTTCACCAATGGCCTCTCCTGGCCACTTCTAGTGCCAAGCCTCACCTTCTCTCCATGACCCCTTCATGCCTTTAAAACCAGTTCTACCTGGGTAACTCTGACAGTACCAAGTTCATCTGCCAGTATGAGATACAACCTCAGCCATTTCTGGAAGACAGCTTCTGTGCACTGACCCTAAAAACACACTTTCCAGATTTTAAGACAGAGTCTGGTTTGCATAAAAACACAGTAGGAATCATAATCCCCACATATAGATTTGTTCTACCCCCTACTGAGTAGAGAAAAGTAAAAAAGCAAAAAGGATCTCTCAGGGAACTTTATTTCCATCTGGCCTAGATGGCTTCTTTATAATAAATCTGAATTAAATATAGCAAAATGTTAAGACATGGCCAAGTTATGTGACAGATTTGTGATATTCCTCTATATTTTTCTATCCTTTTGAAACATTTTACAAATGGATTTAAAAGCTAAGAAATATAAGGCCACTCAGAACTCCATTAGCAGAGACCCAGACTTTCTCCTTCACATAATCATCAGGAGCCCAGAGAGAAGGACAACCTAAATCAGAGTGCAGACACTCTTCCTGTTGTAAGGCTCTTCTGCTGAAACAAGACTCTCCAGAGTGGGTCTGAAGGGGCCTCCATGGGGGAAGAGGAGGAGACATGGTACAGAAGGACACTGACAGCAGGGAAGAAGAGCAGGCACTGCATAGCCATGGGATTGAGGAACTACAGAAGAATTTGTGATCCTTTGTGATCTGATAAATTAGCGTTGACGCTTATTTGGGTTGTAACTTGTCTTAATTCCTCTAATCTGGTGGTTCTCAACCTTCCAAATGCTGTGACCCTTTAATACAGTTCCTCAAGCTGTGGTAATCCCCAACCACAAAATTATTTTTGTTGCCATTTTATAATGTAATTTTGGTAGTGTTATGAATCACAGTATAAACATCTGATACGCAGATGGTCTTGGCAACCCCTGTGAAAGGGTCATTCAATCAAAGGGGTTGAGACCCACATGTTGAGAACCACTGCTCTAATCCATTCCAAGTAACAGTAAACATGGAAAATAGAGGAGAAGGCCTTTATTGAGTTGTTTAGACTTACCCTTCCACTTTCCCAGCATCCTGTCATGTTAACAAATAGAAATCGGGGTGGGAAATGTGGAATACATACTTTGATTTTTGCCATCAATTATACCTCCAAATTTCTCTCTGCTTAAAATTTTTTTATATCCCTGACATTTCCTCAAAGAATGATCCAAATTCCAAAAACAGGTACCAGAAGCAGCAGCAATGCCCCTGCCTTCAGTGCCAAGATCTGAAAAGTGCATGCCAGCTCCTTGCATGTCACTAATACCTAGCTGTTCTAAAGTGCACAAAATGGAATACAGAGGAAGTCAAGCTCACAGAGCTTCCAGAAGACAGATTCTCAAAGCGTGGCAGAATAATAAAGCCTTTTCCCTAGCTCACTCTGGATAACAAAAGAGCTTGCTACATTTAATGTGGGATAATCGGCTTGCCTTCAGGATCACACTTGTGCGATGGCAATGCAAAGTTCCAGCTTCACAAAGAAAGGAAGAAAGGGCAGGATGAGACAGCGCTTACATAGTCACACATCCTCCAGAAACATAAAGCCTGGCTGAAGTTGAATTGGCTACACTGGTAATATCTGACACCACTTACTCCTCACCGCTACCAACAATCCCAGGAATATCAACAGAATAAAATGCCATCTGGCTATGACAGTTGACACTACCCACAAACGGAGAACACAGTAGGATTCTTTTTCCTTCCTTATTTCCTTACTCTAGTGGAGAACCTGGCTTGAAAGTCAAATTATGTCACCATGCTCTCAAGGCCTACTGGTCTACCTTTTGAATACATTCCATCTTGCCAAAGATTGTTTCCAAAGTTCTATATGGCCATGGACTTGAAACACATTAATTCCATTAGCAGGCTATTTCAGGAAATAGCAAGCATATTTCTTGGAAACAAATATATGTGGTTTAAAAAACAGCCGCAAAAAAACCTCTCAAGTGAAAAGCTGAAAACAAAGATGTTTTTCAAACGTGATTAGGACTCCTTTCCGTGACATATCAAGGGTGTCACAGCTGCTTTTCTGATGCAAAGTCAGTGTTTGGATCTGAGTCTTTAAACCAAAAGGCCTATCTTGGGATGCCACTGTAAGTAGTCTCTCTGCCTCTTAATCATCGGCAACTGCTAAATGAAGCGTGTCTATTCTCTCTGTTACATTTACTACTGGCAGCCAGGTCCTCGGTAAGTGCCCAGAAATGTTACCATGGTTACAAAAAGCATTCAGCATCCCTCTTGTTTTGGGCCAATTTAGCTTAAAATCTATTGTGCAGAAAAATATGGCGCATTAAGGAACATAAAATCAAGATATGACATTATGAAAAGAACTCAAGATTAAATGGGAAAAGCAGCCTTGATAAGGCTTTTCAGAAAGTGCACATAAATCACAGATTAGGGGGCTGCTTTTCCTCGCCTCTCTCCAAATATCTCTCTTCAGCAGAATGGCTTACACTACCCATGGGTATAAGGGGGAAAATGAGTACAGGAAGATTCTTTAAGATATTAACCCATAGCACATGTGCCTGCGCGTGCGCAACACACACACACACACACACACACACACACACACACGCTTTTAAACCTACAGGCATCTTACAGGTATCTGTACAGCTGAGAGTCTGGTCACACATCCTAGTGCCGTTCAGTGTTTATTCTGAGAAAGGACAAACAAGAGTATTTGCTCAATGGCTACAAGGCAATCAGAGTAAATGCATACGTCATTTCCCCTCAGGGAAAGGGAGGAGAGTAGACTTGTCCCTGGAGGCAACTTAGTAATGTCCCTCCATCTATAGCCATGAGTGACCTGGCTAAGAAGACTCACTCAAAGGCCAAGCTACAACCCAATCTCCCCATACCCAAGAGCCAGGGCTTTGAAAACAATTTTGGGGTCCTTGGAAAACATTAGACAAATGATGCAGCTTTGAAAGAAGCTAAAGGAAGAGTCTACGGCTTGTCTTCTTTGTGCCTGTCTATTCCCTACAGAGCTTTGTGTGGTGGGTGTCCTATGTATGTGGGAGTAAGAGGCCACAGTAGAACACCTCTTTACAGACATCCATCCTTTACCTCCACACACACGATTCCCTCCACAAGCTCCTACGGCTCTTTGCTCCCTGTAAAATGGGAAGGGTTGGGTGGGATTCAAAGTCAGAATGCTGTTAAGGTTCAATTGGAAGGCTTCCCTTTCCAGGAAGAAAGAAGAAACTACTTTTCCCCACTCCTCCCAAGTATAGACAGCATCTCTAGGCATGTACGCACACACACGTGCACACACAACTCGGATAAAAAGGAAGAAGACAGATGCTCTTCTCCGCAGGGGTCCATCTTCTCCCTTTGTGGGGTGCCCAGAGATACTGATTCTCACTCAATCAACCCTGAATTACAGAGCATCACTCCTTAGGTGTTTGGGACATGGACTTCTACCTCTAGTGTGAAGAATGTCCACCGAACTCCAGAGCTGTACCAAAGACTTCCTTTATGAAATGTCTTCTTGGTGGAGCTATGACAGCACCCTAGCAGCTCTCTGTTATCAGGTGTTCATGCTGAATTACATAGGTTCCTCCTTACAAGCTACTGTATAGCTCCCTATCATGTACTGCCCCCTCCAACCCAGGTTCAGAGCTGGTGTTAGAGTTATTCTAAAACAGACTTTTTTTGTTGATTCTCAGCTGCTTGGAGGATAAAGGCCCAACTCTTTGCATAGAAAATACAAGGACCTGAGCTCTAGTGTCAGGATCTGGAGATGTCAGCCTGTCTACATGCTAGCCTTCGTGAAAGTTTGTGGTTTCCTACCACTGGAGCGCCTTTCTCCCTCTTTCCATTTATTAAATTCTGACTCACCCTCACTTTTCCACAGCCCCGGATCATCTGCTGTGCAGATCCTTGTCTGGTCACCTCTGACAAGATGATCTCAGATATTACCATATGTGTAACTGTAACTTTTCACAAACATGTTTACCGGATTAGCTAGACGTGTCTCCCATGCAGTTCGGAACTCTTTAATGGGACACCATCTTTTCATTCATTCACCCCTCCATCCCAACACCTTACCCAATTTAATAAGAAGGTCCAGTTCAATCTCAGGGCACAGTGTTCCACTCACCAACTTGAAGTTCCAGCTTCTGTTTATTTAAGAAATGGGACATTAGGGATAGTGTGTCTCCCCTTAAGTAATAATAAAAATCCAGATATCTGTGAAATGTTACCTTTGATTAAACTAATCAAAAAGAGGGGTCATAAAGCAATCAAATAATCTAATGGTTAGGAAGAGATAACTTTTTTACAAGTCCTTGCTTGACCGAGCAGATGCTGGGTCAGCTAGTAAGAGAATTAAGTTCAATATCCAGGTCAGGTATGGACTGCTGCAAAGAGAGAGAGGACTCACATGGGAGTGTCCAGCACAAGGGAATGCAAATCTCTTTAGTTGCTCTTCTTTCCACAGTTCCCCAGATACCCACAGAAAAGACTGGGGGCAGAGCAGGAGCAGAGAATGTGACTGTCAGTCTTTGACTGACAATCTTCAGTCATGGAACGCAAGGGAAAACTGTACTAGGAAATTCCATGTGCATAAAAACCTGTAAAGGACCACTGCCTACTCCAGGAGGTCAGCAGACTCTGGTGTCCTTAGACCACAGAGAGAGACACATGAAGGTCAACAAACAGAACAGAATATAAACTTCTGGCAGAGGGCAGGAAGGAAGCGTGAGTTGGGACTATAAAAGAGATACCCTACAGCCGGAAGGGAGACAAGACAACCTGGAAGTTCCTGAGCCCCAGATACAGGAACACAGAGCCTGCCTGAGATGGGAAGCTGCCCCAGAACTTGGCAGAGCAGGCCAGCATCACACTGTAGCACGGTACCAGTTGCAATGTGAAGACAGAGAGGCTAGTGTGGGTAGGGCAATACAAGGACCCACGTGGAAACAAGGAGAAAGGGAAAAGAAAGCTTGATCGTGGGCCCAGTTTTAACAAAACCCTCTAGCAAATAAGTCTTTGCTCCCTAGAAAAAGGCACAAATTGAAGGTTTTAAGGCCTGCATTGCACTAAGGTTAACAACAATAGAATGAAATTCCAGCTTGAGTGTCGACTGACTCTGAAACTCCTTTCAGTAAGGGTCCAACACTGGGCAGGCCTGTCTGCTTCCCTTCCCCACATACCATGTTCTATCTCTAGTCATAAATTACGTGAGAAAAAAAAAAACGCTCTATTAAGAGAAAAAAATGATCAAGATCTCTAGTCCAAATATTTCTTGATTACAATAGTTGGAATAACAAGCAAGGACTTTGAAGTATGTGAATAATATGTTTAAAGCTATTGCCACAAAGGGGAAGAGGACGCATGCGTAGGTGGGGGAGCATCAGTAGAAAGGCTGGCGTTATTTTAAAAAATACAATCAAGTCAAAATTTCAGAAACGAAAACCAAGAAATGAGGGATGCTTCTTACTGAGCCATCTGAGAACTGAGACGCATTAGCAAATTTGAGAAAAGATGGGTCAGCGGGTGAACACAACCCAAGCAAAACACAAAGAGGTGAAAAGAAGGATGTGCAGAGAACCTCCAAGGGCTGAAAGCTAAAATCAAACAGATGAACACCAGGGGAGTGGACGACAATAAATACCTGAGGAGATGACAGATAGACAACCATTTTTCAGTAGAATCTTTTTCAGCTATGTTAATAGGCTCAAGCATAGAAAATTCTACAAGACAGGCATACACATGGGCACTCACACATGAACACAAACTCCAGAACCATGCTGCTGAGAACCAATGTTATATTTTTATTTTGTTTTCGTTTGTTTTGCTTTTTTAAGTGAGAGCAGTTGGGTGTAGTGGGGGATCTTGGAGACGTTGGGAGAAAGGGATGAATATGATCAAAATATGTTGTATGAAATTCTCAAAGAATAAAGAAAAACTTCTTAAGAAAAGTTTTGCAATGGAAAAGGGACAGGAAAGGGGATGTTCCGAGATACACATATGAGCATAGTTCTCACGTGACAGACAGAAAACAGTACAGTGGCAAGCTTAGGGTCCCGGAAGGATTCTAAACACATCTGAAACATTTTCTCAAATAAATGATTCTTTTCAGAAACAGTAAGAAGCTGAGATAATTCATTGGCAGCATATATGTACCATGGGAAATGTTTAAGTGACTTCAACAGACTACAAACATACGAGAAAATATTTGTTCAAAGAAGAAGGGCAAAGTAAAGCATGCTTCAAGCAGCAAAAAGTTAGGTAGATGTAAAACTATTTTTCTATTTTAATCATCACAAGAGATAAATGATAGTCTAAAGCTACACGGCATCAGTGTATTGGGTTTGTTGTGTGAATGAAACTCAAATACCTCAAGATTAATAACACAAAAGATATAAAGGAAAGCTTAGAGCCCGCAGCGTCCTCGTTCTGCGGATGCTGTATTGTGAGGCTACCTCATAAGAGGCTGAAATTAGCAAAAGATATATATTTAAATCCCAGAATGACCTTAGATGTTTTCTGAATGAGCCCAGGTAGGATTATAGAAACATTTCCTTCAAAGAAAATGGGAAAACAAGATTTTTAAGTCAATAGTGTCGGTAACTACATTGACTACAGGCAATTGATTATAACACACCCATTGAAGTGAAAGACTTTCAGATTGGGCTAAAATGTCCTAAATTCATGCTTTGAAAAACTCCCAATAAATATAAATGAGTTCAAAGAACTAAAAAGGACTGTATTGCCCCTGGACGATAGGTCAGTGTTAATTAAGAATGATTTCTCTTCTTCCAGAGGATCTGAGTTTGATTCCCAGGACTCCCCTTGAGGCTGGCAGCACAACAGCCTCCTGTAACTCTGGCTTTAAGAGATCCAGTACCCTATTCTGACCTCCATGGGCACTCCACTCACATATATACATTCATACATTCATACATACATACACATACAGGGAGAGACAGACAGAGGAGGGGTGCAGGGAGAGAATTTTAAAATAAAAGGACTATGTTGTGCTACATTAATTTTAAAAACTGGAGTCCTCATATTAATAGCAAAGTAGAGGTTAGGACAAGAAATGTCACAAGTTAAAAATGGCACATTACAGAATAACGAAGACTTTCAATCCTAAAAAGACATGTTTCAAAGATGTATCTGTACCAATAATAGAGCTTCAAGCCACATTAACAAAAATTTGACAGAAATGGAGATGAGAAATTGCCAAATCAACAATGAGTTACAGACTCCCATACCTCTCTTTAGGTAATCAATAGAACAAAATCAGTACCATCTCCCCGCCAAAATCAATAGATCAAATAAGTTATTTTACATTGCATAATTGTATTTATATATTATACTCTGAGCACACAGCATCCTGTCTCCTCACATGCACACAAAATATCCAACAAGTCAACACACACTCAATTCTGAATGCTTTTTTTTCCCCTAGAGCTGAGGACCGAACCCAGAGTCTTCCACCACTAAGCTAAATCCCCAACCACAATTAATTTTTTTAAACATAAGTAATACAAAGTATAAACTCAGGTCATTATACGATTGAACTAGAAATCAACCACAGAAAAATACCTGGAATCTTCAGTGTTTGGAATTTAACCAATATATTTTTAAATACTACCACATGAAAAAGTACATAAAAGATGCATTATTAACTATTTTAACTCATAATTGAAACCAGGAATAACAGATTTGCATTTGTGGAATGCAGATAATGCATTGCTTAGAGTGGAATTTGTATCTTGTTGCATAAAAAATAAACAACAAATTACAACCAAAGAAAGAGTGAAGTGATAAACCCAACAGAAACCAGTGAGACTAAGAACCAAAACTAGAAGAAAGGTTTTTAAAAAATAAAAGGTAGTCTCTTGCAGCAAATATAGACAGGTTGACAGATAATTCTCTTCACAGGCAGACCAAAACAATAATATTTTTAAATGCCACTATCATGATGTCACCTTAAAACCTAAAAACATTAGGTAATAAAGAAATAACATTAATTCAATAGTATAGTTCCTTGGAATACAAAAATATCAAAAATCATTTAAGAAAATAAATCAAGATAATCTGATACCTATTAACTGGATTCTTATTCCAAAACCTACCCAACACAAAACTTTCAGGATCAGAACACTTAATTAGAGGCTACGAGATGGCTCAGTTGGTAAAGGTAAATGTCATGAAACATGGCAATCTGTAAGTTCCACCCCTGGGACCCATACAAGGAAGGAGAGAATGAATTTGCCCATGTTGCCCTCTGACCCACACATGCTTGCTCTCTCATGCTCACTCCCTTCCTCTCCTTCTGTCTCTCCTTCCCCTTCTCCCACCCCCCCAACACACACACACACACACACACACACACACACACACACACACACACACACACAAATAAAGCCCTTGGTTAAAAAAAATTCTAGTGAACACTAGAAAAAAATAAATCTACACAAATCTTCTTGACTATAAGGAGGACAAACACTTCTGGATTCAGTTTATGAAGTCAACATCACTCAGATACTAAAATCAGTAACACATCAAGAGTGCCTGTTGAAACACCTACATAACTCATTGAACCTGGAGAAGTCAAGCTGATACCTATCTCGAGCCTTCACCCCTACAGACTAATGTTCATGGTACTGGAAGGTATTCTGCATAGTACCAAAGGAGAAAGGTAAACCACCCTAGCTACAAACCATTCAGTCTACAAGAGTGACCTGCCTGAAAGATACACTGGTGGCACAAAGCTTGTGGGAGTAACCAATCAATATCTGATTTAAGATAAGGCCCGCTCCATGAGATGGAGTCCATACTCAGTGCTGTTCGGGTAACTAAGAACCTGAGACTAGCTAGACCGGGGACCTAGGGGGAAAGCACATACTACTGTTCTGCTAAAGGAATGTAGCAACAAAACGACTCCTAACAACATTCCGATGTACTCATAAATCAGTACCTTGATCAGCCATCATCAGAGAACCTTTCTCCTGCAGCAGATGGAACAAATACAGAGACCCACAGTCAGACATTATGCAGAGAGTGAGGGACCTTGGAACACTGAGTCCTCAAAGTGTCTCCATCAAATCCCTCCCCTCTGAGCTCAGGTAACTTTGCAGAGGGGGAGGTGGAAAGATTGTAAGGGCCAGAGTATATAGGGGACTCCAAGGGATCATAGAGGAGAAATGGACACACATACGCTCTTCTAACCCAGAAGATATCTCCAATTGACAGCAACTTGAAAAAAAAAAAAAAAAGAAGTAGTGTTCTCCTAGGGAGTCTCATTGGGGAAGCAAACTACTCTTAAAGGTAAACCCCATACCCAGCAGTAGATGGTCAACACAAAATGAAATCAAGGGCATCTTTAATGTTACATCAGGGCAGGGTTTTCTGTCTTGCTTTGTTTTATTGTGTTTGTTTGTTTCTGCCTTACAGGTCCTTTGCACGTATACTACAACTACATGTATACAATCACATGTAAACAGGTCGTTTGCACGTATACTATAACTACAGCTTCCAGTTTTTGTGGGATTCCTGAGTGTACAAACATGTGTGTCTCTGCATCTATACGTTTCTTGTGCTTTTTCTTTGGCCCTTTTTCTTGCTTATTTTGTTGTATTCTGATTTGTTTACTTTGTATTTATCTTATTTTATTTTATTACTATTCCTTAGATACCTGTTTGTTTTCTAAGGAAAGACGGAGAGGGTGTGGATACAGAATAGGGAAGAACTGAGAGACACAGGAGGATGGGAAACCATAAGTAGAGTGTACTGTATGAAAAAAAAGCTTATTTATACATATAAAAAAGAAAAAAGAAACAAATTTTGAGGTACTGGTTTAAAGCTGTCACAGTGGCTCCTCCAGCTTAGCTAGAGAACGTATTACAGATCAGACACATTTCTCAGTATGAAAAGCCTCTTCAGGATATCTAACACACAGTGGTTCTCTGTGCGGCGTTGCTGAACTTCCATTCTGGCCCTGAGAAGTCCCAGACAGTTCCAGCCGTCCTCCCTGGGCTTTACAGTTGTTGGTACCTGCTGCTGTCAGTGTTTCTGTACACAGCCTGATGTTTCCCACCATTGCTGAAAACATTCCCAGTGCCTTCCAGTGTCCTCTGCTATGAATTTCCTAGTAAACGTGGCCTTCTGAGATTCCCAAAGGCAGACTTAAGATTTGTTTTTCCTGCCATACAGCTCTGAAGCACATTTAAGTCTCTTGTCTCTAATGTACTTACCCTGTATCTTTGTACACCTGCTTGCCTTATGCGTGTTTATGTCGGCTTCTCATTTTAACTACATACCCAGAGGACAGGGAGTGTGTTTTCAATTTTCTTTTCATTTCTGCAAGCACCTTGCAATGACAATTCACCTTCTCAGTTCTTGGTTTTTAAAGAGGTATTTATTGATTTATTTAAAGTTGAATCAAAAATAATAGCAATAACTCATCCTCAGTAATAAAGAATTTTAAAAAAAGAGCACCTGTCAATTATGTCCAAGGCTCCGAGTTTCACCCACAGTACCACAACAGACAAGTTCACATCAAAATCCCTGAGGACAATACATGAAAAAATCCTCAGCTAAACACTAGCCAGTCTAATTCATCAGTGTATTAAAATAAAATAGCATAGCATGACCAGAAGGACGTTCCGTGAGCTCCATCAGACTAGTTCAACATCTCAAAGCCGATCAGTGCAATGCACTGCAACACAGCAAACAAGAAAGCTCATGTGGCCATTGCAATTGGCAAAAATACTGTTTAACCAAACTCAATATTCTTTTGTGACAAAAAAAAAAAAAAAAAATCCAGCCATTTGTTACCTACGGGAACGTCTTTAACCTGTGCCCAGCGTGAAGCAGCTGTGAAAGTTCATGCTGAGTGAAGGACTAAGATAAGAACATCCACTCCCACCACTCTGTTTAGCATGGTAACAGAGACTAGCCAGTGTACTCAGACAAGGAAAAGAATGAATGCATTTGATTCTCGGAAGGAAATAAAACTAGAGACGTGTGAACCATCCCTCAGTGGACAATCCAATCAACAAACTAGTACATGCAGCCAATGGGGCAGGACTCAGCAACATGGAGGGCCAATGAGACGGGCAAATCCCAAACATGTTATATAGATGAAAGGAGCCCAGATTTGAAAGGACACAAACTCCATCTTTTCATTTAGATGACGTTCTAAAAATCACTAAGAGTAAGAGAGCCGGAAGAGTGTATCAACTTGTGTTCACCATGAAGCTCATCTTACGTGAATCCTACTTTTACTACGGAATAAAATAATGAGCACATGTGCATATAAACTCTAAAATCGGACCATCTAAACTCTGCTTCTTCCCTCATGTGGAACTTAGGTACATCCTGTAGAGTAGCTGCATCTCAGCGGGGTTAGCTTGCCTTCTGCCGCATCCGGCCCCCCGCAGCTGACATGGCGCTCACCCTCGAGGTACAACAGGGAAGCCATACCTCACCCTCGGTCATCTAAATTGAAGGCTGGGTTTAATTAATGTTTGCATTCAGATTCTACAGTTTTGGAAATTAACAAAAAATTACTGCTTAGCACCTATTAAAATTCACATTAATTTCAAATACAGTTCAAATTGGGCAAGAATTTTCCAAACTCGGGATAAAATTTCAACTCAGATCTAAGGTCCTACTGCATACTTTACAGCTGGTTTTAGAAAACAAAAACTGTGATCGTTTGTAGTTATTACTTTCAGAACAAATGCCATTCTACAAAATGCTGCAAAATCATTCTACGATTTCATTCGATAAGAGTCGAGAAAGCATTGAGGGGTCAGGGCTCAGTCAATGAACTGCTTGCTGTGGAAGCATAATAACATGGGTCCTGGACTCTCAGAACCCATGCAGAAAGCTGCATTCAGTGTGTATTGTAACCCAGTACTGGGGTGGCCAGTGACAGGAGGGCTCTAGGGGGTTGCTGGCCAGCTGGATTGGGAAGCTCCAGATCCAATGAGAAACCCTGCTTCAAAGAAGAAGGTGGAGAGCAACTGTGGGAGACACTCAGTGTCCGGACTTCACATACACAAGCACACATGCACAGACAGCACACACGTGTGCTCACACAAAAAAGAAAGCATTGCAAAAGGACTTTGTTTTCCTTAAATGCTAAGACTCCGTGTATCCGGTAAGGCCTGTCCCTAATAAAATGACACAAAGAAGAAGCATTGAAAACGAATGAAGAGACAATATGGTATTCCAGAAACACCGGCTCCCTCCAACAAGGAAGGAATAAATGACTCTATCTGGGTACAAATAATCTCCTACTATGTGTGAACTATGCATGCTTGCTAACCACACGTGACACACACATCTCGCTCCTTCACCTCAGCCTACCATTTGCTTCTGTCTCTGAACCAGGCAGGATGACCTCTCTAGAGGTGAGCAGGTTAGAGCCATGAAAACTTTATGCTGGAACATGCGACATTAGCTTTCACAGAGTTAATTACATTGGGATCATATCCATGGCACTTTTATTAAAGCCTCTGTCCTCAGTTCTGACAACATAAAGCGTCATGGGCAACTTTTATTAACTACGTCCTTATCAATTCTAGGCTAAAAGCAAATGAAGCCATCCTATTTCAAAGATTCCCCATCTACTGACATCTCACATCACGTCCCAGTGAGATGCCCTGAGAAGTATTCTTGGAGTGTTATCAACTACAAATTCTGTAACAAGCATGGCTGCTTGCACAGGATTTCACGCTGAATAATATAGTAACATCTAGAAATTCCTAACCTAGAGGGAAGTGGAGGGAAGAGCATTTTAAAAGATATTTTAAAAAGCATAGCATGTGCACAGGGACTTCTCAAACAGAACCCTCGGATTCATTTTAAGCATTCCACTTGCTCAGAACTATTATTTTGAAATGTGGAGCCCAAACACGGATCTTGTTTCGATAGAACAAAAATATCCCTGTGGATTGTACCGCTCGATCAGAAGCCAGGATGAGGGGATATGTAAGTGACAGATAAAAAATAAAAGCAATGCAATACTTAAAAACAACTCGAAGTGGGAAAACAAATTAAAATGGAATTATAAAAGCCTTCTAGAAGAACAGAGAGACAATGGTACTAACCAGCTTACCTTGCTTTTTTTCCATTGACTTTTTCTAAAGTGCCGGGGAGCTGGGTGTCGAAGCCAAACGCTGAAGGCCACATCTCTGCCTTTCAAAGTGATGTTCTTCCTCAGCGATAGAAGAAAGCACATGTGGGGGCTTCGGGCCAGCTGGGATCTGATTGGGCCACTGGGGTATTACAGAGCATGAGTCTCTGGCTTGTTGGCCGAGTCTGGGGCTTGCCGTTTGGACAAAGTCCTGCAAATCACTATTAGAACATGAGAAGTGGTCCTCTTCGAGAAACAGGGAGTTTGTCTCCTCTGGATTTCCCATCACCGTTCTGTTCTTCATCTTCAAAGTAGGTCTCCTGGATCTGAACATCATCTGTGTCCTGGTCTGGCTTGTCACTCAACGCCGAATCTTGCTTACTTAAAAGAACCAGTGAAGCAGATAATGCATCCCCTGCTTGCTGGAGAGCTTCATACACCCGGGATATCCAGGAAGACAGAGGCTGGAAGAAGTTCTGAGCATCCTGAGATGCCATGGTAAACACCATGGCCAACTACCTGGTGTCTACAGAGTCCCTTGTTTGATTTCTCCAGAACGCTGGACTTATGTGATATACAAAACAAGCACGATGAGAAATTTAAGTGGAGGTCTCTTTTTTATATAACAGCCAAAAACTTTATTGATATACACATAAAGAAAACACGTGCAGTTAGTGAGCACCGTTGGCAGTGAGTAAAACCAGGCACCATGCTGGTGCCTTCACCATGGTCTACGGAGTAGGTCTTTTCAGGGAACAGAGCAACTGTGTTTGATAGGGTGGTCTCTTATTGGCTGTGAGCATTTCACTCTCAATACTTCTCAGCTGAAACAGAGGAAAGACATGCTTACACCTGTTAAAATCACAACTGCAGACCCATCACCAAATACCTATAATCAATGTCCTAACAACATTTGGGGGAGAACAAGGAAAAATCACATTGAACTCTTATGCAGGCTAAATAAAAATGACCATGAAAAAATCTAAATTTGGGTTCTATCCATGTCTGCACACCTCCTCAGGCTCATGGCACAGCCTCCCTCTGCAATAATGGATTTGAATCACATGGACGGAGAGAAGTTTGCTCCCCATGGACCAGCTTAACAATATGAAAAGAGTAAAGGAATCCATGAGAACAGCCAGTTAGGCATGACACTTCAAAATGCAAGGGAAGCTGAAGGTTTTCTGAACAAACACGCAGAACCCAGGGCGCTAACGAACAGGCATCTCTGTTTTGTGACACAAAGGTTTATCCTCTCAAAGGAAATGTGTGCCTGGAATTTAAAAGCTTCCAACGAATCTGAAAATAGAGTTTTTACAGTTTTATGCAAGCTCTAGAAAATGATGTCTATTCTTGGGGAGAAATCACCGAAAATGTGTGCATGGCAAATGGATCATCCAGCTTCCTGGAGACATACCCTTGGTAATCTTTTGCCGTTGTCTGTAACCCCATATCCTGAAGCTTGCCCTCTGCAACTTATGTGTCTTATGAAACACACTTCATCCCTTAGGATCCATACTCCTGAAGGAGGTAGGACACTGTGACGACCAAAGAGCATTTGCCTGTGCTCCTACACTCACGTGCAAAACACAAACCTAGGCAAATTTATGCACATACATGGGTATAGGAGTCTCGGTGCTATCACAGTGTCGAACGTTACCATTTCTTTGGTAGCCACCATTTTCCCTCAGCATCACTCCACTCCTGAAGTTTCAACCCTATGAATCCTAGTCTTTAGTATAACTGTTTATATTCTCTTAAAAACTTCTTGTTAGTGACTCATAGATGTATTGATTCATTCAGTAAACAAATAACAAATACTGACTAAGTACCTATTAAGTCCTGGGCATGATGCCAGGCATGCGATAACTCGGAGGCTCTTTCCTCGTGGAACTTTCATTTCAGTTCAAGAGAAACTGAGCTCTCTGTAGTCTCCTCTGAAACTGAATAATTCATGTGTCCCTCTGTAGCTCTTGTCTTCCTCTAATGATATATTTGCAACCACACGTTGTTCCACTGGTTCTCCTCATTCCCCTTCACACTCACCTGCTAGGAAGGCCGATCCATTCTTATTTTTGTTTGTTTCTTTGGTTGGTCGGTTGGTTGGTTGGTTTGATTTGGTTTCTTTGGTTTGATTAATTGGTAAATTGGGTGGCTGGTTAGTTTGAGATAGTTTTATGTCTCCTGAGCTGATCTTCAACTTGCTATATAGCCAAGAATGACCTTCAACTTGCGATCCTTATGCCTTTATATCCTGAGTGCGTGGATTACAGACATGTACCACCGCACCTTGTTTATATGGTGCTGGGACCCAAACCAGGGCTTTTGTATTCCAGGAAGCATGCTACCCACAGACCCCCAGTTTCAATCCTATTTTAATTTTAAACTTTTATAAACTCAAAATACACATCTCCAGCCCTCAGCTTGCTCATTCTTTTCTTATTCTTCTCATACATCTAGGTCAGTAGTATGCAAACTTTAGTGGTCCGGAGTCATCTAGTACACTAATAAAGCACACAAAGACCTAGGCTAGCAGGACTAGGCTTGCCAGGACCTTTTTATTTCTTTTGTCTTCCCATCCCTGGATGGCCAAATTCACACTAAAGGTTGATTTAAAAAAAAAAAAAAAGCAAAAACAAAAAAACACTGAAGTAAGGAAATCCCTACACGTTACTGTGCCACCAAAATCTTCAATTCGGTTATTTCAAAGCCGGTATGTCACTTTGGTGGGGAGATTCACCTTTCGGGTCACGGGACCTCATGACTGAATCGCTCTTCAACGCGTTCCCCTCTGCTCCTTCCGGTCAATCTCCTGTTAACTTTTGTTCTGTGAGTGATTGCCTTTCCCGGCTCCCATTCTCTCATCTCTCTCACTCAGCTCATTTCAGTCTCTTGCCTTTCCCAGCTTCCCTCAAACCCTCTGTTCCCCACAGCCAGGCCTTCACCAGGGCCCACTGCCTCTCCACCCCTGGGATGGAAGGCCATCTAGTTTGTTCTATCTCGGTGCCTCGTAGTGTGCTGGACACACAGTAAGCGAGCCAGTTAATAAATCCACACATCTCATTAGAACTAAGCCCGCGACAGCGCTTAGCAAAAGTTACATACTCGATAGCTGTGTTAAATTAATGAATAAACCTACCAAAAGTTGTCGTGAAGGTCTTTGATGGTGTTACTCCACAAATATCCCCCATTTGCATTTGCCCATCCAATTTCACAAGCCACCATTTTGGGTCGCCTTCACTGCTGGGATGACTTCATTCATGTTACGTTTAACCCAGAAAGTATTCTGCCTAAGCAACAGTGCTTTGGGGTGTTAGGGACCTGGAATGCATCTTAGAGAAATCTGTAGCTTTAGCCTTCTACTCCTGTCCTTATGACTCATACGACCCCACTGTTCATTCTAACAGAAGGTCCAGCTGAGCACAGGCTGACCCCTACGAAACCACTGCAGAGCGAGGACTCAGCCACTCCTTAACACCTCTCACTGTGAGATCCTATATGCCAGTCTTGCTGATACACTGAGCATTTCCACAAATGACCTTGGTGTTTCCTGACTTCTTTTTGTTTCTCCCAGTATGTTCCCCCCTACCCTGCATTTTTCTTTTTACTGAATCTCTAATGGCTTTCTCTGCTAATTCTTTCTCTACAGCCAAAGACATTGCCTCAGAGTATTTAGACTATGTCTTTATGTTATAAATTTGCATTTATTTGTCAGTATTCTTCAGGTGGGTTAGTAGTCCACAAGTTTTAGGAGTACTTTTACAAGTTACAACTCCATAAGCCACATGAAGGAAATTGGACAGCCAGACGGATGGATGGATGGTTGGATGAATGGGTGGCAGGATGGATGGATGGATGGATAGATAGATGGATGTATGGGCATATGGATGGATGGATGGACAGATGGATGTATGGACATATGGATGGATGGATGGATGGATGGATGGATGGATGGATGGATGGATGGACGGACGGATGGATGGACAGATGGATGGATGGGCATATGGATGGATGGATGGATGGATGGATGGATGGATGGATGGATGGATGGACAGATGGATGGACAGATGGATGGATGGGCATATGGATGGATGAATGGATGGATGGATGGATGGATGGATGGATGGATGAGTGGATGGATGGTATGTTGGAGGGTGGGTGGATGGGTGGATGAAGGTACTAATGAAAATGTTTAAAGCCACACGGTCTTGATTCTGTCTTTTATCATGATCTCTAAAGTGGACTCACCTTACTCTATCAGTTTGTTTCTTCTAAAATTCAAGAACATGCCAGATAGGCCAAAGATCATAGTTAGCTGAGGCTGGATATATTGAGAATGAAATTGCCTTTTCAGGAATGAGTTCTGAATCTTTGTTAATATTCACTATCATACTATCTAAAAGCAATGCAAAAGAGACCGAATCTCAATCAACATACAGGGGGAAAGTCTAGTTGCTGTATTCTAGAACACTAAAAAAGAACAGCACCTGTATCCAGACACAGAAAACCACCTGGTGGACCACACTAGGTATCGCTCATACCAAATCAACCAAAAGCCAAAGATCTGCACGCGCCAAGTGCTCACGGAGGTGCAGCTAAGTAAATGTCAACTTGACTGGGAGTGTACACCAAGGGAGATGCAAATATTTACTGTGCTAGTTCTTTGGAGTACTTTTTTTTACAAATAGTGAGAAGATGACATGGCTCCTGGTAGGTTGGATGGATGGGAGACAGAAGGAGAGAGAGGAAGAAAGAGGAAGAGAAAGATAACAAAGCAGAAAAAGAGAATTTTATTACCTTAGTATATCAAACACTTTAACTAAAACCAACTTGAGCAGGAAAGGGTTTATTTGGCTTTAACTTTAAACTTAAGACCTTTAAACAGGTCACAATCCATTATGGAAGAAAGTCAAACCAGTAACTCAAAGTAGGAACCTGAAGCAGAAACCACAGAAGACTTGTGTGCTGGCACACTCGCTTTGGCTCATGTTCAGCTAGCTTCTTTATTTAGCTCCGACTACCTTCCCAGTGAATAGTGCTGCTCACAGCAGGCTGAGACTTCCTACATCAATTATCAAGGAAGATGACCCCTCACAGACATATGCATAGACCAACTCGATAAAGGCAGTAACTCAATTAAAACTCCTTTTTCAGGTGATTCTAGACTATATCAAATTTACAGTTAATATTAATTAGGATGGAAGGAAAGAAAGAGAGTGAGAGAAGGAGGAGGAGCAGGAGGAGGAGGAGCAGGAGGAGCAGGAGGAGGAGCAGGAGGAGGAGCAGGAGGAGGAGGATCAGGAGGAGCAGGAGGAGGAGCAGGAGGAGGAGGAGCAGGAGGAGCAGGAGGAGCAGGAGGAGGAGCAGGAGGAGCAGGAGGAGGAGCAGGAGGAGGAGCAGGAGGAGGAGCAGGAGGAGCAGGAGGAGGAGGAAAGACATAAAGAGAAATGGAAGGAAACGGAAGGAAAAATGATAGATTGATCCTGTCCAGATCCTTGGATTAGAATGAAAAATACACTGAAATACAATCTAAGTAATCTTGAAAAAGCTCATTGCTAGATTAAAGTAGTTGCTGCTATTTTATCATTATAATAAGTATAAAATAAAACAACATAGATGTGTGTGTTTGTGTCTGAACATGCGTGCACCTGCGTACAAAACACGTGCGTTCTTGTTGCAGGGGGCCCTGGGAAGGTTTGCTACCTATCAAAGTACTCAGAATGATCTAGAAATCTGAGAAAGATATAGTAGCAATTGATAAATACAAAGAAAAGGAAAGTCACTGGTGTATTCCCAAGGAGTGCATTTTAAAATTTTACTTTAATTAGAATTCTATTTTAATTGTAACAGTGCTTAATTGAACTACAATCATTTTTAATATAGAAAATTACTAAGCTGAAAACAACAGAATTGTGTTTCTACAAGGGAAACCCATGAAATTCTTGATTTATGTGCTTTCTCATATATTTTTTAAATCTCCATCAAAAGCAATTGTGAACAGAAAATAAGAATGCTTACGGACCTATCAAGGCTGTCAGTTAACATGGCCTCATTTTCCTGTGATAGTAGCTTCTTACAGAGGGGCAGGAAGAGTTACAATCTAAGAAACACCAGCTTGTAGAAAATCATCAAAATCTATGGTAGAAGTGTGCATGCCTGTGCTATTTTAAAGTTTTATGAACGCCTGGAGAATAAACTACCTTCTGAAAGACAAGAATATGTTTCCAATAATATAGTTTCCAGGAAACCAAATCCTAAGTCAAACTCTTACACAAATCCACCTTCTAATGTTTAGCATATTTTTAAAGATAAACCATCTTGGAAAAACCTCCTCTCACTCTTCACAGGGCAATCTAAGCAAAAGTCAGGAATACTGAGTTTATTTAGAGTGACTCTTCATGGGCAGCTGTCAGTTAATTCTTCTTGTCATCTACAAAATGTTAGTTATTTATCACTGACACACTAGCCTTGAAGCTAATTAAGCTTTACCATTAACAAGCCTCGTGGAGAAAGTCGTTTTGAATTACCGAAGAAGGTTTGGAAGATAAATAATGCATGCGAGCAAAATGAGAACTTCAAAAAGAGCTGTCATGCATCTTCCACAGGAGTCAGAAGCATCCACAGGTGTTTCTTTTAAAAGCAAATTTGTTGTGTGGGTAGAAATACTTGCCATTGAAATGGAGTACTTTCTGAAGCATTTGTCCAAGATAGGTTGGCATCTTAGCAAATATAAAAATGGACTGCTAGGGCAAGGGACATGGCTTAGTCAGTAAAGAGCTTACTGCTCTAGCATGAGGTCATGAGTTCAATACCCCCACAAAAAGCCATGCACAGCGATGGACGTGTAATCCCCGAGCTGGGGAGGCAAAGACAGGAGGACCCCAAGGGCTCACTGGCCAGCCAGCCTAGCCAAACGGATGAACTCCACATTCAGTGAGGGATCCTGTTTCAAAAAGCAAGGTAAAAAGCAATGAAGGAAGACATTCAATGTCCACCTCTAGCCTACAAGTGCCTTGTGTGTATATCTGTACTCACAAGTGCACACTACAAACATATACACTTGTACTACACACACATACATACACACTGCAGAAAGGAGGGATACCAAGGAGTCTTATGCAGTAATATATCCATATTACTGAACAGCCACATTGTCATTGCAGGGTCCTGGACACACTTTTACTATTGGACTTTGGTGCAGGGGGAGGAGGGACAATAGTGGGTCTAAATCAAAATGAGAACTTCCCTATAATCAAAACACATATTCTTCAGTTGATGATGAGAAGGATAAGTCAGAAAGGGAGGGAGGGACAGCGGCAGGGAGGGAGGGAGAAAGGAAGGAATGAAGGAAGGAACGAAGGGGGGAGGGAGGGAAGGGAAGGAAAAGAGGGGAGAGAGAGAGAGAGACAGAACAATTGTTTTAGAGTCATGGAGTCTGTGAGTTTGAGGCCAGCCTGGTCTACAGAGTGAGCTCCAGAATAGCCAGAGTTACAGCAGAGAAACCTTGCCTTGAAAAAAAAATAAATTAATAAAAGAAAGATAGATAGATAGAAAGAAAGAATCCAGTGTTGTAACAGGGACTTAATAGCAGGCATCCATTATGCTGAACTTTGTGATGCTTTACGAGATAAAAATATATTGAACACTTATAGTCTTTCTGATATGTCAATGTCTCAGAAAAGAGCATTTATCTAACATGTTGTGGTAACAATATTTTTGAGAACTTACATAAATAAAAACCTACATAAAACTTAATTGCTTTCCCCTTTTACAGATGAAAAAACTGAGGCTCGAAAAGGGTCCATGCCTTGCTCTGATGTTTATTATCTGGATAAAAAGACAGATATGGTATTCCAGTTCTCTCCTGTTTAATTTTAAACAACTACTCCAAACCTTTGCAAAGTCCCAGTAAGACTACGATGAGTCTAGAAATATCGAAGGGGAAAATATTTTCCTAGAAAATGGCAAGTGTTGGGTGCAAACTGACACCTGTCTGACTTGGAGGTTTGGGATTTTTTTTACATTATTTATTTGCTTGTTTGTTTTATGGGAATCTGGTACCTGTGGAGGTCAGAGGACAACTTGCAGGAGTCAGTGCTCTCCTTCCAGCACAGGGTTCCAAGGATCAAATCCAGGCCGTCAGGCTTGACAGCAAGCCCCTTTACCTGCTCAGCCCCTCAGCCAGCCCTTGACTTGAAGGGTTCATCTCATTCTGTTTCTATTTAGCATGTTTCACTAGTGGAACTAATTTAAAACATGAAAACTGTTGCAACTAACGTTCCAAAGTAAAGTGTAACAAAGTAAAAATAGCCTCAATTGCTGTCTAAGTCAAACAGGGCTTCTATTAAAATCATTTCTAAACCTGACAGAACAAACACCTTTGTGTACGCTTGATCAGGACAATGTAAAATAAAATTAGACTCAGTTCAACCGAAATGTGAAGCTGCTCAAGGTTTTAGGCCATTAGATGGTGGCACTTTTTAAATACTAAGATTTCTGGCCCATTGAGTATTTTTGAGTATCGATTGCAGCCAGAGAAATATAAATACGCTCCGTGAATACCCACGGTCGTACACAAACAGGCAAGGTCCTCAGTGGCTCAGAAGGAAACTATTGAATATGGCCTCAGTATCGATTTTCTAAAGAGACTGTTTCTGCTCTTGGACAGAAACCATTTTCAAACACATTTAATAAGATCTTAAGGGGAGCTTAAAGGATTTAGTTAATATTTACCTTTTCAAGACAAAGTCTGGGACTGGAGAGGTGGCTCAGTGGTTAAGAGCACTGGCTCCTCTTCCAGAGGTCCTAGGTCTTATTCCCACCATCCACATAGAGGCTCGCACCATTTGCAACTCCAATTCCAGGAGATTTGACATTCTCTTCTGACTTCTGCTGTCGCCAGGCACACATGTGGTGTGCGTACATACAGACATGCAGACAAAATACCCATATACATATAACTCTAAATAAATTTTAAAATGATAAAGCCTATCTCAAGTGATCAGTGTAGCCTCCCTTGCAACAGCAAGCCTTCCACATTCCAAGGTCACTGGCACACAAATCAACAGGTCCCTAGTGAAAGAAGACTCGGAAATTTCAAAGAGCATCTATAAGTAAGGTGTAATATTTATCACTCATGTGATAAAACTGGGACAGGAAAACATTAACAGGAATAACTCGCCAGATAAAGGAACATACTAGACAGTTGATTTTTGTCCCGAGAAAAGATAAACATCTGTGTCACCTGGAATTACACAAGGATTTAGTAAGGAGGAAATATGGAACCGTGGTAATTGCAGTCCTCGTGAGACTAAGCAAACTCAGGATGTCTTCATGCTGTATTTGTGAAGTGTGGAAGCAGCCCGCCCTATAAGAATGTAGTTAGAAAGAGGAGGGACCACTTGAATCTCACTGCCTAATACAGCTTTGCATAGGAAACATGAAAGTGTATTTCCCCGCAATTTGCTAGGTGGTCATCATAACACAGGAATCAGGTTCATCATCTCAGCAACCGCCACTGTATATAGAGTCGGCCACCAAGGCCCACACACTCTTCCATCTTGAACGTATTGGATTCTGCCCGACACAGGCACTGACTGAGTTCATCACCGTGATTCCCCACCCATTCCACTCAGCAGCCGCTTCAGCAATCTCCCTGCGTTCCCTATTACCCCACTTCCCAGGGTGACTTCTAACATCTTTCCAAGACACATGCCTGACGAGACCACTTAGCATTTAAAACGGTGTCCTATTGTGATGGCTAGTATTGGTCATCAACTTGATGTCATCTGTAACTAGCTAAAACCCAAGCAGCTGGGAATACCTCTGAGGGATTTTTTTTCCTTAATTAAATCATTAAGGGTGGGAAGATGCACCTTTTTATCTAGACCTTCTGAGACGGGAAGATCATCTTTAATCCAGGATTTCTGAGGTGGCAAGATCCACCTTGAATCTGGACCACACCTGCTGGCAGCCTACGTAAAGGACATGGAAGAAGGAAGCTTGCTCTCTTTGCCTGCTGGCTCTCGCTTCTCACTGTCAAGGCCATTCCCTCACTGGCATTAGAACCTACTTCTTCTGGGTTCTAGAATATACTGAAGATCAGCTGAGATACACTGCCGCATGGACTGAACAACTACTGGACTCTTGGACCTTCTGTTGGTAGACGACCGTCGTTGAACTAGCTGGACCACCTCCTGTAAGCCATCCTAATAAATCTCATATATATAGAGAAGAGAGATTGATACAGATATAGATATAGATTGTGTGTGTGTGTGTGTGTGTGTGTGTGTGTGTGTGTGTGTGTATTCATCCTATCAGTTCTGTTCCTCTAGAGAACCCTTACTAATTCACCTATCATTCTTAAAATAATACCCACTCCAAGGGGACTCTGAAAGGCATGTCTAGCCTGGCCCTTTCCTGTCTACATGCTGCCTCTCTACATTTGCATCATCTCCTCGAATCACTTCAGCTCCTCCCCTGAAGCTCCCTTGCCTCTGGGATTCCCCCAGTCCCACCCAAAAGCACCCACTAATCTCTTTATAGTTCTCAGTTTACACTTTCTTTTAGAATTCTTTTCTTTCCCCCATCATGAACCCAAACTAAATTAAGCCAACCTAAAAAATTCTCTCAAAGCACCTCCTTTTATAAAATAAACTTGGTTCCCCATCTACAACTCTTTCCCATGCCCCCTCTCCCCTCCATCTGGTTCTCTTTCTTCTCTTACGTAGCTGCATTTCCGATCTCTTACCGCATGGATTTCCACCTCTCTTAGGATCTCGTCCTTCTCTTTCCTCATCTCCATTCTAGTTGTATGGCCTACATATGTGGAACATACATGCATATATGTAACTTTAACTCAAGGTTCTGCATACAAAAGGAAGCATGGCAGCATTTCTCTTTCAGTAGTCCAATGCTTCACCACTGACTTATATCTCCAAATTTATCTTTCTGAGTCTGAGGCTTGTTTTGTTGAATGCATTTATTTCCGGGTCCATCCATTTTCATGCAAATGCCGCGATTCCACTAATCTTTACGGGTGAATAAATTCCATTGCATGTGTGTACCACATTTTCTATATCCATTCACACCTGCTGATGGGCTTCTAGGATGGAAGAGTGACGTATGATGATAGAAACCACAACAGTAGATGCCTACTGAGACACTTCATTTCCTGGCTATTGTCAATAATGCAGCAAAAAATAAGGACACACAGTGTCTCTGCGGTATGCTGATTTTCAGTTCTTTTGGGTGCATACCAAAGACTGATCTAGCTGCCTAATATGGTGGCTCTACTTTAGTTTTGGGTTTTGCGTTTTTGTTTTTTTTGTTGTTGTTGTTTGGTTTGGTTTGGTTTTTGGAAGCTCCATACTGGTTTTGATAGTGGTTCCGCAAGTGTGCATTCCCACCAGCAGTGTGTAAGGGCCCCTCTTTCCCCAATTGTCACCAGCCTTTGTTTTCATTTGCTTCTTGTTTGGCAGCCGCTCTGATGGGGGCGAGATGGCATCTAGGCAGCTTTAAGCTGCATTTTCCTAAATGGCTAAAAACACTGACCATTTTTAAGAATTATTAGCTATTTTCTCACAGCATCTCTTATTCTTAATAACATATATCATAGTTTAGTTATGTGTGTGTGTGTGTGTGTGTGTGTGTGTGTGTACGTATACACGTATTAATTGTAGTTTGGTGGTTTATATAATTCTTTTCACATCTCTTTTCTTTACTAAATTAGAATCTCTATGAAGTCTGGTAGCTGGTTGACTTTTGTCTTCGTTATCAGCATGAAGCAGAGTGCCCGATGGCCACGGAATAAACAGTCAATATTTCTGAATACTGAATATATACAGCTATTATGCTGGCTAGTTTCTTGTCAGCTCCACGGAATAAACAGTCAATATTTCTGAATACTGAATATATACAGCTATTATGCTGGCTAGTTTCTTGTCAGCTTGACACATGCTAGAGTCATCTAAGAGGAGGGAATCTCAGTTGAGAAAATGTCTCCATAAGATTAGGCTGTAGGCAAGCCTGTAGAGCATTTTCTTAATAACTGACGGGAGAGGGCCCAGACTCCTATGGCTGGTGCCACCCCTGCACAGGTGACCCTGGGGTGTATAAGAAACTTGACTGAATGCACAAGGCCTATATAGATTCAAGCCAAATGAGGTCCCAGCTCTGAGAGAGGGAAGTGGACACAGGATCCCACCTGTACCCAAGAAGCTATCTGCAATTGATACCTGCTAGCAAAGGAAAAATGAGTTTTCTCCAGTGGAGTCTCAGCGGGTGTATTAACATGCTTCGGGATAGGCTCCATGCCCAGGAGTAGCTGGCCAACACAAAACAAACTCAATGGTGTTTTTGTAGCTTTTTGTCTCATGCTGCATTGTTTGGGCATTTCTTGTCCTGTTGGTCTTTTGCTTGTAAATTTTGGTTTGTGTTTTTTGTGGGTCTGTGTGTGTTTTCTTGTTTGGTTGGTTTTGGTTTTGGTTGTTTTTAAAGAGTAAGAAAGAAAAAGAAGGCAAAATTGAATGGCTAGGAGATGGGAGGTGGGTCTTGGAGGAATTGGGAGAGGGGAAAACGTGATCAAAACGTACGAAAAAAATTTCAGTTGGAAAAAAAAAGCAAAGAGGTTAAGTAAGCTCTGGGAGAGCAAGGCAGGGAGCAGCACCCTCCGTGGCCTCTGCATCAGCGCCTGCCTCAGCGCCTGCCTCCAGGTCCTGCCCTGTTGCGGTTCCTGCCCGGACATCTTTCAACAGTGGCATGTGACTGAGGATTATAAGCTGAAATAAACCACCTCAGGTTGTTTATGGTCACTGTGTTTTATCGCCGCAATAAAAGCCCTAACTCTGACACCTACGTAAACACACACACATATTTTATGCTGGCTCCTCCACTTAACATTTTGACACATTCCTATAGCCTGTTATGTTTTCCATTTGTAATGATTTAATAGTTCAAAAACTAAAATTTCAATTAGAGCCTAAAAGCTCTTTCTCAAACTCACATCTGTGAAAACGCCTCATCTTGCAATACTGTGCGGCTCTCGCATTGCAGGGGGACCCGCTCCATCGCAAGAAGAACATCTTTCACTGGGATACTATAAACTGCACATTCCCAAGTTCGTCAGGAGTCAGGCTTACTTCTGTCCTTTTAACTAAGTAAAAGAGGTGATACTCCTTTCTTGCTCAGAATCACTATCCCCACAGTCACTCCTGTGAAAAAGTAGTGCTGGCTAAAGGTGACAATAATAAAATAAAAGCAAGTACCTTTTTAATGAGAGGTTGAGGAAAGGGCTTGGGATACAGCTCAATGGTAGAGCGTGTCCCTGCACACGCTGCGTTCCATCCCCAGCATTATAAACAAATTTAAAAACA
>JAMJFZ010002270.1:37500-71830 GCA_026225945.1 Cricetomys ansorgei
TGCACATTTTCCTAATACAGATTTTTGATGACGACCTTTTCCCAATCTCTCTACCAAGATTCACTCAAGGAAATAAGAACAGGAACACAGAAGATAAGCTCCTGTGAAGGTTAATTGTATGTGACACGTTAACTGAGCCAAGGTGCTAAGATATTGGTCAAAGATCACTCTGGATGTTTCTGAAGGGTACTCTTTGTATGAGACTGATATTTACAGTGGTGAACTTTGTGTAAGGCAGATTGTCCTCTACTTTGGGCAAGCCATATCTGAACACGTCAAGTCTTGAATTAAACAAGACTTGGAGAAAAGGGAATCCTGCCAACAGACACTCTGCTGACAGGGACTGCAACACCAAGTCTTTGCTTGATTTCCAGTCTACCAGCTTACCCTGCAGACCTAGAACTTGCCCAAGGTCCCTGAACCACATAATTCACTAAGAACAATCAAACTCCTTCTCTTCCTTTCCCCTTGCCACTCTCTTCTACCCCCTCCCACACACACACACATTGGCCCATTCATACTTTTCAGTTTTTCTATCCAGCAGTGAAAAGTGTACTTACAATCCCATCTAAAGTGAATCTCCCTGCCTCATCAATTTATTTTATGTGCTTATACCACTTATAATAACCTATAATTATGTCATTTATTTGCCTCTTTAGTTTTAGTTTTACCTGCCTTCAGTAAAAGGATGTAATTTTCAAGAGTGTAATGACTACACCACTTCTCTGTCCCACGTCCCTTCTAGTGCGTAGCACAGCATGTGGCAGGACACCGAGTCCCAATAAATACTAATGCGTGCAGAAATGAGCATTCTCAAAGCAACGACCCTCAATGACTCCTTCAAAAGTTTCACCCACCAAACAGACAGGGTTCACTTCGCCATAGTGTGATGGACCCTTCTGAGTTTTTATAAGTTCAGATAATTTCCCAGAGTACAAAGCCAAAATAGACTCCCAATAATTTGTGTCTCAATCAAATTCACCCAAACAAGTCACTAGTCATTACAGTGAGGTCCAAGCCTTATCATATCTTTTTATAGTTCCGTGATTCTCAACTGTTTTTATCTCCTGTATCTGGTTGAAGCATATGAAATTTCCAGCCCAGCGAAAAGGAGAGATATGCAGATTCTACAAACACCATATGCAGCTTAGCTTGCTAACAAGTCAGGCCTTATTTTGCATATGTCCACTGGGGAAAGGTGACACAGGAACTAGGAAGGGCTGGTTCGTGCTCCAGAACAAAGAAGTAAAAGTAAAGGGTTTAGGGAAGTAGAAGATGTCAACTTTCAAAAGATTATCCAATCAATATTTTTTTTAATCCCAGTGTAATCCTAAATTTTGCAAATTAAAAAAAAAAAAAGGTAACTCGGTGGTGTATATGGCTTTTAATCATCTTCTTAGAAAAAAAAAAGAATAGAAGAATATTGGACCTCTGGGGGTTATAAAATATTTGATCTATTTAAAATTCATCTGTGTAGGGTATCCCAAAAGACACCTGGAAACATGGATGCTGGTGCTCAAAAACACAACGTCCAGAAACCATTCCAGCAAGGTGACCGTGAGTCATACTGCTCTTCCATTAATCATGAAGATCGATCCCTAATTATATTTAAATCATTAACTATACTAAAACCTGAAACCTGAGGAACTGGAGGACAGGAGGATGGGCACACGTTTACGTCCTCCTTCATCTCAAGGAACTGAACGTACAACTAAATCCTTGAATATACATTGATCACGACACTGTATAGCTATATCTTATTTTCTTTGCTCCCTTGCTTTGTTTTTTAGTTCTTCGAGATGGAATCATGCAGGCACTCCCAAGCTAACTTCACGCTCTCAACCATCCTGCCTCGGCTCAAAAGTGCTAGGATTACAGGCGTGCTCCACTACACCCAGGATATGTATTTTTACTCTCGTGCATGTCTCGTATCTCGACTCACATCACTCTACAAAATTCCCCCTTTTCTGATTTTGGTGTAAGAGAAAACAGTGTTGCTAAGATACTTATTATAACTCTAGTAAACACACAGCTGAGAGAGCCACAGTCTTGTGTTTTAGACAAGTTCACGGAAAACATGTAAGTCTCGGAATCACAGTGGGCACTGGGTAGGAGCCTTTGTAAAAGTTTTAGGGATTGAAATCCAGCATAGCTCCATTTGACCTAGAGTTGCAATCTCCGATACCTCACCATAGTCCATATCACAATAAATAAATAAATAAAAATAAATCTGACAGGCCATGCTTCTATCCTGTGAAAGCTTCCTAACCCTGCCTGGGGAGTGTGGGAAATGGCTACTAGAGGGCTGCAAAAAGAAAACCCATGCGTTCCACCATTAGTCAACTCTCCTAATTTCAATGGTTGAAAACCCTTCCCAGGTGGTGTCACCCTCTCCCTACAGTAGGCTAAATGGCGGTCCTCCAGAAGTTGCGGCCACACCCGCATCCCTGGAGCCTGGGCATGTTACTTTATTTGAAAAAGTGGAGCAGGTACCTGATGAGGAAATGGACGGTGTGAGATGAGACAAGCTCCCTGGATTCTTTAGTACAGCGAGTACTGAATAGAGTGACAAGTGGCAACGGGAGTCACAAAGACAGGGGAGAGAGGTGGTGTGAAGACGGATGCAGAGACGAGTGATTCAAGCACAGGACAATGGTGCTGATGCCAACAGACAGGCACCAGACAGGGAGACGGGCAAGGCTCAGGCTCCTCACTGGGGCCTTCAGAATGGGAGTGGCCCTGTGAGCAGTTAACTTAAAGCCGGGATCAGATCCAGAATTGTACCAGAATGATTTCCACTAAAACACCAAGTATGGAGTAATCCACAATAGCAGCTACCTAAGAGGATGATACCCCCCAAACCTACCTGTCCGATTTCCATCACGCCCCATCTTTACCATAAAAGCACGACAGAGTGAGCTTAATTCGGAAAGTGAGATTTAGATCCTGCCTCGAGGGTTAGGCAAACTTAAGTCTGAGTTTTTCCAATTAAAAGCCTAGGGTAAAAATTCATCTTAGTAAGGATGGCTTCCTCATCCATAAAATCAATGATAATATGACTTACTCAGTGAACTACATCATGGGAAATATGAACTTGAACATACTATAACCTAAATGTATAGATGCAATGTAAAAAAATAGCAGCTATTATAGCTTAAGTAGAAAGAATTGCTGGGTAGGTAGGAGATCTCTGATAGAGCAGGAAACAACCACTAAGCTATTTCCATGTAAGGATAAAGAGGGAGAGGTGGACTTGGAAGGGACCATTCAGCTGGGTCCTTCTATAAACTGAGAGAAGGATACATTGTTACCTTTTGACTTCATTTCAGAGTACCAGCCCCATAGCCCTTCTGCTGAGTACCCGGCATGTGACTGCTCACTTAAACATAAAAACACCTGTCTCCTTATTCATTCTTAAATAAGGACCTCACACCGTCTTTCTCTGGAGCTTCTTTCCCATGTTCGGTGTTGAGAAACTCAACTTTCAACTGGCCATTCAACATGATTGAATCGGTATCATCATGGATAAATGAGCCAGCCTTTGAGAGTTCTACCCTCACTCCGATGATCCTTTAAACCAGAGAACTTTGCAGTATTTGTTTAAGCTTATTTAGTACAATACGCTCTTCCTGGTAGCTACCACAGATGAGAGGAATCAACCTCTGTCCTGAAAGTAGCGCTTGCAAAGTGTCCATGTGCCTCTTGGTGGTCATTCGGGCTGGGAGGACAGCAAAATTCACAAGGAAAATGTAGAGCCCTTGAAAGAACTGTAAGGTGACAGGGCTGGGGGTGTAGTTCAGTGTGTTCAGTGTGTCCCTAGAAGACACAGATGTCTGGGTTACACCCCCCAGCACAGCAGAAGCCAAGCAAGGTGGCACACGACTATAGTTTCAGCACTCTGAAGGTAGAGATGGGAGGGTGGGAAGTTCCAGATTATTCTCAGCCAGCTACAGGAAACGCTGCTTTAAAAAAAATAATAATAACAGCAGAGCCTTCTGGGTGTTGAGCTTGTGGCTTAGCACAGGTTGCATGATTGGCAAGCCACCCTTGACTCCAGGAGCCCTGGGTGTTTTACTGACCAGCCTTCAACATAGACCCATGTGTTACCAAGCTGTATCAAAATACCTTGCTGGGAACATAATCTTTTATTCATCACTGTCTCCTCTGAGTACCACAGGTCCACCCAGAAACTTCTGAAACACCTACTTTGTGAACTACTCACCTGAGGAATTTCCGAAGGAAATGTCTTGAGTTCTATCCCTCCAGATCCGCACCCTATGACCTTTCACCCCACTGCAACCAGCCAGGCCCTATGAGGAAACCTTCCATATGGAATCATATGAAGCTTCACTTTCTGGCTCCTTTGGGCCGTGGTGGAGTCTTGTCTTCTTGTCTCAGCTGCTGAGACAGATTGTATATCTGTTAATTTTCTCAAGGGTGCATCTAAATGAATGTTCCAGTAGCTCTTTCCCTCTCATCTTTCCAAGCCATTATCCTACTTTTCCAGAAGTCAGGGGGTCTTTGCCCCCTACCCCTGCCTGGAAAGGACAGCCTCATATCTTATCCTTTGTGATATCTGCCTCTTAGCTCCTTGCTTCAAAGTCTATTTTGCCTTTGATACATAAAGAAGTCATTTGGGAACCCAAGCATGGTCAAACACACCTGTAATCCCAGCACTCAACATTTTGGGGATAGAGTCCAGAGAATCAGACATTTAAAATCACCCTAGGGCAGCCAGCAGGATGGCTCATGTCGGGTAAATGTGCTTGCTGCCAAGCCTAACGACAGGAGTTTGGATCCCTATGACTCACATGTCAGAAGACCAGAACCAACTCTTACAAGCTGTCCTCTGATCTCCGTGTTTGTTCTGTGGTGGTCATGAGCACACAGAAAATATAAATGATAAATTACTGTAATGATTGAAAAAAAAAGATAATTCTCAGTTATAAAGCAAGTTTGAAGCCAGTCTGGGCTACATGAGACCCTGTCTCAAAAAAATAATGCTTCAGGGGAAACAAAATAAAATCCATTTAGACCATTTATAGTCATTAATCCTCTCTCTCTCTCTCTCTCTCTCTCTCTCTCTCTACCCCCTCCTCTCAATTATTCTTCTGGGATTTTATTTTCAATCAGTTTTCTTTCTCAAAGTTGAAGAATGACTTCTTTGTTCCCAGTGATATTCCTCCCCCGCCCCCGACAAAAAAAAAATTACTACCAATGATCAACACAGCACCTTAAATAGAGAAAGCAAATAATGTGAGTGGAATAGTAGGTAGGTCCCTAGCAATAGCAAGTGCTAAATAAATGTCAGCTGCCAGCTATCACTGACACTGCCTGTGTTACTAGGAAGACATTGTCTCACCTCTCTTCCCTGCTCTAATTTCAGATACACTGATATGTGTCGACCTCGAACTATGGAAAAATACATAGCCTAAAGGAAGATACGGTATTTGTCAGGCAAATTATTTTGCACAGTAGACTCGGAAAACAGATTGCAGCCCCTTCATCTCTGACATTACCAGATGAGCAAGAGCCTTCTCTCCTATTCCAAACTCCTGCGTGGATTACAATGGTTAATTAGTTGTGGATGCTAAAGCCATCTTTTTAGTCTTCCATTTTTTCTGTTTCATACGGTTCAGTCTAAGAGTAGGACAGCCTAGTTGATGTTTAATCTTTCTTATTAGGTCTCTTCCATTCACAGAGCCTCTGAAGTTGCTATGGTAACCCTATGAGCCAAATAGGATCACAGAATGAGCGCTGGGAGAAACTAGTCCAGACTTATCAATTTGCAAATGAGGACTCAAGGCCCAGAGAGGTGAGGTGGGTTTCCCAAAATACCATGGGCAATTAGCAGCAAAGAAAGCTCCAAGTGTCTGCCCTATGCTTCTCTCCATCACAGGAGGCACCCTCCTTCCTTACCGTTTGTCAAAATACATTAGGAACGTCCCAACTTCATGGAGAAATTAGTGCACTAAGAATGACGATTAAAGAAAATATCAAAGGTTAGGTAAAACATGGAAGAGAAGTCTGTTTTCTATGACCCTTAATCTATGATAAGAAACCATTGCAAAGGAGAGATGTCAAAGGCAGGTGTTTGCTTCTCAAGGGTTCTCATCTGAAGAACGCCCTGACTCAGGCTCTTTTTAAAGCTCCCTCCTGTTGATCCTGCTCTGAGTCCGAGGCACATACTTCTCAGTATTTTTGTACTTTTCCGTTATTCTTTCAATATGATCTTAACCTTAACTTATTTGCAGGTATAATTTAGAATCATCTCTAAGACACTCAAAAAACACGAAATAAGACAGAAAGGGACACAAGTGCTTTAAACAGCTCCAACCTTAGTTCTAGTCATTATTTGCAAAGGCAAACACCTCACCAGCCTCAATCTCCCAGCTGAAGTAAAGAACGCACTGTATTGACACGTGGTATCAGTACCAGAAGGCTCGTCGTTTGCTAGACAACTATAGTCTTAAAGTTCCACAAAGACCTTCACCTTAGATGCTAACCAGCACCTTTACAGAATACGTCATTTATTCCAAGGCGTACCTGCTGAGATCCAATAATCCCAACACGCAGATAAGGAGACTGAAGGTCAGAATGGCTCCCTAATGCGCCAAGGTCGCCGTAGAGTGACAGTTGGCCCCAAAGGAGAAGAATCATTCTGAAGCCTGTCTCCTTACCAGACCATGACCAAGCAACATCTGCTTTTCTCCCTTAACCTAGACCCGGCTGGGACAGAAGTGGCTAAAGGATCCACAAGTCATCGCTTTCATATGAAAAACTCCATAAAACATTCTGTTCTGTTTAAGAGTCAGATGGTTTCAGTGCAGTTCAGAAGGGCGAGGCCTCAGCAGCTGTGTCATCGACTGTGTCTGTTGTGCCTACTGCACCCTTTCTAGGGCCAGCTCCGAAGTGACTTTAAAACACACTCACACACCCTCTGGTACCTGTCCCTCCAAAAGTGAAGCCTAATTCCCAGTCCCCTGGGCATAGATTAGAGCCAGGGAGAACCAGAATAGGGTAGAAGTGACGATGTGTGACTTTGTATATGAGGTTGTAAAGACAACTGTGTCTCCTTCTTACTCTCTGTGAGTCTGGAGCCCAGAAACCAGTTGCCAGGTCTTAAAATTTCAAGGAGCCCTGGAGGTATCCACAGAGACTGGGACTGAGGCTCCTGCCACTCTGAAAGTGTCTCTGCCCGCTGACTTGACCCACAGTCGAGTAAGAGATAATCCTGATCTAAAACACTCGACTAAGCAACTCCCACGTTTCTGAACTACAAAAAGTTGAAATACGTGTACATGCTATTAAGTTGTGAGGGATCTGTCATGGAACAAGATAATCGGCCTGCCTAGATTTCTAAAACGTGTCCCTGCTATAAAAAAGAGTTGAACTATCTGTGGTTATAAAAGCTGCCCTTTCAATGAGCCAAATGTTCTGCTTGGTCCAGGGCTCGTTTGGAAAAGGAGGGTGTTCTTACAACCTTGGACCTATCCCAAAGAGCAGACAGAGTTGCTCCTAGACCAGTTCCAACATAGCCCATACCCTGAGAGGCATCCAAGAGAAGGGTGAGAACCCAGCTACTAAGAAAGAGCAAGAGAAGTGCCCTCCCCTTCCTGTCTAACCTCCCTGGGTGACAACCTGCACTGTGACGATGTCCCATGCCATTAAATTCTATCCTTAAGAAACTGAAAGAGTATGCTCTTCAAGAGCAAAAGGCTACATCTCCACGGCACTTCCCCTTCATCGCATAGCTATAGGAATGGACACCGAATATTTCTCTCTGGCAAAGAAAACTACTGTACTCTAAGGTGACAGTGACCCTTGAACTGTAAACATCTCAGAACCAGCTAAGCAACAAGTCAGAACTGTTCCAACACTGAGTAAAACACTTTCAGATACTTGTAAACCAACATACACATTTTCTCCTTCAGGATCACTAAGATGGAGGGAAATTCAAACTAAGGGTCAAAAGAGCAGAGAGGATGAGGACTGCAGGTAAACCTTTCCCTCATCAGCTCTAAGGACACCGTGAAGAGCTCGTGCATCTTTGGGGGTGCCCTATGTTGTACCTACCTCAGTTATCATTGGTCAATTGAGCTGCGAATTCTTAGGAGCCACCTTGGGAAGAGGGCCACCCTTTAGGTCATTCAAATAGCAGCAGGTTGCCAGGCACAGGAGAGCATAAAGTAGAGTGCTTACCTGGCCCTGTGTGGCCTCCAGTCTTGTCTCTGGAGTGCTTTCTCTTCTCTTGTTGCTCCAGGTAAGGGCGGCCTCCTATGGTTTCAAAGCACAGCTTCTTGTTGATGAAGAGGACCAGGACAGACAGAAGAACAACAAAGACTCCAATGGCAGACAGGAAGCCAATGGCTTCAGGAGTGACTGGCAAAAAAAAAACACAAGTGGGGGGAAAAAAATCACCACTATTACAGTGATCCGACTTTTGGTTCTCACAACTGAATAGACTCAATACTGAAACTCATTAGAATGACAAACACTCTGTGCTAAAGGGAAAGGAAGGGCTGTGACTGGCTTTACCTCACTAGGCAGGCCTCTCAGATGTCAGACCTCGTGTCTTTGTACGTGTGGTTTCTTCTACCTGGAACACAACACTTCTTGTTCCTAACACCAGCCTGGTACTGACTGTCACAGCATGAAGATGGATTCTTCAAATGGGTTGAGCTACAAATGGCTGGAGCTACAAATGGCTGGCCAGTGCTATAAACCCATGCAACCCGAAGCATACAAATTAAGCAACTGGAAAAAGATTTTCTGGATACTTGTATTAATGTTGACAAATGAAGGAAAAGTAATTTCCTGGAATTTTTTTCAAACCCAAATATGCAATATGACGGTGACATTACTCCACATCCGTTAAACAGTCCCTGATATTTAGTTCTTTAGTTCTGCTATAAACACATGTAACAGGGTCACCAGATCCAACTCAGGGCACACACTTCTATAAGTGACATTTGAGCCAAGACAACATTCAGTAAAGAATCCTAGAAATTAATATGTACAAAGATACCAATTGCAGAACAAAAAAGTCAATAAGAGCGAATCATGGGAGAAAAGTATGCATGAAACTTAAGGAATAAGGATCTTAAGAGAAACAATAATTCGGTGTAATAGCTAATTGTGGTTGTCAATCTGACTGCATCTGGAATCAACTAAAACCTAAGAAGCAAGCCAGGAAATGGTGGTGCATACCTTTAATTCCAGCACATGGGAGACAGAGGCAGAGGCAGAGGCAGGCGGATCTCTGATGAGTTCGAGGACAGCCTGGTCTACAGAGTAAGTTCCAGGACAGACAGCCAGAGTTAGAGAAACCACAAAGAGGAAAAAAAAAAAAAGTAGCTGGGCCACATGTAATATAGCTGTGTAGGGATTTTTTTTGATTGGATCATTAAAGTGGGAAGAAAGACACGCCCTTCTGGTGCTCTGGTGGCCGTCTACAGAAAAGGACGTGGAAGGAGAAAGCTTTTTGCTTTTTGCCTACTTGCTCTTTCTCTGGAAAGTTCATCTATCCTGGAGCTAGGGCACTCCTTAAACTACATCCTCTTAGCACACACCTTTCTTATCCACACTAAAAATGCCTCCCTTGAGCGAGGAAAACCCATCATCTCCAAAGGTGGTCTACGTTTTTACAGCCATACTCACAGTGTCTCCCAACCGGTGGCCCAGCCATCTCTAGACGACCTCAGCTTCTAGGGCCATGCCTAGTGCCAGCTGCAGCCAGTCGGTGTGGTGTGCCACCCCCTGCAAATACCCCGGAACGACACCAGGACCGCACAGGAGCCCGAAGCATTCTGCCCGGGTCCTGAGAGACCATGACTCGATCGCCTTGGATCGCCTTGGATCGCCTTGGATCGCCTTGGATCACCTTGGACCGCCTTGGACCACCTTGGGCCGCCTTGGATCGCCTTGGATCGCCTTGGATCGCCTTGGACCGCCTTGGACCGCCTTGGATCGCCTTGGATCGCGGGGCCGGATTACCGGCTTCTCGGGCACCTGTCGGGACGGAGTCCACGCCCAGCGCCACCCCTGCCGCACAGCGCCGCCCACCGCTGGCCACTCCAGGTTTCTCCGTGAGGTGGCGCATCCGTGTTACAGAACAGGGCCTGACAAGACCATCCCTCCGCTGACGGCCATCCTCGGTGCGCCCCGACCCCGGCACACGGATGGGTGCTGAGTGCGACAGTTCGTGTTTTCCACTTTCAGCTTTTGCGACAAGGATCTACCGGCGTTCTCCCAGCAAAGGTGCGAACCAGAGGCAACTGCTCGCTTCCTGCAAAACTTTTGAGACCGTTTCTGCGATAGATTCATACTTGCCGAGGGAGAGCCAAAGGAATCTTTTGAATCTATGTGAATCTTTTCTCTCCTGAGGATTAAATCTGGATCGTCTGGTAGGCCACAAGAAGAGCCTGGTTGTCAGAAATTTTTATTGTAATGTATTCATTGTACGTAGTAATGGGTATGGCCGGGAGATTATCCTTATCTTTGATAAAAGATAATCTATTCCGCAGGGCAGTGGTGGACATGCCTTTAATCCCAGCATTACGGAGGCAAAGATAGGTGGAACTCTGTGAGTTTGAGGCCAGCCTGGTCTACACAGTGAGTTCCAAGACAGCCGGACTTACAACAGAGAAACCCTGTCTCAAAAGAGAGGGCGGTGGGAGAGAAGAGAAAATCTGTTTCAAGGATATAATACATTTTGAGAATACTCACTCTTTATATCTACCCATTCCTTCCCGTCCTGTCCCAGCTTCTGGAGATTCATATTTTCTCCCTTGAAACACCATGACCAGGGAAAATCTTTGAAAGAAAGCCATTTCACCGGGGGCTTGCTTACAGATTCAGAGATGTGGTTCACTATCACCACGGAGGGAACACGGTGGCATACAGACATGCACTGGGGCAGTAGCTGAGAGCTACAGCCTGATCCATAGGCAGGGAGACTCTGGGTCTAGTGTGGGCTTTGGAACCTCACAGTCCACCCTCAGTGATACAATAATCCCTTCTTTCCAATCCATTCCAAATAGTGTCACTCGCTGATGACAAAGTATTCAAATACAAGAGCCTATGGGGGGCATTCTCATTCAAACCACCACACTTGCCAACCTGGAATGTAGACAAGGTTGACCTACACACCAGCTGCTGAAAGGGGGAGAATCAAGGTTCTTCAGGACTAAGCCTCCTGATAGATTTCCAGGACCCAAGTGGTCAGCCTTGAGATGACCATGCACACATACACCAGGCTTACTTGCCATCATGGCTGACAAGAAAACAGTCTTTGATGACACCGTGTGATCGATACGTGGAAAATACACCCCTTCTCTTTATAAAGATTTGGTGATGGCCCATGTCCTGGAGTAGCCCAGCATACCTAAGACCAATGGCTTGCAGACCTAAAGGGAAAAATTTTCCTGGGACACAAACATTGGATGAACAAAACTTCCTTGTGATAGCTAGGGTCCAGCTCCCTATATAATGCTCAGTTTGATGTGTTACTAGGACAGTGAGAATGGAGAATTTGGAGGTTTGGGTTCTGTCAGTAAAAAATTGAAATCAAAATCAACCACTAAGGAGAAACAGCCGAGCCCAGTCGATGCTCCAGAACCTTTGAATCATTGCAACAAAGATTCTAGTCAGTGATATTCTTGTTTTTGACTACACAAAGCATCCTTCTAAACTAGACCTGGAGGGTGCAACCCAGTATTGTGTCCCCAGGGACATCAGAAAGGTGGCTATGGGCTTTCTTGGAATCCAGATCTCAGTGGACACTTACAAAGTGTTACAGATGGCCTTATCATCTACCTATGAGACATCAGTGTAGTTCCAAAAGAAGGAAGAGTAGTGAACGTAAAGACCATCATTACAGGACATACAGCAGTAATAGAGGATGTTTCCTGGCATCTGCTCCCTGAATCTCTGTTTGGGTCATGACTAATTGTGTATGTGCTTATAATGGAATGAATTTCATGCATATATATGTATATATACATGTATATATATGTATACGTATATATATATGTATATATACATATGTATATATGAATACAGTACACATGTAGGAAATTCCTCCCAATTTTTTAATTTAAATATTTCAAAGTACAGATTTTTATAGTATATGAATTTTAATTCAAAAAATAAACTTTAAATTCCAAAAATACCATTTTTAGAAAGACTAGAAGGAAATGTATGCAGGAAAATCATTCTAGTTTTCTAAGATTTCTTAAAAATGGTGATCCTCATGTTTGAACATTCTGTAATTTTATTATTCAACATTTAAGATTATAGATAGGGTTTAAATACTGTAAGAGTCACAGGAACTATCATCAGCACCATGCTCCAGTTAACGTGCACCACCCAGCACAGCAAGCCAAGAGATCTGACAATGCATATCAAGGCAGGGTTGTTGTTTCGTTTGGGTCTACACAAAATTAGAAGCTTAGAAAGAAAAACCTTAAAGGCATTTTGCATCATATATATCCTATCATAGCAAAGAACAAATATTCCATATATCGTCTGCTATGGATGACAAGGACACATATGTCATGAGACTTAAGTGCCATCTGCAGAGTAACTCATCTAATTATTCCAGTAATTACTAAATTGGAAATCAGATGGCTGTGAAGTTCGGTCACATAGTTCATGTTGAAAACTTCCTCAAAGTTAGCTGTGTCTCTGGCAAGCCACTAGAAGTCTCCATCTGTTGGTTTTTAAGCAAGAGCCCAAGGAGCTGGGAGAGCATAGAGTGATAGAGTGATAGAAGTCTCTTGTCTCTGGATGTTTATAAATTCCATGGTCAACTAAAGCCATCTGACTCACAAGAACTGGGCAGAAAAAAAAGCAAAAACCACATTTAACAAAAGTAATAAGTTAATAAACAGAAATAACTGAACAATGGAAACAGAGGCAAGATCAGAATCTTAAGTTTCTCGGGTATAACCCGTCCCAGCACCTACTGTAGGAAGCATGAGAAATCTCATTAAAAACAAGAAGAAAGGAGTGACCCCCCAGCCGTGCAAGATGGTAGCCACCACAGGCTCTGCAATAACAGGCCCTCAAAATCCCCCCACTCTTGGAAGAGCTGGAAGAAAGCAGAAAGGACTGAGGGAGGGCACAGCTAGCTGGTGTCTAGAGGACAATGATGGTGTGACACTCGATAGACAGACAGGGATGATATAACTAGGCCTCCAAGAATAATTTACAAAAAACGAATGACTAGAATGTGGAGTTAACTACCCAGAAGAACCTCGTCGGGAACATTTGTAACAAAAGTCCACGTGAATGCGAGTGGCTTGAGTAGTTCAAATGGATTGGTGGACCCAAGAGCCACAACAGTGCTGGCCAAGGGTCAGAATTCCCACAGCATCAAAGCCATCCTGCGGGAACTTCCGTAGCTGATGATGCCCACCCCCCCTGCCAAAAAACCAAACAAGCCATGAAATATGAAGCTGCCACTGCTGCCAAAAAGACAGTGTTACAACAATTACTCACCAAGGCCTCTGATTCCCCTTCCCCCACCTAACCTAACTCTTTATTCTCTACAGTAGTGAACGTTCCAGATATATCTTTTGGACCTCAAAAGTACTGGAGAAGCTCCACACAGAGTTTATCCTGAGATACTACACTGATACTAATTTCTTGTCCGTTTGATATACCTAAGTTGTGTTATGTAACATTGTCCTGATGAGCGTGACCACTGTCTGACTATTTGAACTTCTGAATCCAGGTGTGCCCATCCGGAGCAGTGAGCACTACTAACACAGCTATAAACAGACACCAGGCACATCAAACAATCACCTGCTGCTGACTCCTAGCCTGGCTCTGCCTTCCCCACCCTGCCCTCCAGCCCTTAAAGTAGATGGGAAGGCTTCAGGTAACAGCCCTAGGGACTACTGTTGGGTTTGAGGAATGTCAGCTACCTCCCTGCTTTCTTTTTTAAAGTGTTTCACCTTCTAAGCCGCTGTCCTGTCCTGCTCCTCCACTCCTACCCTTGGCTGAAGCTTAGATAATAATCCTCCGATCCTTCTGAAATTAGCCTTCCCTGAGGAATTTAGGTCTCTCATTTTTTTCTGCCCACCTTTATCAAGGGTTGCTGACTTCTCCCTCCTCCTCAACTCCCTAGTTGCTCCTCACAACCTGACTCTTGCTGTGGCCAATAGAATCAGATGTGGTTGAGAGAACCTGGCCTGCCTCGCTTAGCTCCAGACCACACTCATTCACTTACCACCAGCCCTGAGAGGGAGTGCCTGCTCCTCAGCCAGTTGCCAGGACCATGAGCTTTGGAGCTCAGGCCTCCAGGTAAGCACAACAGACAAGGAGCAGCTCAGACCTGCCAGAGCTCAGGGTTCTTGGTGGTTACACCTGGAGGGTGGCCACTCGGAAAGTCCTACGTACACACAGTTCTAAGTCAGTTCTTTTTCTAGTAATCACATTGCTTTTACGAATGGGAGAGGTTTGAACAGGGTTCTCATGGTCACCCTGACCACCCGTCAGGTCTGATGTGGAGCCCGACAGCTGGAACACAAAACTCTAAACCCGCGGACTCTGTTGACTGTGCTGCTCTTCAGACCCTCAGCAGGGACATGGAGGAGCTCTGTGTCACAGCATCTTCTGATAGGTGGACCTGCTCACCTGGTCTCCTGGCTCAGTGCCTCATGTCTCACTCTCTGCTCAGGAGCACTGAATGCGGAACTGTGGATGCATACCTAAATAAAGGGAATTCACGTGGCAAAAAACCAAAAAGAAACAAAGAGGGACCTGAAGAGATGATGTGGCTCAGTGGGTAAAATACATGTTATACAAGCATGGCAACCTGAGATGGATTCCCCAGAAGGTTTGTAAAAGGTAAAAACGGGGTGTTGCTGTCCACACCTGTGACCCTTGCCCTAGGCAGATGCAAGGGGACTGCCCACAACATTCCAGAAGAGATGTTGTCTCAAAAAAAAAAAAAAATGAGGTAGGAAGGAATAGAGAAAGATAGCGTAAGTCAGCCCCTGGCCTCCGCATGTGGACACATGGGTAAATATCTACATACACACACGAAAGCGTGTGCATACGTCACTGAGAGAGAAAGAGACCAACACAAGGTTAAATAAATCCGTTATGAAATCTTATCAAATAAAAGTCGTAATCCCCCCCTTTCCCCTGTGCAATGCTTCTACAATTAAAAACCAAATAAAAGAACAGTATCTTTGATATTTGAAAGCATATTGTGTTGTGGTCCTAAATTTAGTAGTAATTAAATAATATATACTCAATAGTCTTCATAAATAAATTTTCCCAAAAATGTTTAGAACTGTGAAATATTCCCTATGTTTATATATATATATATATATATATATATACAGACTATATATATATATATTATATATATATGCATATGCGCTCATATCACACACTGTGAAGAAATGCTAAGCTCCACTTAAACCTTCGCCTTAGTAATAGCTAACAAGGAGAAGTTAACTACATAGTCAAACAAATTCTTTGGAAGTAAAAAATAGACCTTTCAAAAAATAGGGGATGAAGGAATGGCTTAATGAAACCTAAGTGAGATTTTAACATGTTCCAAAATAAAACATAGCAACATATGGAGTCACTAGCAACCAATCATTTCTCAAAACACTTGAGAATACATTGGGGGATGCATGGAGTGCTATCTTTAATATAGTAATATATGTGTTGAAATGTGTCCATCTTCTTCTGAAAATTAAGTAGCCTAACCTATCTGATTTACATGTTCTAATACAAATTCCCACTTAGCTTACACACACACACACACACACACACACACACACACACACACACACACTTCTAGAAGCCAAGAGTTACAAGCAAGCTTGATCTCGCTCCCTTAATGCTCAAAGATACCAGTTTGAAAGTAACACTTGAAAATGGCAGAAAGGCAGCAACGTGCCCCAGAAAGAGGAGCTCTGAGACTTTCCTCCATGGTCTGGGTCCCCCTAGACACTGTGATAATTCTCTACTGACCCAGACATTCTTCATCTTCCCAGAAGGAAAAGAAGACAGAAGAGAAGCTCCAGGGATTAGGTGGTTCTGCCAGGTTTAGAACCACTGCCGACATTTCTGGGCTGTCAGAATCTTACTAGCATGTTCTTGTAGCTGAAGTTATTTAATCGATACATTGGCCTTGTGCGATTCAGCCTTTGCAAAGAAACCTGGACAGTTAGCACGGGGCAATTGCATTCATTACCATCTGACATAACTCAGCTTAATATACCTCTATGATAAAACTGGGAATGTGTGCCCAATAAAAACGTATCTTGTGGGAAAACTCAGAGCTTACAGAATTATATGATGTGGGTGGGATTTTGTTTTTCTTTGAAAATAGGTTCTTTTTCATACTATATATTCTGGTCACAGTTTCCCCTCCTCCAACTCCTACCAGATCGTCTCCACCTCCCCGCCCACCCAGGTCCCCTCCCTTTCTCTCTCTCTCTCATTAAAAAACTAACAGCCTTCTTTAAAAAATTAAAATTAAATTAAATTAAAAAAACAGAGTTGGACAAAACAAACAGGGGGCAGGGAGCCAAAGAAAGAGCACAGAAAACACAGACGTAGAGACACATGTCCACATACAGGAATCCCATAAAAAAGACAAAATTGGAAACCATAATATACAAGCAAAAGATTTGTAAGGTCAAACAAAATGCCCAGACAAAGCATTATGAGACAAAAGAAAAACCCAAAAATACCACTGAGTTGGTTTTGAGTTGTCCATCTACTGCTGGACGTGGGACCTGCCCTTAAGAGTGTTTTGTTTCCCAGTGAGACTCTGCTGAAGAAAACTAATTTTTCATTTGCAAGTAGTTATCAATTAGGGATAGCTTCTGGGTTAGGGCTGGGGGCTTGTGTCTCCTTCTTCTCTCAGTGCTGGGACCCCATCTGGCTTAGACCAGTGCAGGCCCTGGGCATGCTGCCACAGACATCGTGAGTTCGCATGTGCACTCGGCCATGCTGTTTCTGGAGGGCCTGGTTTCCTTGATGTCTTCCATCCCTGTGGCTCCTATAATCTTCCAACCTCCTCTTCCATAGAGTTTCCTGAGCCTTGAGGGGAGGGATTTGATGGAGATATCCCATCTAGGACAGGGTGTTCCAAGGTCTCTCTACATATTGTCCAGTTGTGGGCCTCTGTATGTGTTGGGATGGTTTTTAAATCAATTGGAGCAATTTAATTTTCAAGTAAATAAGTAGATATCTGGTAAATGAGAGAGATTCAGAAAGAAGTCTGCTTCAGATGGATAAAATATCTTAGGAGAATGATATCCAACTTTCTTCAACACTCCAAATCAAATGCACTTGGAGAACATTTGGACTGAATATAATTTTGATTTGTTTATGACTTCTTTATTTTTCAACTCACAGAAGACTACCCACACAGGGAGACTGGAATTTTAACAGAATTGCTTGTCACTAATCCAACCTCTATGTGTTAAAAAAAAAAAAAAGCAACATTTTCTTGCATCCTAGAGCAATTAAATACTTAATGATTATTATGAAATGCTTCATTTTTTTAAATTTTGCCCACCCACAAAATTAATATGTAGGGTTAAATGTCCAAAGCTACCGCATAGCAGAGAATGACACACACAGTCCTGGGAGATTTAAGGGTCTTTCAGTTTCTAATTTCATGCACAACACGGTTTCTTGTGTTCAGAAAGTTACCTGTACACAGATGATACCTCGCCTTATTACTAAGAATTTGTTAGTTGAGAACATCAAAATCCACTGATATTTCAGCCAAGGGCAAAGCTGTACACCCCAACACTAAAATCACGTACCCAGCGTTAGCATCCCTTCCTAAGGCCCACGCCATATGACAGTCACTTAGGTAACAATGGCAACAAAACCGTCATGGCTTTCAAATAAAATAGGCACTTTTCAAACTGTTGTGTCTTAGCAGAAGTACCTCACAAGGAGGAAGCTTCTCTAGATGGATTTCTGGGTGGAAAAAAGGGAAAAAAAAAAACCCTTCCAAAACAGATGGGAGAGTCTAATCAATTCTCAGATTTCTCTACTATAAGTATTTACTGGTTCTTTTTAATTACAAAAAGGAAAAAAAAAAAGACACCATAAATTGTCTGTTTTACTGTCTGTGCTAATTTCATTTCATTATATCCTTGGAGTAAGCTATTATTTTCCCACTGGTTCCCATGGCATTTTTCATTATCAGTTGCTAATTGTCTAGCATTCACATAGGACTGTGAACCAAGTAGGCTGCTGCGTGGGCTGAAGTTCTAGAGGAAGCTGAGCAGCAATAGGATTCAGCACTGTTATTATTGTGACACATTAGAAAATTTCCACCCACTTACATGCCCACATCGCTCTGCTGCACATCATCCTTACCCAGAGGGGCCATGCACTGAAGCATGGAAGGCCATCTGTACCAGGCATCCCACTTGGTGATTATCATTGCACATCAAGGGAAGATTATACATTGGGTCTGGCGGAAGCAGCTGTGAAGCCAGAGGTCTGGCTCCACGTGGCATCAGTGAGAGCTGATCCTCAAACACAGCAGTGATGGATCTGTTTAAGAGGTTCCTTGACTCCCAACCTTGAACACAAGCACCTGACTCATCCAAAGGATACCTTCGACACACCCACCTCACCCCACCCCCTGGTTATACTGCCAGATTGAAAGCCAATTTAGAGAGCTAACCAATTCTCGAGATGTAAACAGGTTGGAGATTTTAAAATATATTTTGACATGCAGTGATTCTTAAAGTTATTCCCAATGGAAACCTCCCTTCAACTTGTTAGTTGTGGGATTTAAAGACACTCCCAAAACAATATAGGCTATTGTCATTGCCCTGGTTGCCTCCCGGAACCTGAAGATGCCACATATTTCAGGCACAAGAATTGGAGGAATCAAGGTGAAATGGACCTGGAAGCCTCCTACCTGAAAACTAGCTCTCATAGTATCCAAAATTGTTATGCAAGCTTTCAAAGGAGAAAAGAAATCAAAACTCATACCCAGCAGTAAAGTCTATGAACCACAACAATGACCAGCATGGCAAGATATCCCCGGGAGTACAATAGTGGCATTTACATCTTGGGTACAACCAATAGCCATATCATCACACTTAAAGCCCATTTGACAGGAGGGAATTATGCCTGGCACTATCAACTTTAGCCAGTTACCCATCAGTGGAGGTCACAGACCCTAGAAAAGAGACTACTACTGCCACTCTTCTAAACCAACTGTATTCTAAATACTATACTTATATCCATAGGTAAGTGTACCTCTTACCTCTCATCAGATAAGCTTTGGGGAGGGGGGAGCAGGAGACAGAGGCCATCACAGAAATCCATGATTATTCAAAATTCATAGAACAACTGATTATGAGGTACCCAAACCCAATCACAATATAACCTCATCTACAACGCAGCTCCATACACTTAAGGCTAGGGAACATCGCAGAAGTGAGGGAAGATTACAAGAGCCAGAGGTCCGGGACATCTACTGTGAAATAGCGTCTAGTACATATGACGGAGAGGCTGTATCCGAGAAATCTCAAAGATATTGGCACCACTGTAAGTCCTGTCTGTACAATGGCAACACCCGTTCACATGCCAGTGTGGATGGGGGAAACCTCACAAAGCTCTGCTCCTAATGAAGAGCAATAAACAATCAATGGTTGCTGAAAGAGGGTAATCGGTCTTCCCCAGTGATGAGTCCCCTGATAGACTATCCAATCCCAAGTGGTCACCCCTAAACACATATACATATGAGCAACACCAAATGGACTCAGCAGGTGTATACATATACACACACATACATACACATACACATATATGTATATATGCATATTTGTAACAGATGTATACGTAACAATTTTTAAAGAAGAATGTAGGAGAAAACTGGACATGCCCCTGGACAGAACAAGGCCTGAGACCTGTGTGGATGTATCCAGAGACGGACCTTCCCGGACATGCCCAGGGAGCAGCATCTGCAGTCTGGCAGCCAATGGGATGCTGGGCCGGGTGGAGGATATAATAGGCTTCCCCCCCTGTAATAAACTGAATCTGCCTTTTGCCACTCACCTGACTCCCAGAGCCTGTGTATCTTGGCTCTGTGCCAACTCTACCACCTCCCCTGAAGGATCCCGTGGATGGGTGTAGCAACAGAAGAGGTGATAAATTTCATAGGAAGGGGGAGACAGAGAAAGAGTTAAAAGGGGGAGATGGTAGGGTGGAAAACCTGTAAATACTATATTCATGAATGAAATTCTCAAAGTAAAAAAAAAAAAACAGAAACAAAAAACATTAATCAAAAACATTATCCCCAGTAGATCTCAACTGGATCTTGGCAGCTGATTACATTTGTCTTTATGAATTCAAAAAATGCAAAACAGAAATCATTAGAAGAATCCAAACAATATGCAATACTACATGTGTAGGATCAAGAAGGAATTGTCAAAGTCTCTTCATTACAATGCGGATGGTAGTGTATTTGTTCATGTACTTTGCAAGCCCTGTGTTGCAGAGTCACATGAAATGAAGCTCTGGCTTATATACAGCATACCAGGTGCTGATCAGTTCTACCAGAAGACTGTGCCTTCTTTTTTAGAGGTTAACCAAGACCCTTCTAATTGTGTAAAACATGAAAGCTGTAGGATGGCTTTCAAGCAACACCCTTGGAAACCGCCACAGTCCCATTCCACTTCAGGGCTTTATAATTTAAGGATACTTAAAATTCCCACAGAAGTGCTCAATTTCTGAATTGGCTCACTCCAATTAAACCAATGCAGTATTACCAAGCTTAGAGTTCAATTAATTCATCCTCCCTTTCAAAAGCCCTCTAAAATCTCATGTCTCCATCACTTCATTCCCACCAGGCAGATTTAATGACACGGTCCTTTGCATGGGGCATATCTTTACACCAAGATCGGTATGTTTCCTTATTGTTAGTTTAACCCATCCTCAAGCCCCACTAGACTACTGTCCTGAAGCCACGGGTGGCCCCCTCTTCATTCCTCGTCACATTCTTGGTGCTTTGTGTAAAGAGAGCTGTAATCCATGTTAGTTTAAGTGAATGAGAAAGTCTAATTCATATGTTTTCTTTTGTTTTAGATTAATTGATGTGTAGTCTCCTCATCAGTGAATGGTCACTGAGTTAAATAAAAAGAGATAAAACTCTAGGGTTTTTTCAGAAAACAGACCCCTTGTTCTTGCTGGATCCACCAGCTAATGGCTCTGCCGCTCTAGCCCGTGGTCTTAGGTCCATCAGTGATTCCGGGCCTGCAGCCAACTACCAAGTGTGCGGGCTAAGGAAACTATTACTTTAAAAGCATACCCAGCATACTTAGCAACACGGGAGCAGGGCTGAGACTGCAGCCCATCTTCCCCACACACTCTGATGGGGTTGGTTTTCCCCACACTCTGATGCTTCTCCCGATAACCCTCTTCCATAACACCGCAGAATCTTCAAAGTAATACCCTCCTCCTCCCCAAAGGCTCCAGCGCCTCCCCAAATGAAGAAGCCAAAGCATGCCCCCATGATTGACGGCTGGCGGCATCTATCCTGATGCTTATGACAGCTGAGGCCGCTGCTCTCCCAAGTAGCCCCTTCGTTCTTTGTCTACGTCTTCTCGTCAGACATTCTTCCTCACAAAGGAAGCCAACGTCAGCCCTGTGAATATCTCATGACAGCTCTATGCCTCCAAGATATTTTTTCTCTAACATAAACAATGGTACTTTTCTAGATTCCTTTTTCTTTACCCATAGAATAGGACCTTGCCCTTAACAGCTTTGGGGCTTGAAAAGAAGAAAAGTGAGGTCTTTGGAAGAATGGCCTTCATAACCTCATATCTATCCACCTATCTACCTACCTACCTATCTACCTACCTACCTATCTATCTACCTACCTATCTATCTACCTACCTACCTATCTACCTACCTACCTATCTACCTACCTACCTATCTATCTACCTACCTACCTACCTATCTACCTACCTACCTACCTACCTACCTATCTACCTACCTATCTACCTACCTACCTACCTATCTACCTACCTACCTACCTATCTACCTACCTACCTACCTATCTATCTACCTACCTATCTATCTACCTACCTACCTACCTATCTACCTACCTACCTACCTATCTACCTACCTATCTACCTACCTATCTACCTACCTACCTACCTATCTACCTACCTACCTCTATCTACCTACCTACCTATCTACCTACCTATCTACCTACCTATCTACCTACCTACCTACCTACCTACCTATCTACCTACCTACCTACCTATCTACCTACCTACCTATCTACCTACCTACCTACCTATCTACCTACCTACCTACCTACCTACCTACCTACCTATCTATCTACCTACCTACCTACCTATCTACCTACCTACCTACCCTACCTACCTATCTATTTACCTACCTACCCACTTACTGGTGGCGGTGCTACTGGGGTTACACAGATGACACAAGCACTCCGCCACTGAGCTATATCCCCAGGCCACACCCCCAACCCCTGTGCCTGTTTCTCTGAATTCTCACTGCAAATTCCCACAGCTGCTAGCTCTGTAGAATGTCTGAACAGTCAGATGCAGAACCCAGCAACAGAAAACATGACCTGAGCGCATTCTGCTTTCAAACTAATTTCTATTCAAGTACAGATCAAGGGGACTGGGAGCATGCAAACTGCTGAAGCCTCTGAAGGAAGCTGAGGGAGAGCCACAGCATCCCACGGCACAAGCAAGTCAGACCCAAACTTTCCAGAACGGATGAAAAGACTTCAAAATATTCTCTCCCCCTTTCCCCTTTTCCACCACCATTGCTAATCTAGGAAAGCACCACTAAAAAGCATCATTTCAAAACCAAAAATATTCAGTGCATGCCTTCCATGGGACTGCAGCCTAACTCCTGCCGAGATTCTGTTTCAGAATCCCACTGTGATGAGAAAAAAATGAAACAAGAACTATATTTCTCAGCTTTCTCATGTCTCTCCAGCTATGCTTTCATTATTTAAATCTAGTAGAGTCCCGTTTTGATAAGATCATTGATATTTCCACTTTAGAGGATAAGAGACTGAAGACATCCTGTTCTTGAACATGAAGAACCAACCTGAGATGTCTTCTTCAATAATTCAACCATTCATTGGGCATCCATTCACAACTGGGACTTGATGTCTTACTTCAAGGAGTTCAATAAAGGTTTTCACAGGAGACTTCATTCGCACCAAGTTTATTCCACATACAACAAGCTTTGCAAAGGCCAACTCTTGATATGTGACTTAGCAAGACTCAATCCAGAACCTAGTTTTAAAACATCCCATTATCTACACCTGTAAGTACTGTCTTGTGAGTTCTTCAATAAAATAAGCCCAATATTTGAAGCATGGGTATTAAAGACAACAAAGAATTGGCAGAATATATTGCCTTCTTGCAATTTGACCAAAAAATAAAAAAGAAAGACAGAAAAACAAAACCAGTATATTCTGCCAATTTCTAAACACTACTAATATTGATAAATAAGTTAGTTTAATTAATGAGAAATATTTTTTATACAGCCAAAGAAGCCCCACTAACAAAGACCAAAAAGAAAAATCTCTGCCATTGGATAAACTTCATCTGGCTCCAGATATTTTCCAAAGTGCTGTTGATGTGCCCTAAAATATCAGTTTTAATATAAACCATTTCAATTGTCCACAGACTGGAAGTTAAGGTTTTACCCTCTACTTCATTGATGTGGAAACATGATGCATGGAAGGAGCAAATTTGTACTGGGGAAATGATGATGGCATTTGCACATCTGGGTAAAGGAAGAGGACAGGAAAGTAGTACAAAAGTAAGCCACAGTAAAAGGCAAGAGAGATTCTGTTTGACCGGGTTACAGGAAACCCTTGCAGTTCCCTTGATGCCTGGGGCAAGGGAGAGCCCAAGGAAAAGCACTAAGCAAGAGAACTCAGATCTTTCCACAGACTCATTTGGAATTATAAGCACCCCAGTAAGAATGGCAAGATTAGGAGTGAGGATTAAAAGCAAGAGCTACCATTCTGCAAGGCAAAGACTAGACTTAAGAGTGGGAACAAAGGTAGAGGTCTAAATCACTACTGATCTCAGTAGGAGATGGTGCCTTGATAGGAGAATGGTGACTCTCTTGAAGCCCTTGGAGGTCTTATGATGATGGTATCTAAGGGTCACTAAGGAACAGGTAATGACTGGGGAGTTCTTTAGCAGGAACCAGCCCAAGACAGGAAGACACAAGGACAAGGAAAGATGTTGGTATTTGCATAATATAACTACGATCAGGAGCATGTTCGATAATGTTGGAAAGCCAGACACCCCTCTTTCTACATCAATGGGCTGGTGTGTCCTCACTAAGAGGATGTGAAAATGTACTGCGCAAACCCAGCCAGCTTCCTGTGGATTGTAACTCCTGCCTCCAAAATGGAAGTTTCCAGCTTGAGAAGGGAGCAAATGCTATGGTCATCTAGAAACCAGGAAGGAGAAGGCTGTCCGTAACTGTTCGGGCAAATGTGTCATACTCATCCTCTGTCGAGTAAAACTTCAGACCTTGTCAACCATTCTGTTTCTCAGTCTGATCTGGGGACAGCTGGACTAATGAGGATTCCAGGGAAGCCTGCCCACCCCTGCATGGGTTACAAACGGAAAAACCAGTAGGGGAGAAGCAGAGAATGAGCCAAGCAGGAACAGAGTCTCCAGGGAAGCTCTACAGAACAAAGACAGGCAGAGTCGTAATTATTATATTTTGCACTTACTTGGCATTTGCTATGTGCCAGGTCCTTTACGCTCATTTAAGTCTAACAATGGCCCCACGAAATTGAAATTATTGTTATCACCACTTAACAGATGAGACAGAGCTGAGCTGTGGGAAATGAATGACACGCCCACACTCTCACAGTAGCGTCCGAGCCGGGATTCGACCCCGGCAGTCGAGCTTGAGTTCTCCATTTAATCGTTCTGCTAACCCGCCGCTTGTCCTGGCATTTTCTGAGGCTAGGATGTAAGAGATCTAGCAACCGCAAGCACAACAATTTTGGTCGGAAGTCTGAAGAGTAAAACAAGCATATAGGATCACACGAGGACTTCGGACACCAATTTGAGCCAACAGATGGAAACTTAAAAAAAAATCAAGACCTAGAGGTAAAGAAGATGTCTCCTCAAAGGTCAAAGTTAAATTTGAAAATATTTGCCAGCCCTGCAAGGAGAGTAATAATATATATTGAAAGAAGAAAAAGAAACCACACGGTTGCAATTTGATGCATCTGTTTATTCTGTATGTTCTCAGCCTGAGATTTCCTCCCATCGGGATAAAAATTACCATTGCGCATAAGCAGATGACTGCAATAAATATGGTAAGGAACTAGCTTTGCCAGGAAGGTTTTCTAAAGAAAGAGAGAAAGGCTGCTAATTCTAAGATTGGGAGCTGAAAAGCCCCCAAATGACATCAGCCTAAATTCTCTTAGAAAAGGAGTGACAGGAAGCTGGCTCCTGGAACTTTCTCTCTGGAGGTGACTCACTTCATCGCTGGGGACAGGAGTGAGATAGAGCACACAGGAGTTTGGCAGGAGAGTTGGGGGGGGTGGGGGAGGGCCAGGTTTCTAGTCTGCTTTTCACCTTCTTCCCCTTCAGTGCTGCTACAACCCAGATTTTGCCCTGCCCCCTCCCCAGTTCAGATGTGGGAGTCCTAACCCCCAGTACTTCAGATCGTAACCATATTTAGACACACCATCTGTTGAGGGGAAAAAAAAAAAAAAAGATAAACTGAGTTCTGAAAAATGGAGTCACATCCAACACAAATGCTGTCTTTGTAACAAGAAGAAATTTGGCCACAGGCACAGGCAAGGTAGAAAGAAAGACCGTGTGAAGACAGAGGCCCCTATGACAATAAAGAGGATGAGCTCGGCCCTTGATCTCAGACTCCTCCCTGCAGACCAGCTGCTGTTGACACCTCACAGTCAATGGTATTTGTTACAGCAGCCTAGCCACTAACACAGCTGCACGCTTTGAACTACAGATGTATATCAGAGAATTACTTGCCGTCTCATTGACTAAATATGCATGTCTCCCAGTCCTAAGCAGATTGACAATCAGTACTTGAAGGAAATCACGCAACTCACAGGGCTGGAAGGAGAAAATGACGCAAGATTTTCCAGGCTTCTGCAACTGAGTTTTGAGCTCAGTGGGGTCCCTGTTCAAAACCTTATTCTATTCCTTATGAATTAACACAAAATGCCTTTAGATTCTATTTCTTGCTTCCTGTGCCCCAGAAATTCACTCATCTGAATACCATACAAAATCCATCTTCTGCAAAGTATGGCTCTTACTTGTCATTCCTCAACTGGGGCTAATTGTTCCTCATTAGCTACAAAGATAAAATCCATCGAGTCTCCATATATGGAATCTAAATTTAACCCAAAGCAACCTCCCCCAACTCATGTCTTTCTTCTCCTATGGGAATCTTCTAGTTTAACAAAGTTACTGGGCTCAACTCACTGTCACTGAACACAGTGATTACACATCCATGTCTCAGCCCATGGGCCTCTAACCCAACCCCTCCCCAGGAATGCCCTCTTCTACCCAAGTCTCTTCTTATATGGGTCCTTCCCATTCAGCTCTGAAATGACACTATACAGCACTTCCAAATAACCTCAGTTTAAGCAATTGATACCTGGCAAGCTTGACAGGTGTGTAACAGTTAAAGGATTGCTCCTTTGAGAAAGCCATCATTGTTCCTCATACCCTGCCTACCTCCGGTCTCCTACAGGGTCTATCACGAAGTCTGGATAGCATACCATCCAGGAAACAGTAGGTTATGGCCTAAGAATCAAAGAGCGTGAAAAGAGAACCTGCGGCAATCCTTATTCTGCCTGAGCATCATCTTTTCTTAATATTCCCTTCTTAATTGAGAACATGGACTAAACTTAACAGTTCAGATGTGTGCTGTCTCTTCCCTTCACGTTTCCTTTCTTAAATTGGATTGGGGATAAGGGTAACAGAAGAGGAATGAGTTGAAAGCTAAAGCAGGCATTCCTTGCCGGAAGGTACACTTCTTGAAGGGTATTTGTGTGTCATGCTGATATCCTGCTATGTATGTGAGTATTCTCTCAGCCGTTGTTAGAATTCTATGCCTGACCATGAACATGTAACACTCTGATGTCTCCCAGGAGAAGGCTCCATTCTTCCCTTTTCCAGTTGGCACTTAAGAAACCTGAAAGCTACATGGTATATGGGAAATCCAGTACTTAATTCAGACTTGGATCTCTGCTCTTGAAGCAGTAACCACTTGCTCTTCCTAGGAAAGGCTAAAAGGATGCCCTGTCCCATATAAAGCAGTTGAGACACTGGCTGCTACTGAGGTCATCGGAGACTGTGTCAGCCAAGTCTTTAGTGATCTTAACTAAAGAACAGAGGAGTTTTGGCATAGGTCTAAGTCAGTGGTCCTCAACCTGCCTAATGCTGTGACTATTTAATACAGTTCCTCATGTTGTGGTGACCACCGCCAACCATAAAATTATTTTCATTGCTACTTCATAACCTCAAGTTTGCTACTGTTAGAAATCATAATGTAAATACCTGATACGCAGATGGTCCTAGGCGACCCCTGTGAAAAGCTTATCCAACCCCCAAAGAGGCGTGACCCACAGGTTGAGAACTGCTGGTCTAAATTGACAACTGATAAACAGGATCTCAAAAGGAAGCCATTCCCTGGCTGTCAAGTGACTTTCCTTCACTCCGGCTGTGCAAGGAAGTGAGTCTTCTCCCAAGGCAAAGGATCATCCTGGCTTTTCTAAAACCTGCTCATGGTTAAGTAACCACTGCCAGGCATAGTTATCATCAATGGTAGAACTGTTCTAGCAATTATGAGCCATAGCTGATTTCTGAAGCTATGATGAAATACTGTTTCAAAAAAAAAAAAAAACCACTTTAAGGCAAATGTAACTACTTAAGCTCTTGCAAATGAAATCAGAGAGATGGCCCTCCCTCCAGGGAAGTCCCTGGTCAAGCCACAGCTAACATCTGCAGAGCAACAGATGTTCCTGACCCAGTCTTTTTGTTGGCTTTGTTATGTGTAAGACAGTCCGTGTTTATGTTGGACAGTGGATGCAGTATTTTTTTTCTCAATTCTCCAATGAGAATAATTTGTTTTAGCTTTAACCAAACGGAGATGTGAAATGTACCTAGTGATGTGAGCAGTTTTAGAAACATGACAACAGGCTGGACTGTTACAAGCAAGGGAACGCAGCAGGCCCAGAGCCTGGGGTAATAAGAAGACTCTGAGGATGCCGGATGTGGGGCTTGTGACCCACTCCCCCTGGGGCTCAAGCAACTGGGACAAGCTTTCACAGGTATAGCTGGGGAACTGATAGGGATCGAAGGACGAGGCCAGTGGGGCAGAGAGAAGAGAGGAAAGGCCAGGGGATATGGGAAAGAAAGAGGAAAGTGAAGGAGGACGTGGCAGCCACAGCATAGGGTTCCAAAATGCAGACTCATTAGCCAGTCCCAAGGCTGACTAAGCAAGAGCCTATCGCAAGTTCAGTCAAAGCTAGGGGCCAATTTCCCTACCATTACCAGTGAGTGATTAGTAGTCTCCTTAGCTGGAGTCAGTCGCATTCAGCTGATAAAACAGTGTCCTGCCTCTGTCAATCTGACCAATTTAGACTGATCCTACTGTTGTCTTTTTTCATATCTACTAAACCATGGTTATCAATACTCTTTTCTTTGCTGGGAAATGACAGCAGAAAAAAATGATGATTCCTTGTGCATTGCTATGGAAACCTTAAAACTTCCTCTAGAAAGCATCAGAAAGAAGGAAACAAAAAAGGTAAGCACATAACCCCTCTCTGACTTTCAATCATACTCCTCTCCAAGGAAGAAAACTGGGAATTGGATGGAGTCATTCCAAGTTCCTTTTTCCAATCAAACAGATGGGATTTAGACAGCTCTTAAAGAAAATTGTGCTTCATATAATAATATGTAAACTTATCACAAATCTCAGAGGCTTTTTTCTAAAGAAGATTCTGATAATTAAAGCATTCCTGTACAATTCAAATGCCTTTAAAGCAACAAGGTTAGATAAAACGTTCTCTCTGACAAAGCATTTATAAGGCCCGGCCAAAAGGACCTGAATATTTGACCCTTTTGCTCAGTGCACTAAAGTATGGAAGATAAAAAAAAAAAATGTACTGTTAAAACCCACATATCACAGAATTCTTAGAAGCCATTCTCAAGAACTTATATCTAAGAAGCCCCTATTAACACTGGGGAGGTAAAGGCAGAAAGATCTGGAGTTCAAGGTCATCCTTGGCTACATAGTGAGTCTGAGGCTAGTCTGAGCTACATGAGACTCTCTCAAAAAAAACTAAAATTAAAATACAAAAAGTGAAGAATCTGCTATATGCTTGCCACAGTGCAAAGCAAGATTGAGAACGAACGGACTACAATTATTACTAGAAACATCCTTCTAAATCAGTTGCTGTAGAGTCCACAAGGGACACATCTAGACGGTGGTCAAGTTCACAGGCAAGCGCCACACCAGTGAAACTCAGAGCTGAAGGAAAGAACCATATACCGACCCTGTGTGTGTGTGTTATCCATAAGAACCTTTCTAGGCAGGTGCTACCTCCCTTTCTCTGGAGCAGATCTGGACACCCAGGAACACAAAATATTGAACTGATGGAGTGCCAAGACTAGGCTGATACCAGCAATGAATGATTAAGGATTTCCTATTGAAGGCGGCAAAATCAGACTCTGACTTGAAGAAAGCGAAACCAGCAAACCACACTTCAGGACACACCCAATGCCCAGCACCGGACGCCTAACACAAAATGAACCCAGTGATATTTTTGGAGGGTTTTTGGTTGGTTGGTTGGTTTGTATTCATTTTTCGGGTTGTGTGTGTGTGTGTGTGTGTGTGTGTGTGTGTAAGTCTTATAATGCTTTGTCTGGGCTTTTTCCCCCTTACCCTACAGGTCTTTTGCTTATATATTATAATTTCTGGTTTTGTTTCATTACGGGATTTCTATGTGTGCAAATATGTGCCTGTGTCTGAGTCTCTATGTGTTTCTTGTGCTTTTTTCTTTGGCTCTTTTTTCCTGTTCATTTGTTGGTTTTATTCTATTTGGGTTAGTTTGTTTTTATTTTATCTTGCTTTATTTTTTTCTTTTTTTTTAGCTACCCATTCATGTTCTGATAAGACAGAGCAAGAAAGGGAGAAAATCTGGATGGGCGGGGAGATAGGAAGGATCTGGAAGGAGTTGGGGGAAAGGAAGCTGTAATCAGAATATATTGTATGAAAAAAAAAAAAAAACCTGTGTTCAATTTTTGAAAAGATAAAGGATTAAAGAGCAAGGAATAAAGAACAATAGTGAAAGAATTTTTAAAGAAAAGAAACTAGAATGTGATTTTTTTAAAAATATAAACCCTAAAGACTAGAAGGAAAGGGAAATAAGATGAAAAGGGGCCAGAATACAGACCGTTTGGGCATCTGGACAGGAGTGGGAGGAACTGGTGGGAGCGTTCATCCCTCTAGGCCTTAAGTTCAGAAGGAGCATGCTGACCTGTGGGCTGGAGTAGAGGGGCCACATGACAGTGCCATCAAAATTGCCTGCATGAAAAGAGGAGTGGCTTCCCATGCCGAGCAAAATCAAGATGGAAAAAGTATGGGCCAAGAGGTAATATGGAAGGTGAGGGGTGTTTTTAATAGCATGCCTTTGGTAATGTTACTGTGTCTGTGGATATCAAAATGCCATGCTGTCTACTTTTCATATAGGCAATAGAAATGATTTTAAATAGAAAATTAGGAATGAGCAGACAAGATTACTCTTGCAATGGGCTGGGGGGAGACGACGAGTATGGTCACTTGCTGCATATGCTGCATGAGTTCAAATCCCAGAGCCCATGTGAGAAGTTAGCATGGTCACACACATTGTTGTGGAACTGCCTCTGCCCTGTACCTGTCTCCAGCACATGTCTTACGTCATCAGCAGGAGACCAGCACAAACGCCTTCCCCATATAATCCCTCTCGGCCACAGTTCTGTCTATTCTCTTCTTGGTCCCTCCTGGTCCCTCTCTCTGCCCTGTGTCTCTTACCCTGCTGTCCTGTCCTGCTCCCCTTTCTCTCTTTCCTTCCCCTACTCAGAAGCAGACATTTCATGTCTCACCCTACCCCAATAATCCCCTCGTGTGAGACCCTGCTGCATGGTGTTGTGCCCGTTCTATCGTTCTATCACACATGTCTGTAACCCCGGCACTGAGGGAAAGCAGGGTGGGGGCGGGGAGACACAGAAGTGTGGCTGGGGCTTGCTGGCTGCTATTCTGGATCCAGGTTCAAAGACACTGTCTTAAGAGAATAAGGCAGAAAATGACAGGGCAAGATACCCATTGTCCTCCTTTGGCCACAACACATGGGCATGCATATCTGTACTCAAGTACACACACACACACACACACACACACACACACACACACATACACTCACACACATACACACACACATACACACACACACACACATATACACACATACACTCACACACATACACACACACACACACATACACACACACACATACACAAACACACACACACACACATACACACACACACCCACATACACACACCCACACACACACACACACACATACACACACACACACACACTAGTATTTCAGTGAATTCACCACAATAAAATGCAGTGCGTTGCCCAGGCCACAAACTTAAAACTTCAGAGAATATTTTTTTTGAAGTCCATCCTTTTATCACAGGTACTAAAAACTTACCCAACACATATCATGAGCTTAAAATAATTAAATTTTAAATCTGAGAAGAAATCCCAGAGGTGAAAAATAGTCATCTTACTATTACTTTCTTACTAGGTAAGAAAACTAAGGATTTGCCCTAGTCCCACAAGCTTGTTGGAAACAGGACCAGGAGAAGGGAGCTGCCTTTGTCCCAGACCTGTCTTTCTCTACTGTGCTACATCTGGTGCTTTAGAATCATCATAGGGAAAGCTCCAGGCTGTAAAACATGTGATAGTCTCCTGGGCACTCCATATAATGCAGAGAAATATACTTTATAGTGTGGATTTCCCTCTAGTGTCACCTGAACCATTTTTCTTCCTGAAGTTTCCTTTGCATAATGTCTTGATGTAAGCGCCAGCATTAAGAGTTACACACACATAAAACATTCTAAACTTGCCCTTACATAGCTTTTTCTCTGTCTTATGTATCCAATTTTTAATAAATAGAGAATGTAAATGACAAACATTTAATGGGCACTGGTGGATTGGCTGGGTACTTATCGTGAGTGTAGAATCCTTTGAAGAATAGAAAACTAGAAACGATCTGAATGCTAGCATGAAGGAAGGTTGAATTAAATTATAGTATTCCGATATGGGTAAAATGACAGTGCAAATTAAAACTACTTTGAGATTTCGTCTTACTCCAATCAGAATGGCCAAGCTCGTGTTGATGGGAGGGCAAACTGGTGCAATCGCATGGAAAATCAATGTGACAGTTCCTCAAACAGCTGGAAAAGAGATCTGTCTTATAATCTAGCTACACCACTCTTGAACCTACACCCAAAAGATTCTTTATCCTATTATAGACACCTGCTCATCCATGATCAACACTGCTCTTCCACAATCGCCTAGAAATGGAAGCAGGCTCCACATGCTGATAAACGGGCAATGAAAATGTGGTACGTTTACAGAATGGAATATTATTCAGCTATGAAGAAAAAAAAATTCTGAGATTCTCAGGTAAGCGTATAAAGCAATCATTCTGAGCAAGGTAACCCAGATCCAGAAAGACAAAGATCACATTTTTTTTCCTCATTTGCAGATGCTAGCTTTGAACCTTTAGATATGTGTATTTCATTTGGAATGCCCATGGAGATCCAGAAACTAGTAAAGAGCGCGAGGGAGGGTGGCTTTTAAAGAAGAGGGGATAGAATATGGCAATACAAATAGAGGAAGAGAAATAAAACAGGAAAAGTTAACTGGGGTGAGGGTGGAAGGGCAGGGTAGAGAGGCAGTATAGGGAGGAATAACTACCACTAAAGTGCTTCTGAAAAAATTATATGGAAATCTACTACTGTAGAAATTTTCTAAAATATACACATACACATATATAAAAAGAGTTTAAATGGAGCTATTCTATTAATGCACAGAACCCTAATAATGGGTTGCAATACTCCTACTGGACACTACCGGCAAACAAAAAGGCCCAAGGGAGGAATGAGTTATCTTTTTTAGAGCTGTTGCCCAATGGGGTCCCAAGGACTCCCAAACATTACAAACTATTACCACTCTTGGCTACTCTCCAGAACTTGATGGTAATACCCTATTGATAAGGACACCACATCCTTGAGTCATAGAATATGATAAAATAAAGCTGGTATTGACCTAGAAGCTTCCTCCCAACTGGGTAGCTTTTATAGTCCTGGAAGGAGTTATGCACACTATCAGAGAAAAAGAAGAAGAATCATCAATCGCTGTGAACCCTGGGAGATACAGTAACAACCAGTCTGAAGATATACCCCACTGGTACAATTATGACACAAATGTTATAAGCATAACCAAACACAATCGGATTGGATTTAAGGCCCACTCTATATAAACCCATATCTGGCACAGTTCTCTGGGCTGAGAACCTATGGCTAGATAAGTCACAGACCCTAAAGGAGAACCTACTATATTATTCTGTTAAATAGGCACAGTTTTAAACCAACTCCTAATGACTTACCACTATACCCATAGAGTAGTGCATCTTTAACCCTCATCAGAAAGCATCTTTTTGTAGTAGGCAGCAAATAACACAAAGACCCTTAAAGGTCAAATTCAAGAATAAGAGACTGTGGTATGCTCAGCCCTAAATGGGACACCTGTGCCATAGCCCCTTCCTCCCAAGGCTCAGGAATTACTTCAGAAGAGGGGACAGAAAAATTGTAAGAGCTAGAAACGGTGGATGACTAAAATGAATGGTGTTATCCAGACACAACGGAGCAGACATACATACGAACTCATAGTGATTGTGACAGCATGCACAAGACCTGCATCAGCTCAAGCCAGACAAAGTCCCAGTACAGATGGGGTCAGGGGTATGAAGTCCCACCCTGAGCTGATGATTTATTGGCAACTGATAGCTGATGGGCAAAAGAGAATCAGTCTTCTTCTTTAAGGGTGTGCTCCCTAGTATGTTGACCAAGCCCCAGTGGATGGCCACGCCCCCAAAAAGTATATGGGCAACAAAAAGAATGGACTCAGTGGGTTTAAAAATAAAGAGAATGCCAAGTTAGGTGGATAGAAAATGGGGGGTTG
>JAMJFZ010002271.1:0-82829 GCA_026225945.1 Cricetomys ansorgei
GAAAAGGAAAGGAAAGGAAAAGGAAAGGAAAGGAAAGGAAAGGAAAGGAAAGGAAAGGAAAGGAAAGGAAAGGAAAGGAAAGGAAAAAGGAACAGCAAAAAATACCATGGTGAATTTACGCCATAAACATCTTCATGAGAGAAGATATCTCCTCACATACCTTTGGCTCACCTGATAGTGGCTGCTTGTGAGGATTATCCAGAGCAATTATGTCAACATTTAAACACAGCTGCTGAGACATTCTCCTCAGAGTCCCTTGAATACCTAGCTTCCACTGCTGGATACAATGTAAAGCTAAGGAGAACCCCGCCTTTGTCTCCGTTCTTTCCAGCTCACAGCACAGTGTTTTCACTGGCAAGCCATTGATCTAAACTCTAAATTGCGTGTGACTTTTCTCCATTTCTAGAGAGGTCAGTGTCTTTGTGACGGGACCCCATTCAGTACTTGTTTCCTGAAGCCAGCCGTCGTATTTGTTTCTTTCTGTAACAGCGCAGATCCTACAACATGGCAGCAGATTGTAGTTCTGTGGAGAGTACATCGTGATTTGAGTGCTAATTAATGCGTTCATAGCTGGCAGCAAGATGTGAACATCCTGCTCACTAAACAGAAGCATGGAAGTGGGACCTTCCTGTCTTCCTTGAAAACTTATGCTTGACAGTAGTCAGGGAAAATCAACACCAGAGAGGTTATAGGAAAAAGTCCCTGCGAAGAAAAGGATGGCCCTAGAATGCATCCATGGAGAAAGATTTCCATTCTGTAGGCTTCACTTCACTCTGGGATCTTATATTCGACCTCATAGATAAAAACACAACAGGGGCACTGTGTGAGGACTTACAAAGTTGTGCTAAACAACTCCAGCTGAGTGGTGGAAGCCGAGACGGGCTAGATGAGGGCACCCACAGCACCACAGGAAAGAGGAGTCAGTGGTTCATAATGAATGTACGTTGCTTAGCTCTGACAGGAACAACGGCAGCGGGGCCCAGTATACAGAGGGGCGTGGAGATGGTTCTAGATGCTGAGTCTTTAACCTGGAGGCTGGTTCAGAACACTGGACAGCTTAAGGGACTCATCTGTCCTCAGTCAGCTCATTGTACCAGGGCCTTGTTCAAGGGCACAGACGGGGCTGCTCAGGTCCACTCAGGTCTCACGTCAGGGAGCATCATGGTTCCTGCCAGGCTCTCTGCCTCGATCTCTCCGTAAACTTGGCTTTGTCACCCTCTTGGGAGGCGGAAGGACTCACTACCCAGCATGTCTGTGCTAACTTAACCTCCTTCTCAAGCACTTTCGTGCTAAGTGATGATAACAGAAATACCTGCACGGTTGTTTCCTCGGAGTCCTCTGTCTGAAGGCTTCACGTGCATCTTAGTTAGGGTTTCTATTGCGGTGAAGAGACACCGTGACCATGGCAACTCTTATACAGGAAAACCTTTCACTAGGGCTGGCTCACAGTTCAGAGATTTAGTCCATTGTCATCGTGGCGGGAAGCATGGTGGCACGCAGGCAGGCGTGGTGCTGCGGAGAGGCTGAGAGTTCTGCATCTGGATCCGAAGGCGGCGGGAAGAGAGAGGGACACCGAGCCCGGCTATCGTGGGACTTTGCCAAGAAGATTTTTGTACTGCGCAGCCTTCCTTGTGGTTGCGTGATGCTTGGACTTCCGGGGACAGCTTGGGAGCTCTATTGACGAGAGAGCTGTCAGTTGGAAAAGTGACAGTCAGGTCCAGAGGATGAAGATCCGGAAGGCAGGCAGGAGCCAGGCTCAGACGGAAGACAGGCAGGAAGATGATAGGAAAGCACTTTATGGGACAGTTAGTCGGATAGAAGTTGTTAGATGTTAGTCCGGTTCTCCAAACAGATACGGGGCTGCAAAGAAATCTTCCTTTCTATCTTTCCTCTCTAGCCTTTTAGAACTAGGGAGTTAAAAAGCTCCAAGTGTCTGTCTCAGTAGCAGCTGGGCAAGAGGACTCGGGGGAGCGGGTGGAGTTCAGTTATGAGTGAAAAAGTAACAGTTACAATTGGCCCCCAAACAAAGTCTTCAGAGGCAGCTACAACACCAGAAATCAGTTGCATTTTAAGAATTCATTTACACCTGGATTAAGCTTTAAACCCTCAAACCCACCCCCACCAGTGACGCACTTCCTCCAACAAAGCCACACCTACTCCAGCAAGGCCACACCTCCTAATACTGCCGCTGCCTGTGGGCCTATGAGGGCTATTTCCATTTAAACCAACACAATGTGGTTCTGGAACCTGGATCCCAACAGCAGTGCCCAGGACTCTTCTCAATAATTACTCACAGACTCTAAGGAAAATATGAGATTATCAGGAGTTTCCAGTCTGAAAAAAAAAGAAGCCGGTTAAGATGGAGTTGCAAAATATAATTTAGAGCCACTTAGCCAGGACTGTTCTCTGCATTTTGAGAGCTAGTAATGGTTGGGGGAGAAACGAGGCCGCTGTGTGTCTTGAGGAAAGGTCTGGTGTTGCTCTGCACTGGTTGTGAGGGAGTTAGAACACCTCCAGCCATGCAGAACTGTTTGAGATTCCTGATTACTTGTGGTTGGGCTAACATTCATTAAAGCCTCCTTGTTGTCTTCATGAGAAGCAGAGGCCCAGGAGCTCTGCTTATAAAGTGAAATTAATTTGGAACTGTTATGTATAATCTGTGTGGATGAGTGACGCTTGATATATGGATATACTAAAGGAAATGCTAGCTTGATGTTTAGAACACATATTTCATACACAGCATCAGAGCTGCTACAGACACAGCTCTCCAGCAGCTGTGCAGAAGCAGATTGCTGTCTTAATGAACCAATAACTCATTCTTAACCAGCCTGCTCTGCACACCATGGGTGGTATTCAAACCACACTGATGTGCTTAGGTTTGAGCTGCTGTCCAGTAGCCCTCAAGGTACCCCTCTCCTCAGTATTAACTGTAATACCCGCTTAATTCTTACTTCTTTTTTCCTGTTATTCACTGGGGATTTTAAAAAATATATTTCTTTTAGTTTTTTTAGATTATAATTACATCATTTTCTCCTTCTCTTTCCTTCCCTGTGCTATATCCATATTCTTGTGTGCATGCTTATGTGTGTGTGTATTCCTAAATACATAAATACAGTCTCAGCAGTCTGTACAATACTGTTACTCGTATGTATGTATGTTTTCATGGCTGACTGTTCGGTATTGGATAACCAATAAGTGTGCTCTCCCCTGGGGAAAGTGATTTCTCCCTTTGGAGCATTCCTTGGTTGTTTTTTGTATAGGGTTGAGGGTTAATGAATATTCCTTCATCCACGTTAGCAGAATCATCATAACTAAATTTACAGTGTTAAAAATTAACAGGGAATTCCCAAATCCTCTTTGAACATAGACTTGAGAGAGAGTTTACATTCTAACCACGTGTTCCATTGTCTCACCTCTCCCAGACTGCTGCTGTTCCTGTACTGAGGCCCTAGACTGTTCCTTTTGCCATCTTTGAGATTCTTAGCTAAACAGTTCAGTAGGTGAAACTCCAAAAACTTAAATTCAACGGCTTATTCATATCACCAGGGTAGCATAAGACATGCAGACGTATTTGTCGGTCAATCAATGTATTCTTTGTGTTCCGTCAGAGGCTTTCCTTAAAGGCCCTTGTTTAGTCGGACATTGCGATAACATGGATAAACCGACTGCTGTAAGTCAGCGATGTAGCTCAGTCGGTAGAGTGCTTCCTAGTGACACCCTAGGTTTGATCTTCAGCACAGCACAAGCCAGCATGGTGGAAAGTGTCTGTAATTTCAGCACTCAGGAGGTAGAGACAGAAGGTTCAAAGGCTCAAGGTTACCAATGGCTACAAGCCAATTGGACTACATGAGACCTTTTTTCAAGTGTGTGCATGTGTGTGTGTGTGTGTGTGTGTGTGTGTTCCTAAATACATACATACAACCTAAGTACATAAACATACACACATATATCTCTCAAAGTGAAAGGTTGACTGCCTCATTGCCACTGGGCGTTTGTCTCTTTGTTTTCATAAAAACCAGACTTTCTGGATCACTCAGTCTGCATTTGCAAACGCCTACCCAGTGCATTTTATTGTTCAGCCTAGTGAAGCAGCACCTCCTTCTCGAGAAAGAATCCTGTGCTCATATGTAGCAATATGTAACTCCTGTGGCCTCTACCGCCTCATCCTCAGTAGTGACTGAACAGACAGTTACACAACATTACCCACCAAAGGCAAATCTCAGACCAGTGAGGAGGCGTGGGCACCTGCCTGTCATCTGACACCAACTGTGCTGTTTGTCTTCATCCTAGCCATACTTCAACTCTCAAACTGACTTCACAGAGCCAGTCCCTGCCCACGCGTGTGTTTAATGAATGTGCGGTTTGGAGTCAGTCCCTGCACTGCTCTGTGGCTCGGTTACCTCCTCTGCAAAATGGGTATGAAAAACTGGTACCTACCTCAGTGCTGTGAGGATTGAAGATTAAAGTCTGAGTCAGAGGTGTTTTATGTGTTGCTATGAATGCTGCTGTAGTTGCCACTGCTGCTACACAGAATCCCACTCTGTCCAGAGTAGAAGCTGCTCAGTCCCCTGAGTTTGCCTCTTGCTCTCAAAAGGATACTACAAAAGTGAGTGCCTGTGGCTTTAAGATGGAGATCTTCACAAATGCACCTTATAAAACCAAACTGCGATTTAGTCTCTGGCGTTTTACAAAGGGCATATCATCAGGGTTGAGAGAAGGCCTACAGAGTGGGAGGCAGTATCTGCAGGTTATTTATCGGACGGGGGATGAAAATGAGGAATGCGTGGTGCATCCAAAAGCTAGATGCCAAGACAAACCCGGATCACTCAAATTTTTAGTGGAATGAAGATCATAGCAGAGACCTTTCAAAAATATTTACAAGCACCCAGGCTTGTGTCCAAGTGTTCATTCTCACAAATTAGCAAGGAAGTGCAAATCAAAATCACAACAGGGTAGACTCTCGTCACAGAATGGGTGTTACCAGAGAAAGGAGATAAATGTTGGTGAGGCTGTGAAGGGGAATTCTCGAACACGGACAGTAGGGAGGTAAGTAGCACCGCCGTTTCAGGAAATGATGTGGAGATGCCTCAGAAAAAAAATCCCATATGGCCCAGCAATTCTACTACTGGGTGGGTACATAGGGGATAAAATCGCTGGACCAGAGATGCCTGTGCTTCCGTGTCTACTCACTACAGAGAAGCTATGAAATCAACCTAGATGCCCATCTGCGGATGGATGGTTTTAAACATGCAGTGTGTGCACACACGGTCTCCTATTCAGTCACACACAAAAGAATGAAGTCTTTTCATCTTTAGCGACATGGATGGAACAGGAGGTCTTCAGGTGGAATTAGCCAGTCATAGAAAGACAAAGATCGTGTGCTCCCGTTCATGGAAACTGGAGCCTTGGTCTGGGAAGAACGGACAGGAAGAGCGAGGCTAGAACTAAGAGGGCCAGGGGGAATGGACAGGGAACTAAATGGACAGTTAGCTAAAAGGCAGCATGTCAGAGGAGGGCTTAGTTCTAGTTTTCTATGGTACAAAAAGGTTACTGCAATTGATGATGTGTTGCAAAATGACAAGAAAAGGAAAAAAGCCAAACACACAAAAAGAATTTTATGCTGACAGAGATGAAAGGCTTTTAGTGCCCAATTTAATTTATTATGAATTCTATGCACATGCCCAGTCTCCGTAATGTACATGTCTGTGTCTAAATGCTTTCTCTATTTAAAAAGCATAGTAACTAAAGAGGCAGAAAATCATTTGATGAATAAACACACTATCTTTCCTGATAGGTTCTCTTTTAATTGTCTTGGGGTTTAGAGGACCTTAGGACAGTGCTTGCTTCTGTGTCAAAGATAAAACAATTGAATGTGTGGTCCATGGGCAACTGTGAACAGAGGTCAGTGTGCTTTAGAATAGCATGTCTTTTCATTTGTCTTTCGATCATGTTCCTAAGTCCAGGAAGGATCTAGGAGTGGCTTGTTGCTTTCTTGATGTCTCCTTCCACTTGTGAGGGTTCAAAAGATGTTTTCTGCTCAACCCATATTTCATGTCTAGCTAGTTGCTAGCAGCCTATTGTTTGCCTCAAGGCCACACACACATGCTATTTATGTGGATGAGGGTTTGAACAGGCTTTTCTTAACTTTCCATGCATAATAGCTACAATTTGTGTTAGCAAAAATGCCCCCTGCAAGATGTCAAGGAAGCTTCAGGTTAGTATAAGCATCATGTCCTGTCATTATTTCTGGGAAGTGGCAGCAACTCAGACCAGAATCACTTACTTTCCTTGTTGAAGTCAAGCAAGGTCTTTGCTCTTAACTCCCTCACAAGAAAGAGCGCTTTATCTCCTTGTAAGTGAAGAAGGTGATGAGAAGAGAGTGATGAGTAGAAAGTTCATCTGAGGGAGATGTCTTAGCCTAGAATTGTCCTCCCCTGGGGAGAATGTCTTCCTCCACCTGGAAAAGCCCTTTCAGGGATGATAGATTTGCTATGAAGTCTAGGTTGATAGTGGCAGGTGGGAAACAGTCAGACCCATGCTCTGTGCCAAGCTAGAAACAGAATTTGCCCTTTAGTCAGAACAGCAGGAAATCCATAAAAGAAAAAGGCCTCAAAGATTTACAAGTGGGGTTTAAATGTGTGGAAATTAATCACATATAAACTGAGTGCGGAGGTGTTAGGCAGCTGTACAATAGGTTACAGAAGTAGTCGGAGGCTCAGGTGAGGCTTAGGAGGGGCTTCCCAATGTGTGCACGCCTCTGAAAGCTTGAAAGTGAAAAGACTCCTTCAAGTATCCTAGAGGTGGGCGTTCCCTTCCAGTTACAGCCATCACAAAGGCCGCCACATCCGATGAATAGATGCACCCACTGAGTACTTCTACGCTTAAAAACCGTGAGCTTAAGAAAAACATTGTTAATATTTTTATTCTATTCAGTGTTATGTTGTGTGGGCATGCACCCCATGGCGTGCAAAGTTGTCGGAAGACTTTGTGGAGTCAGTTTTCTTCTACCTTTCTGTGGATACCAGGACCAGGTTCAGCTTGTGCAGCAAATGCTTTACTATTGAACCCTCTCACCAGCCCTAAAAGAAACATTTCTGAAACTCCCTTTCCTCACCTCTTCATGTGCAGCAGTTTCCTACTGTGTAGCTCAGCAATAAATCAAGGAGGCACTTTCATAGATGCAAACCCTGGCAGATCTCAGCAGAGGGAACCACCTTTCAGGGCAAGTACCATACTGGACAGTGGAACCCCAATTGTCTGATCTCAGGGATTTTTTACTGATACAGAAGCTTCTCAGGTGTTACAAAAACTCTGCTGTCTCCCCCAAATGCTTATTTGTATAAAGAAGGAAACCTGTAGCTTAGTCTCATCCCACAATCCTTAAGCAGATAAACTATGTCACCTTTATGGTGGGGGAACTCAAGGCCTAATGGAAGTGTTCTCTCCTTGTTGCTGGAACCTGTGGGAGAGGGGGGCTACAAGAATGTACTCACAGCAACTTTGGTCTTTCACAATGGCTCTGCCAGGAGAGCAGTGAGCAGGTGCAGGTCATGAGGAAGCAAACATCTTAATCACAAATTTACATAATGCCAACACCTGCAAATAATACAAATTGCCAAGACTTAGGCAGTCCTTCACCCAACAATGCACAAAACAACCATTTTAAACATAACTAAAAATAAACTTCTACAACATTTCACTCTTTGTGTATAAGAAAATCAAAATAAATTGCTTTATCTCTACAACATAATTTAACAATATACCAGCAAAACTATTTACAAGAGGAACAATCACAAGGGTTGCTAGGATGCACAGGACCAAATGAAACCAAACATCTATCAAGCTTTTCAGAATGTCTTTGGTCAGCAGAAAAACATTATCAATATCCAATTATCTGGAATTCATTCATGGTCTTCTGGGCTCCTTTGAAGGACCTGGGTCACTTCTCTGACTCTCCCCTCTACAACACACACGGCTTATCCTCCAGGTTCTGGCTGGCTCCCCTCCATTTCTTCTGCTGTCCTTGGTGATCATCCCATGGGACTGGCATCTCCAAAACTGTTAGAGTCCCTTGCTGCAACTGGGCTGCACTTTCACCAATAGCCTCTCCAAGGCTCTCTTCATGGTGCCAATCCTCAACTTTTCTGCATGACACTTTCAATCTGGGCCTTCAACTGCCGTTGAGGCTGCACTTTTACTAATGGCCTCTCCTGGCCTCTCTTCATGGTACCAAGCCTCAGCTGCTCTCCATGACCCCTTCATACCTTTAAAACCAGCATCACCTGAGCGACTCTTACAGCACCACACTTGGCTGCCAGAACGAGATATAACCTTGGCCAGTTCTGGAGTACAGCTTCTGTGTGCTGACCCTGAGGAAACAATTTCCAGATTTTAAGATACAGTCTGTTTTTCAGGAAAAGCAACTGGTCACCTTGTCTGCAGGAAGGGCATCCTTGTGGAGTAGAATTCTCATCACCATAGCAGATACGCCTTGTCAGGACTGTCTCACCAGTATTTGGACAGACTTTGTGAGTTCTGGAGTTTCTTCCTTGTCTCCACATTGAGTTAACTGGCATGATGTCATGCTCAATGTTGCAGGTGCCACTCATAGCTTCACACTGCTGTGGCAGCTGTGAGAGTTAATTTTTCTTCATAGAGGAGGTTCCTGTTGGTCAGTTACAAGAGGTTTTCTGTCAGGTGCTATAAATGTTTTCTTAAAATGTAGCTGTTTTCTGACGCTTAGATCTGAACTCTTAAGCTTTCTTTGTTTGGGAGGGCAAAATATGTTTTCTTAATAGGCTGTAATCATTTCTAAATGCTGTACCTAAGCTTGAAGCCTTTTGTAAGCATTACTTTTCACTGGTAACTTGACACCCCCAACCCCCGTTACTCTTCCAGCTGTAGGCTGTTGCTGAGAAAGATTCCTAACTTGTGACATTGTTAAACTCCCTAGGTCTAAAAGATAAAGAATGAAAAGAAGGAAGAATTCTTTATAGCCCTTTCTGGCTGTTTTAATCTGTCTAAACATGGAGAACTGGACTAACTTCTAAAATCTCCTGTTTGAATAACTGCCTTCCTATTTATCTCAGTAAATCCTCTCTGAGGCTTCCCAACAACTGTCTGTCTTCTTTCTTATTCTCTGGAACTATCTGTCTTTATCTGAGCCTTGTTTCCACCTGAGTCCCCTGTCATCCGCTTCTGAAGCTCACTGTCTCCCCTGACACTAACCAACTTTAGCTCACTGTCTCCCCTGACACCAATCAACTTTAGCTCACTGTCTCCCCTAACACTAACCAACTTTAGCTCACTGTCTCCCCTAACACTAACCAACTTTAGCTCACTGTCTCCCCTGACACCAACCAACTGACTTTTCCAACTGAATACACTCTCTTAAATAGCTCCCCTTAAGATGTTCCCAGAAGTCCAAGTGGCATGTAACCATAAGGAAGGCTGCATAGTACAAAGAACTTTTCGGTAAAGTGTCTCACTATGTTTTCCCCCTTTTCACTAAGACACAAGTTGTATGATATTGATTAATTTTTCCCTGAGGACTTCTGCTAGACCATCTCTTCTCCTTTCTGATCTTCTGGAGTTTATCTTTTGAATTCGTGCCTAAGGCATTACTGACAGTGAAAACTCAGGGCATATGAGGGTGCTGGAATCAGTCCCACCTTTATCTGAAGCTCTAACTTTCAGGCAGATGATGAATGTCTCTGTCACATTCTGTCTTGTGGCCCTTTTCACTAATCCATTATCTATAGAAATGCTATGGGGGTCTTCATGTTTCAAGGAACTCTGATGTTCACTGATATCATTAAGGCAACAGTCTGTTTCAACATTCTGTCCACTGACTCTTTCGCACAGAAACAGCCTATTCCCTTGAATGTCAGGAACTTTGGCTTTAAAATGTTTTCCTCTGGGTTTTGTTTGCTGGAAGTGTTCTGTTCCTCTGGAGTTTGTGTTAAATTTGCAGCGATAGGCCATTAGTCTCATTTTCTCTTCTTGGAACTCTGATGACTGCCAGTCAACTGTTCCAAATCTGCCAAAGCGAGATTCACATTGGGACAGTGTTTTCATCAAGACTTCATAATTTTCATCCTCCTCATACTCTTTGTCACTAGTATTGAAGTCAGATAGAAATTTACGTTTCAGAAACTTTTCTCCATAACCCAGGGCCGATTGTGGCTTTTAGCTTTTGTACTTTAGTACAATCTCTAGAAGGCTGTATCTTTTTAAAAGAACTTTTCTTTCCATAGTCACACTTTTCAGGTTAGTGGTCTGGTTTTCCTGAGATCTTCCTGGCTCAAATCTAATCTTTATCAGTTTTGTTGGCGCCCACAACTTCTCATTTCCACTGGAAATAAAAGTGTACCCCATCCCTCAGCATAAGACTTGTCCTGATTTCCACTCAGATGTAAATATGTCTTTATAATATATGGGTTGATTCAACTCTGCAATTCTTTCTGTTGTCCAATGTCTCTCAGCAGCTGTTGTTCCTGTCTCATTGACATTCAGAAAATTTAAAGTTAGTAGTGTACTATGTAGTCTATCTCTGGGGGTCTTTTTTATTCCCTTTTGTCTTGCAAGCATTTCCTTTAATGTCTGATGAGCTCTTACTATACCTGCTTGTCCTGTAGGATTGTGTGGTATACTGGTAATATGCTTTATGTCATAATATGCCATTTTTTTCCATTTTATTAGAGACATATGCAAGGGCATTGTCAGTCTTAATTTGTAAAGGTATTCCCATAATAGCCATTACTTCCAGTAAGGAAGGCTACACAGTACAAAAAACTTAATGCCTGGCTGTTCCTACCTAGAATTATTCCTATTGTCCTTGGGAGAAGAGGACCATAAACTCCAGTAGCAATTTTATAGCATTGAACTCTTTTGGATAAGGTAGGCTCTGTCTATAGCCAAATCTAATGCAGACTTAAGTAGCATGCATCAGATCTCTGACACTGAGTTTGAGTTTTTTGGTTTGTATGCTACCCCAGTGCTGACAGGACATAGGCAGCTCATTTTTGTTTTATGTTTTTTTCCCCCCCCAGAGGCCCATGATCAGCCCACTGTGGCATTTCCCAACTTCAAGAAATTCCCCTGTATATCTCTTTTGGATTTACACTCATTTTCCCAGTGTTGACCCTTTCTACACTGTATGTACACCACCAGAAATCTCTTTTTTTCTGACCAATATTTACAGAAATCATTGCCTTTAGGAGCAGCTTGATCACAATCTCTTTGCAAATGCCTGAGTCTTCCACAGTTAAAGCATTGGACATTTTGGTATTTTAGCCCTCTAAGTATAACTTTTCCTATTATAGCAGCCATGGAAGTATTGGAACCAGTATCTGTAGTCGCTTGGATCCATTGATCCAATGGTGCAGAATTTGATTTTAATGACCTTAAAATTTTCTTATATTCTGTGTTTACATTTTCAAATGTCATTGTCTCAATCAGCACCTCTCTTGCTTCAGGGTCTGAGATGGCACTATTAACTGCTGCAGTTAACCTTTGTAAAAAATCAGTGAAGGCTTTGCTTGAGCCTTGTTTAATTTTTGTGAATGAGGTGGACATTTTTTCTGGTTCCTTTACCTTTTCACAAGCTAATAAAACTGCTAAATGAGATTGCTCTATGGTCAAGTCATCAAATATAATCTGTTCTTATAATTCAGCATACCAACCCACATCAAGGAGCTGATTTTAGTCTATATTTATTCTTTTAGCCTTATTCTGTTGTTCCATATTGCTGCTTCTTCCTTCCACTAGGTTAATCATTGAGACTAAGGATCTCTACCTCTAGTATAGCTGATATTAACCCTTTCCAATTGAATGGGACTATCTGATATTGTAGTGCCCAGTTATAGGCACTGCAATACAGTGAGTGCATGCCATACAACACTACAACTTCCTTCAATTTCCTTAAGTCCCTCATTTCTATTGGATGCCATTTTGTTTCACTGTAACCTTGGGGATGATCCTTATCAGCTGGAAAATGCTGGACCACTACCAGAAATGCTGAAGGTGATTCTGTGACCTTGGGTTGCCTTTTCTGATCATTTTCCACTTTGATCTACTATGGGGGAAAATCCTTCTTTCTGTCACTGGGAAGGAGCCCTGTTGTGTTCCTTGTTCCTCAGTTTGTACTCCCATTTCTCCAGTTTGTCTTTTTTCTATGCTTGACAGTTTCCCCCAAGTCTGTGTGCCCCGTTCCTTAGTCTTCCTTTATTCTACGCTTGCAAATCCCCCACACACGTTTCTTTTAACAGTGCCACAATTCCTTTTTGAAGGGAAAGAAAAAATTGAGCCCTTTCATGCTCTCTTTAGCTCTGTTTTTCCTGGCTTGGCTGTGTCCAATCTCCCCACCCCCACAACTCCTCTAGGTGCCTAGCCACTTCCTTATTGTTTTTTGAAACAAAATATAAGAAAAAGCAGAGCACCATTTAAAGCAAAGTGGTGTGTATTCCAGTGGTAACAGACATTATAAATACTTCATTGGCTTCTTGAACACAAAGAATCCTTCCCTTCTTCCTCTGCTTTCTCCTCTACTACATTTGAAATCAAATTTACCATCCTTTTATCCTTAGCTTCTTGTATGGATGCCAAAATGTAAAGGCTTTCTTAAGATGTGGTTATTCACAAATTGACTGCTCAGTATTTGCAAGATATCAATGAATTGAGACACTGGCTATGTCTCATGAACAATGCTGGAGAGCATTCTTGAAGCTGTCTAAAACATCCCCCAACTCACTGGATGTCCTAGTTAGGGCTTCTATTTCTGTGATGAAAAACCACAACCAAAGTAACTTAGGGAGGAAGGAGTTTATTTGTCTTACACTTCTACAGCAGTATTCTTCACTGAAGGAAATCAAGACTGGAACTCAAACATGTTAGGAACCTGAAGACAGGAGCTGACCTGGAGATCATGGGGGGATGCTGCTAACTTGTTTACTCCCCATGGCTTTCTCAGACTTCTTTCTTATAGAACTCAGGACTACCAGCCCAGGTAAGGCCTCACTCACAATGGGTTGGGCCCTCCCCCATGATTCACTAATTAAGAAAATGCCTCACAGCTGGATCTTATGGAGACATTTTCTCAATTGAGGTTTCTTTCTTTCAGATGACTCTAGCTGTGTCAAGTTCACATAAAACTAGCCAGCACACTGGAAAAGCATAGTGGAATATTATAGCTTCATTTGCATAAAGTATGGGAGCTCCCACAGTTTTAACATCCAATGGGACTGAGGGTGATTTGTTTTCCAAGAACAACACTTTAAAATACTTTCCATTAGAGCTGGAGAGATGACTCAGTACGTAAGAGCACTAACTCTTCCAGAGGAGCCAAGTTCATTTCCAACACCCACATGGTGTCTCACAACTATCCATAACTCTAGTCTCAAGGAATCTGCCTCCCTCTTCTGGTCTCCATGGGCACCAGGCACTCATGTGGTGCACAGGTGCACAGATATAAATGCAGCCAAAACACCTGTATATGTTAAAACAAACAAACAAACAAACAAAAACTTTCCATTTATCACATATAACTACATGCATTTCTTCCCCACACTTTCAGATGCAAGACCAATGCTGAGATCTCCCCCTTCCACATTAGCATGTCTATCAATGTTGTCATTGTTTGGGTCTTTTTTAGGCAGCCATATTGGTGCAGAATCGTGGATGGAGCTTTCCTGTCATATTTAGGAGACACAATCTCACAGGAAACTTCCCATTCCTTTGGCTTTTAGAGTCTTTCTGCTCCCTCCATGATATTCCCTGAGCCTTAAACACGGGTGTTGGCAATCCCGCAGTCTTGATCCTAAGAGGGAACTAAATGTTTGCTGGAAATCCTCAAACACAAGCACAGTGATATTCTATGTAATTGTAAGGGACTCTTCCTGGGGAAGGTTTTTTTCTTTTTAATACATCCAAGTTGTCTACAAGAACTAAGCACAAAGAAATAGCCTCAGAAATAACAGACCCTGGCTTCCTAGGAGTTCTGGGCTAGTTATTTCCTTTGTATGTCAGGTTTCTCAGTTAAATGACAATACTCATATTGACCTGCTTCATAGGTAATGGCTGTAGTCATTGCCAGTGGCTTTTCTCCTGATAAATTAGTGACCTGCTGAGGGCAAACAATTGATGGAGTGTGACAATGGAAAGGTACTTTAGCAGGGACAACACTCCGCAAAAACTTCAGCTTATTCAGAGGAGAAATAGTTGTTCCTTCCTATTGAGTTTGAACAGAGGCTCCTACTTCCCTTCTTCGAGCCTCTTTCCCTCTGGGGTGTCAAAGCCTTGGGAAATTGAGATTGGAAATTCAGTTTTGTTTAAGATTTAAAGCAGAATTTAGCTTTCCAATCCAATTTATTGCTTGAACAAACATCCTCATCTTGATGAAGTTTATGAGTAAGTGTTAGCTCTCTAAGTGTTAAGGACCCGAACCCAAATCCCCAGCACCTACATGAAGTCTGTGAGGGGTTATACATATGGTGCTGTGGGGAAACAGAGGCAGCATTGCTGGCTGCAAGAGATCCAGGTTCAGGGCCAGAGCCTGTCTCGGGGAATAAGGTAGAAAGGGATAGAGCAGGAGGCCCAGCTCTTCCTCGGGCCTCTTCAGGGGAGTATGGGTGTGGTTGCCCAAACACATGGATGCTGCTGAGGTATGCGCTCAAGTGCACACACGCTTGAGAATGCACACGGACAGAGAAGTGTGTCAGATATGTATTTCTTGCCTCCTGTATTAGTCAGGGTCCTCTAAAGGAACAAAGCTGTTAGAATGCAGGTGTGTATTTTAAAAGCTTTATTAGAGTGGTGTTCAGGCTGTGGTCCAGAGAATCCGACAACGGCTCTCCCGATATAGAGGGCGTGATCCAGTAGTTGTTCAGTCCACAAGGCTGGCTATCTCAGTAGACTCAATCTGTGCTAGAGGCCAAGGAAATCCCTAGAGAGCTGCTGTCCTTCAGCTTACATCGGAGTCCCAAAGAAGTAGGTTCTAACACCAGCAGAGGAAAGCCTCAGCAACAGGACAGATGCACTTGCCACTGAGTGAAGGCAAGCAGGCAAACAGCAAGCCCTACCTCCATCCTTGTCCTTTTCCGTGGCCCACCAGATGATGTGGCCCACATTTTTAGAGCAAGTCTTCTTATTCCAGATGTCAAGAAAACCCCAGGGGTGTGCCCACCTCAAACCTTCATTTTTAAGGAAACTTCTGACTTGTCATTTTCTGTGCTTCTGCTTATAATGGGGAGAGGGGGTAAAATCTAGAAAGAATCTTGTTCTTAGAGAAACAGAAAGGAGTGGTGAAAAAAAAATTTCTTGACTAAAGCATAGAATTGACATTGTAACTAATTAATCATTGAGGGACCAAAAAAAGAAAAATAAGACACAGGTGCTTAGCTGAAGAAGTTGCTGCCCTCTATTGGTACAAACAATTCAGCATGATTTTTAACTGTTTCCTAAAAGCAAATTTGTCTCCCAAGAGACCAGAGCACTGAGGGTGCTGACACCAGAAGATACAGAACGCAGTCCTAAGTTTCCCCATGGCCCCCACCAGTTATCAAGAAAGTAACTAGCAAGATTGCTATAGAAACCTTGCTTATCACACGAGTATGGGGTTCAGAAACAACAGCTGTTATACAAATACATAAAATAGACCTGGATCCTTCTCCCCTGTCTATTCTTAGTCTACAAGGGAAGGGGCAACAAGCTCTGTGCCCCTATGGTATTGATGGAAATAAAATTATTGTTGGGGGAACAGAACCCCAAACCTTCCACTCTTGAGAGGAAGGGAGAGGAATACCTGCCAATCCTGGGCCCATAGCTGGAGCTAGAAGCAGGGGCTGGAAACACTCTACCCCTGAGACCCATACACACAGCGACCGACTGAGAGTAAAGCATTTTCCACAGAGAGTTAGAAGGGTTTTCTTGTTAGAAGAGGAAAAAGCACATGGAGACCAGGACTGAGACCCAGCGAAAAGCAGAAACCTGAACTGCAGAGGAGATGTTAACGTTACCCCTTTTGCAAGCCATGTTCACTCCAAAGCAAAGGAATCAACAGAGTCACATGAAGCTCCTGCTTGACGTCCTCTTACCTCACTCCGTAATTAAGTGCCTGTCATCTGCAAGCATGAAAGGTGTTTGTCTCTATCCGTGCTATCTTACGCAAAATATCCATCTTTCATTTAAAAAAAATAAGTCTGAGCTACATCAACTGCTATGTGTTTGAGAGAAGCACAGCAATTCAAAGAATCATAGTCATTCATGAAACAGGTATTGTAACAATCAGACAATTAAAATAACTATGTCAATATGTTAATAATTTCATTAGAAGATGTAACACCGCGTTAGTACAGATAGGCAATTTCATTAGAGAGGTAGAATACGTGGAAATTTTAAATAAACATGCTAGATCCAAAAAGCAAACAGACAACAAAGAAGTCTGTCAATTAGGCTCATCAGGCCACTAGACATAACTGAGGAAAGAATAGAGAACGAGATCACTGGACAATAGAAATTACTCAGACTGAAGGGACAAAGATCAGAGTCCAAAAGCTGAACCACGTCAGAGACTGGACCTTTATGGAGCTGAATTATCAGAAAGAGAAGAGAGAGAAAACAGGACAGAAAAAATCTAAATAACTAAAAACTCCCCAAATCGACAGACACGGCATCACGCCTCCGGGAAGTGAGACTACCAGAACATTAGCAGTGCAAAGTGCAGTGCCTGTTCGGAGCATGCTCAGCTCTGGGGATAAAGGGAGTTTTATGTAAATGGGAAGAACACCATTAACATCTCTATGATAATAATTTTAACAACTTAGATGAAATAGATAGTCTTGAAAGCCACCAACTATCAAAGTCCAACTAAGAAAAAAAATGACCCGAATACCACACTTTGCCTTCTAAAGAAATTGAAAAGGAGATAAATAATTCATATCAAAAAATGCCAGCCCCAGATGGCCTCACCTGAATATTCTATTAAATATTTAAGGATGAAACAGAAGCAATTTTGCACAAACTCTTCCACGGCATGAAAGGAGAATGAGCTTGCCAGCTTCTTTCTTGATGCCAGCAGCCCCGCCCCCAATACCAAAATGAGACAGATGCTTGATCAGGAAGACCAGTCCGCATCATCAACACGGATGTGGAGGTCCCAAGAATATACAAGTAAATCAAGCTCAACACTGTGAAAAGACAGTACACTGTGATGAAGTAGCATTGATCCCAGGAATGCAAAGCCACTTTATTTATTTAAAATCTGATCAAAGTAACATACCCAAACGATAAAAAGGCATCATAAAATTGTGGTAGTATGCTATAATCTTTTACCCTCAAGTTAGGAAAGGGGAAAGGAAAGATAGACGTCTTCACCACTTTTACAAGCGGCCTTAGAGAAAAGTAGAGATCTTCACAGCCTCTTTTTAGGCTGTCCTAAGCTCGAATCTCTCCAACCTTTGTTCTCACACTGACAACCCAACCAACACCCCCACTGACTCTCAGGGCTTCAGACTTTTATGCCCTAAGCCAAAAGTTCCTATAAGACCATGTGGCATGCAATTGCAAAAACAAGCTACGGGTGCCAGAACGACTGCATCCAGCCAAATTATAGCCACCTGCATCAAACATTCCCATTCCAACTCGTAAACAACTATACCACAGCTGGGGTGGGAACGCGAACCTCCAGTGACTAGTCAGTTAAACCAAAAAGCTTTTCTTAACATTAAAATTTCAAGTGTTCCTCTACATAAAATTATCACAATGGGTACAGATAATACCTTCTTAAAAGATTTCTATGACTGTGTGAGCATGTCACAGTGTGGGGGACGTCAGGGGACAACTGTATAGGGTCAGTTCTTTCTTCCAACCTTTACATACATGGGTTTCAGCAATTGAATTCAGGTCACAAGTTTGCTGGCAAGTGCCCTTACCCACTGAACCACCTCAACGGACCCAGACAAGAACTTGGGCAGAATTCAACAGCCATTAATGATGCTCTTAGAAATAAGAGTAAAAGACGATGTGTTGATCTGATAAGAATTATCCACCGAAAACCTCCAGGGAACATCCTGTTTAATGAGGAAAGACTAGAGCGGCAGTTCTCACCCTCCCTAATGCTGTGGCCCCTTAATGCAGCTCCTCATGTTGTGGTGACCCCCAACCATAAAAATATTTTTGTTGCTACCTCATACTGTAATTTTGCATACTGCTTTGCTACTGTTTGATACTACTGAATCATAATGTTAATATCAGATATGCAGATGGTCTTAGACGACCCCTATTAAAGGGTCGTTTGACCCCCAAAAGGGTTCCAATCCACGAGTTGAGAACCACTGGACCAGATGCTTCCCCAGAGATGTGTGCTCTGACCAATCCTGTTACACATTGCCACACCCAGTGCAGTGAGGCAAGAAAAAAAAAGCACAAGGATTGGAGAGATGAGATAAAATTGCCTCTATTTGCAAAACAGAGATCTAACTATGTAATAGTTAGATCCTGGAAATAGTTCCTGGAAAGCTACGCATAAGTTTAGAATTTTTATGATACAAAGGCAACATGCAGACTTAGTGTTTCTACAAAGAGAAATATATTTTTAAGCTTTGTTATAAATAACTTTCAAATAAAAAAGCATTATGAAGTGCGATTCATCAGATCCAAAGTTATACATCTCAATGAACTTCTGTACAGTTAGAGCAGCCATTCCAAAGCCACGGAGCCTCACCTTTGATTTTATACTTCCACTATCAATGATATTTTCATGTACGTATCCACTATAAAGAACCTGGAATATCAATGACAGAACAAAAACAAAACCACAACAAATTTCATCCTCCCTCATCTCCTAATATCACCCTTTCTTGTTCTCCTATCTACATGTTATACTGTAGCCACATGTACATTTTACACATGTACACATGTATTCTAGCCTACAATCTGCATATGAAGAACATGTGGTTTACTTCTTTCTGAGGTTATATGACCTTGTTTAATGTTGGATGTCTAAGTCCATGCAAATTTTGTGATTTTACTTTTCTTTAGAGCTGAATAGTATTCCATTTTATATTTTACATATGTACCATGATGTGGTTTGAATGAAAATGACCCCAATAGGCTCACGGGGAGTGGTATTCTTTGAAAAGATTAGGGCATGTGGCCTTGTTGGAGGGTGTGTGGCATTGGGGGTGGGCTTTGAGGTTTCAAATGCTTAAGCCAGGCCTCTTCCTGATGCCTACCATCCAGATGTAGAACTCTCAGCTCCTTCTCCAGCACCATGTCAGGGCAGGAAACATGGATTAAACTGTACGCCAGCCCCAGTTAAATTTTTAAAATATTTTTAAATTGGATGTCCATGAACAAACTTAAAAGTAGATTCAGACCTCACACCTTCCAAAGGCGACAACTCAAATGGGTTATAGGCCTAAACACAAGGACTAAAACTGTAAAAAATTCCAGAAGAAAACATAGAAAGAAATATTTATAGGCAGACATTAGGGAAAGATTTCTTAAAATATACAAAATATTGTCTATCAAGGAAGAATGACTAAATTGGAATTGGTTAAAATTGAGAACTTCTGGTATTTGGAGTAAACTGCTTTGAAAATGAAAATTTCATTTCTCCCTCAGGAGGCAGAGGCAAGCAGATCTCTGAATTTGAGGCCAGCCTGCTTTACAAAGTGAGTTCCAGGACAGCCAGAGCTTCACAGAGACCCTGTCTCAGGAAAACAAAACAAAACAAAAATGACAGATTGAATAAGATTAGGGGAATTACTGTTTTGTAGTTACACATGGGATAACACACATTTCTGGTAATGTTTGATACAAACTTTCCTTTAACTGCCCTTAGGCCTTTAGTTCATTTGAATTATTGATGATAGCACATGTCTTAGTAATCCCAAACCATGTAACAAAGTGAATAATTTAGCTTTCTTTGTTGGTCCAAACAAATAATTCGAAACCAGCAGACCGTGCACCTGCCATCTTCTTTCGGGGCATCCAACAGGCACTGTCTTCATTTCCCCCATCAAATAACTGACTCATTGACAAGCTTTCCCAGGTATCTGGTGTCTCTCTGGTTATAATGTGTTTTTGAAGGCATTCTCAGGCTGGACTCAAGGTTGCCTGGATTCCTTTGCCATTGCACCTACTTGGACATACTCTGTACGATGCTTCTAACCTTTCAGAATGTCACATGTTCAATCAAACCTTACTGAGCTGGCTGATGTACAAGCCTCAAATGTTTCCTCCCTCTAGGTTCTTGGTGATTACGGATGTATTTCCGAGGTAGGATCAACTAAGATCTAGATTTTATTGTTTGATTTAAAAACAATGTTGGTCCTACTCATGAAGAAACACTATTAAGTTTTTTACAGTAAGCTATTCTACTCCTACCTGCCTGTCCCTTTCATAGCTTCTGACAGTCATTGTCAATCAGCTTTTAGACAATCTTCAAGATTGTCTTTCAAGAGGGTTCCATCTCAGGAGCTGCAAAAATGATTATGAGAACTTTGTAATTGTGAAGTTCCTACAAGATAAGAGTGGTGATTTTGCTTACTTGGGAGTTTTGATAACTTTCTCCAGCATTGCTGTCTCAAACTCAAGAGACAGACACTGAAGGACTACTGGTGCACACAGGGTTACAAACCTGATACCACAATCTCACCTGGCCTTGCTTTAGCTATGTTGTGGGGATTAAGCTCTAGGAACATGGATCTAGGATCAGACAAGAATGTACTCCATGTCAATTGTGTTCTCATACTGTAACCTGTGATTTGTAGCTGTATGCTGCTATGGCAGCTCAGCAAGGACAACAAGGAGACATACTCATATGTACAAACCCTGCCAGGCCTCAGCAGAGGGAACCATCATCATGGCCAGTGCCGTACTCAACAGTGGAACCCCGAGCATCTGAGCTCAGGTGTTTTTATTGATTCAGAACTCCTCAGGTGCAGATCATAAGCAATCAAACAACCCCACAGAAATCCAACACCTGCAGACAATACAAAATGCCAAGACCTAGGCAGACCCTCACACAACAGTGCATAAAACAATTATTTTATACATGCCTAAAAATAAACTTCCACAGCAGTGATTTCAATTTCAATTCGAGGGTACAGTTTCAATTTACTAATCAATATTGGAACCTGTTAGTTGATGCTTTGTCCAAAACACTGTGTTAGAGGTGGTGGCAAATACTTTGAAAGAAAATAGAAATTGATAGGTTGTTCAGACCTGATTCAAGCGTGTGGGAATGACCGCAGCAATGCATGGCTGAGAGTATTGGACGCAGAGCTCACTCTTGGACTTTTAAAAAGCCAACAAACAGCACCCTAATTGTTGTGTGCTCTGTGCCATTTTTAACTCCTCTAGGACTCAGAAAACAGTGAGCAGATGCCCTTTTGTAACTGGTAAGGTCAGAATGGAAGGTGTAGTTTAAGGTATGGTTTTTGTGTGTGGTCAAAACTGAACCTCTTTTACACTCCTTCACTCTCCTAGCACTGAATTCACCACAGTTAAAGGCATATACCAGCCATAAATCTGTGGGTCATGTCTCTACCAGACCTTGGAGGGTGGGCCCAGAGATACCCAGAGACTAGAATGCTGGATTGAACAAAAAAGCCAAGGGAGCTGCCTGCTGGATTCATTACCCATCTTGCCAGATGGTATCACTCTGCCTGCCATGGGAAGAGGTGTGCGGGGTAGAGAGAAGGTAGAAGTTATATTTTTCAATACTTCAGAAAAAGTGGAAGCTCTTAATCTTTGGACCAAAGCTTTGGGCGAGGTGGAACACCTACAAAAGGAGAACATGGGTCTGAGAGTCTGGATGGAGACGCTGAGGACCAGGTGACAGTGGGAGTCCGTGGGTGGAGACTCAGTCACAATTCACCATTCTGTATCTTAGACAACCATCTTAGCTATTTATTGTGAATGGCTCATCCTGCTGTAATCTGCAGCCACTTTCCCTCCGTTCTCCTCCGGAAGCCGCCCTGGATGTTTTGTTTATCAGCTTGCAATAGTGATAAGCTGAAAAGTGGAAACTGTCTAATCAGGTAAAATTCTCAGTTGAAACTAAGAAGCGAGAGAAGGGCAGTGGCAGCCAGCGGCAGCAGGGCACAGCAAGTTCTCTGTGATTCCCATATACAAGTGCGGCAGGTCACTGGGTGTCTGACAGCCCTTCACCAAAGGCTGTTAACCGTCCAGCATGATCCCTTCTGACATCTGGTTGCTTAGAAAGATGCAGAGTTGGGGAGAGGAAGAGAAAGATGATAGCAAATATTTATTCTATGTACAAGACTACAACCTACACACACACACACACACACACACCCACACACACACACCACAGTGTACATACATACTGTGGTGGTTTGAATGATATGCCCCCCCCACAGTCTAGGAATTTGAATACTTTGTCCCCAGTTGGTAAGCCTGTTTGGGGAGGTATAAGAGATATGACCTTGCTGGAGGAAATATGTCACTGGGGGTGGGCTTTGAGAGCTAAAGGTTCATGCCACTCCCAGTTTGCTCTCCACTTCCTGCTTGCCAGATGTGAACTCTCCGCTCCATTCACCAAGCCTGTTGATGTCACAGTTCCCCACTCTGATGGTGTTAGACTCTTATCCCTCTGAAACCACAAGCTCAAGTAAACCCTTTCTTCCTTGGACTTGGCGCTTTATCACAAGGATAGAAAATAGCTAACATGTACATATGTACATATACATACATAAATATGAATATATAGTTATGCATATGTATAGTCAAGCATATATTCGTTTGTTCTATTTTTAAATATAATTAATTTTCTCCCTCCTCCCTCTCATTCATACAACTCCTTCCATACTCCTCCATGCTCCTCCTTTTCAAATCATGGCCTCTTATTCTTTTATTATTGTTGCTGTTGAGTGTGTGTATGTAGATGCGACCTGCTGAGTCCATTTAGTGTTGCCTGTATGGTAATTTTTTAGGACTGACTCCTTGGGATCAGATAACTATTGGAAGTATTCATATCTGGGGAAAGCTAATTCTCCCTCTCTTGGAAGTTTTTAATTGCCTGTAGCTCCTTATCGAGGGGTAGGGTCCAGGAGATTTTCCCCGTTCACACTGGCGTGTCAACTGAGTTGTCACTGTTCAGGTCTTAAGTAATCATACTGTTAAGATTCCCTGGGTGTAGTTCTCCTGTGATACACAGAAGATTCGATCTTACGGCAGACTTCCTGGGCCGGACACCCCACAGTCAATTGTCCTCCGCATTATGACCAGTTTTAGCTTTCTGTAATGCTCTCTATCTGCAAAAGGAAGCTTCATTGCTGAGGGAGAACTATATGTGTCTGGGGGTATAGGATAAGTGTTTACCACGTAGTTAGGAATTACGCTGGTTTACGGAAGTGGTAGTAACAGGTCCTCCTTTGAGATGTACAACCTCACTAGCCATGTATGTTTGGCTAGGTTTCCCTCCTGTCCAGCTGACCTTAAGGCCAATTAGAAAGCTGTTGGTTACTGCCCACATGTGAGTGCTCCTATTGCACCTTTAGGAATATTTGCTCTGCAAGTCATTGATGTGGCTCATAGGCATCACAACTGGGTAGGACTACTGAATGCTTTCCTCCCTTGGCAGCTTTGCATAGCATCTTCTGCTATTATAAAAGTTAATCCTCAGAGAGGAGGCTTTTGTGTCAGATCCAGCTTAATTCCTCCGAATCCTGTGTTCTTAATTCCTCATTCCCAGGTGTAGTAAGGAAGTTGTCAGTTACAGGCACCAAAGGGTAAGGAATTTCCCTCAGAGCAGGGAGGTAGTTAAAATTCAATCGTGAGTCCTTGTCCACCTGACCATGCAGATGAACTCTGAGGCCGGTTATCCATTGCATGAGGATGGTTATCCATTGCAATCAGGGTTTCAGCTAGCCCCCGGGGGTGGGAGGTAGCCCAGCCCTGTGGTCTAGAGAGGCCATGGTTTCTTTGGTCAACCTTGTGTTTCTAGAGCCATGTGGGCAGGAAGGAGAGGAATGCAAATGAGGCTGGAAGCCTAGATGTGATGTTTCTTTTGAAAGACTCACCACCCTCATTTGCCCACTGTACAGGCACCCCCGGAAGTATTCCTGACTCAATGGCAATCCTAAGAAGTCTGGAAGCCTGCACTCTAAACTAAAAGGGAGCAAACAGGAGGAAAGACGGGGGTTCTTTTCTTCTGAAAAATCTTCAGGACAATATTGTTCTGTATCTCAAGATTTCCAACTAGAGCCTGAACATCAACTTAGTTGTGAGAAGTACACACTATGAGCTGAAAGCTACTCATTCCATCCACTTGCCCATTTCCACCTAATTTGATGACTTCATTTTGGCTATGCAAAGTAGCACAAGATTCCCACATTTTCCAACTTACTTGTAGAGGAAATTTTCTCTGCCCTTCCGGGTTCCTCGATAACTTCATCTCTGCATGGCTGCTAATAATCATCACCATCATAATTTTCCTGGTGTGTAAGGGAATGGGATGTCTTATAATTGTGAAAGCAAGATGGAGTTGCTCTGATCTGGTTCCATGTTTTTTGCAGAGTAATCAGTCCTTGGAGGGACTTTAAAATGTTACCAAATATGGTCACCTGAAGCTGAGATGATGTCAACTTGCTTGTAGTCATTAAGAGGCAAGAAGACAGGAGCCAGGCGTGGTGTTATACACCTCTAGCCACAGCACTTCAGAGACTGGGGCAGGAGGATTGGGAGCTTGAAACAGCCTAGGCCATACAGCAAGACCCTGTCTTAAAAACATAAAAAATTAATACTAATAATAAGACATGAGGAGGAATGATAGGAGAACCATTGCACCAGTTTGGAATCATTTCGACCCTTCAAAAGAAGGAAGATGAAATGGAAGTACCCCCAAAATAACTGAAATATGTTTCCAAATGGTTTCGTCCCATTCCACTCTCTGGAGTCCTTCTTCCAAGATTTCTCCATGAAGAGTCTTCTGTCCTTAAACTGTCGAGGCTTTGTCTGCTGATTTCCCTTTTCCCAAATGAGGTTGAAGATTGTTGGGTTGCAGCAGAAACCAAAGATTAATACAAAGTCACGGAATTTTGTCTGGAAAATTTGCATATCCTTAAAAAGATGAAGAGTTGGGACCAATGAGATGGTTTAGCGGGTAAAGGCATCTGCCCCTAAGGCATCCCCTGGCAATGTGGGGGTGATACCAGAATACCCAGGGTAAATGGGGAGAAGTGACTCTGCTAAGTTAGTACCCTACCTCTACTTGTGGGCTGTAGGATGCATGTGTACACACAAAATGAATAAAGCAATTTTTGAAGATTAAGCATTGATGAAACTGGAATGAAGGGAGGAAGGAGGAGGAAGGGACAAAGAACCGAGGAAGGCAAATGACAGTGCACTACCTCCATAGCTTTAATGGAAAAGGTTTCGCTTGAGCCCCAACATTACAAGACATTATTTTGTGATAAGTCAGTTCCCCTTGGGAGCTTCCATTTCCTTAGTTTTGAAGCCAGGCTGAGCTAGCTGTCCTGAGATTCGTGCATGCTCTCCTATCTCCTCCGTCAGTCCTGTTCCTTCAGGCACGCGCTGTCATCCCCATGTGGCGACACAGAAAGTGAGTTAAATGGTGCCAGCCACCTACTTGGGGGAGTGAGGGGCCAGGACAGCAGGTGTGTTTTTGATCAGGCGACTGACTTGGAGCCCCCAAAATGCTATTATCTATTCTTTTATCATCAATAGCAAAGATTTGTCCTTCAAGGTTGAGATAAAATGAAGCTAGAGCTTGCAGTGATTAAGTCTCCTGCAGTAACTCAAAATATTAATCAGCAGCTAACAGGGCTCCTGTACGTTGTTCACAGTTGCAGGGTCTTTTATCTTTGTCAGGAAATTTTTAAAAATACTTGTTTACATTTCTATAAAATCATGGGAACAGCAGCCTGGACGTGTGCATATGATAAATTAAGCTGTGGTCTGGCTAGTTGCATTAATTACTCTTAAGTGCAGCAGACAACAAAGCTAATGTCTTTCCGTTCCCTATGATGCTGACAAGAGCATCCATCAGACGCCTGCCTGGCTGCTGCTCCACGAGCCCATCAAGCCTGCCATTGTTAAGCCTGCCTGGCTGCTGCCCCATGAGCCCATCAAGCCTGCCATTGTTAAGCCTGCCTGGCTGTGTCCTAGTGGCAAGGAATCTCCTCATTCAGTGTTGTCCTTCTGATCACTGCCTTCCACCAATCCTAGGAAAGCAATAAATAGAAATGAGTTTTGGCTGTGCACAGTGGCATAACGCTCTGTAATCCCTGAACTCAGGAGCAGAGACAGGAGAATCATTTTACATTTGAGGCCAGCCTGATCTGAATATCAAGTTCTAGGTTAGGCAGGGCAACATTGTGAGATCCTATCTCAAACAAATGAACAAAGGTAAAAGGAAAAAGATCTAGTGTGATGTCATGTTTTCCCTTATTTTTACTTCATTTTGAGGCTCGGAACACCTGACCAGACAAAAAGAGGACACAGATGCAGAAGAGCATTTAATCCTTTAATCCAGCAGCATGACCACTCTAGATTAGAAAGAATGTTAGTACACACCGATAATCCCAATGTAGCACAAACCTTTAATCCCAATTCAGAAGACAGTGGTGGTGCATGCCTTTAATCCCAGCACTTGGGAGGCAGAGACAGGGCTCAGATGGAAAAGCAGAGGGTAGAGGCAGAGTTCAGAGTTTAGAGAAGGAAGCAAGGTAGAAGCAGAGTGTGGAATTTCAGACAGAAGCAAGGTAGAAACAGACAGGAAGCAGACAAGAAGAGCAGAAAATTAATTCAGTCAGGCAATTTGAGTACAGTCAGCTCACAGATACTTCAGTTCAGAAGGAGAAGCCAAGCATAGAGTCAGTCTAGAATAAGAGGGAAGGCAGAGAATCGGAAGTAGACAATTTAAAGTTCAGAGTTTACTATAGCTCAGAATGAAAATATGCAGTTCAGAAGACAACTAGTCAGAGTCATCCCCGTCAGTAGTAAGTCTTGAAGGCTGAAACATTCTAGGTTTAGGTTTGAAGATTATTTGTACAGAGGCTGAAGCCTTCCAGGTCTAGACTTAAGATTAGATTGTGTGGAGGCTGAGACCCTCTAGGACCAGGGACTGAATTAGCAAAGATTAAAGTGTATGTCAACACTTACCCATAAATACACAGCAGCTCTTGGTCTTCACCCCCAGGGAACATCTGACTCAAGTGCTCTGCTTAGGAAAGGCCTCTTTCTGCAACAGATATTACACATTTTCTCTTGTTTCTGAACCCTAGATTTTATATAGTTATATGCACTCATCTTGTTGTATATGGCATGAAAATACAAGCAAAATTGTCTAGAGGGATGAAAGAAACTAAAGGAGTGGACAAGAAGGAGGAAGAGGAGGGTAGGAGCATGAGTGGAGAAATATGGCCAAAGTACATTATATATTTGTATTAAAATATCTTTGTAAAATCCAGTGCTGTAGACAAAGGACCTGATCCATCTACAACACAATCCCTATGTCCAGGGCTCAGAAAACATTAAGGAAGAGGATTTGGAAAGAGTGTAAAAACCAAAGGCCCAGGACATCTGTTACAAGAAAGTATCTTCTGTATGACAGCAAGTTTTTCCTACAAATTCTCAACAATATGGCTGCCTAAACAAGACCAACGGAATGACAGCAGTTGAAATGCCAACATAGATGGGACCATCACGGGATCCAGGCCCTGGATGAGGAACATCACGGGATCCAGGCCCTGGATGAGGAACATCACGGGATCCAGGCCCTGGATGGGGAACATCACGGGATCCAGCCCTGGATGGGGAACATCACGGGATCCAGGCCCTGGATGGGGAACATCACGGGATCCAGGCCCTGGATGGGGAACATCACGGGATCCAGGCCCTGGATGGGGACCATCACGGGATCCAGGCCTGGATGGGGAACATCACGGGATCCAGGCCCTGGATGAGGAACATCATGGGATCCAGGCCCTGGATGAGGAACATCACGGGATCCAGGCCCTGGATGAGGAACATCACGGGATCCAGGCCCTGGATGGGGAACATCACGGGATCCAGGCCCTGGATGGGAACATCACGGGATCCAGGCCCTGGATGGGGAACATCACGGGATCCAGGCCTGGATGGGGAATATCACGAGATCCAGGCCCTAGATGAGGAGCTACAGGCAATTACTGGTTGCTGAGAAAAGGAGATTCAGTCTTCCCCAAGGATGAACCTTTTGATAGGCTATGCAATTCCAAGTGGTCATCCCTGAACACATGTACATAGGAGCAGCGCTAAACAGACTCAGTAGATGATTGTGTGTGTGTGTGTGTGTGTGTGTGTGTGTGTGTAATAATAAAGAATAATAAAGGAAAGCTCATGAATTTGAGATGGAGGAGCTGAATGATGTGAATATAGTACCCATGTATGAAATTCTCAAAAACATTAAATTAAATTAATAAAAAGAAATTAAAGACACAAATAAATGAAATGATATCCCTCCCCAACGCAGTCTTTCTGCAAATGTAATATCCAACCATCTTTAAGTTCCATCTGCTCCGCTTCCTTCCTTGCTATGCATCTGCAGTCTTGTCATACCTCAGCTTCCTTCCCTTTGACATGAATTTCAAGAGAAGTTTAAGAAAGCAGGTGTGCTGCACCACTATTCACAAAAGCCAAGTTACAGAATCAGGCTAGGTGTCCACCAACAGCTCAACAGACTGAGAAAAATGTGGAGCAGATGAACAGCACAGTATTATAGGCCATACAGGAAGACAGGGCTGTGCCATTTCCAAAAACAAATGCAACCGGAGATCATGACGTTGCGTGAACTAAGTCACTCAGGAAAACAAATGTCATGCTGTTTTTCACATTTGCAGAACTTCTATTTTATATAGCCATATGAAAATAGACATAAGACTATCTAATGGAAATAACAGGACAGAGAGAGAGATGAGAAAGGGCAAGAGGGGGTGAATGTGGTCCAAGCACATGATAAATTTCCATGAATGTCTCTCTGAAACCCATCACTGTACCAGTATAGAAAGATGCCTAACGTTAAAGATGGTGCAGTGTGCCACCTGAGTCCTTAGACCCCTCTTAGCACATCACAGGATATTTTTTCCATTTTATGAGAACAGGAAAAAAAAAGAAAGAAAAAGAAAGAAATTACCTCATCCTCAGAATAATTCCCTTCCAAGAATCATCAGCAGATAAGCTATCAGCTTTCTTGAGATGATTGTATTTTGAACAGCTGAATCATCAGTTTAACTTATTTATAAATAAGTTAAATTTATAATAAAATAAGTCAGTTTAACCTATTTATTATTACTGTATTGATCAGCTGTATGCCTCAGCTGAAGACTTGGGGCAGCCAGCCAGCAGTTTGTCCAGTGGCCTGTGTGCTGAGGCTGGGCCAGGCTGCACATCAGCCACCAGGCACAGGCAGTCTCTGGTAAGTAAAGTTGGTCGTGCTGCCAAGACAATATTAAATATGGATTCATCCACCAACTATGCCTTTAGCTTTTCCTCCCTGTTATATACATTGAAATTCACCAGAAATCAAAATCTCTCTTGATATTGTTCACTGCTGGCATTTTTAGGTTTGTCTTATGTAACTATCCAGAATATGTTCTCTTTGTTACAAATCTGCAAGACAAAAGCCAGCTTCAGTATTTTACATCTTCTACAGGTGTCTCAATCCTGCATGTATTTTATGGCTTAAATATCAGTTACATCACAATTATTAAATATTATTAAATTAAATATCAGTTATATCACAATTATTAAATATTAAATATCAAATATCATGTGTTAGAACACTTACTTCCCAGCTGGCTACGCTGTCTTGGGAGGTTGTGGTGCCTCTTGGACACCAGGCCTCATTATCAGATGTAGGGCCACGGGGACTATAACCAGCCGAGACTCAACCTGAGTGCACTCAGCTTCATCTGTGGCCACAGAGCCCCTCTACTCCAGGCCAAGCTAATCCCAGCTGTGCTTCTTTCCCTGTGTGATGGACCACATCCCCTTAGACTGGAGCAGGAGTAATCCTTCCTCCCTTGATTGACTACCTGCCTGGGGTTTGGTCACAGTGCTGAAAACAATAACCACTATGTAATAACTAGAAATGTGCTCATGTGGTCCCATTCTCTGCATCTCTAGAGGGCGGGGCCCGGCTTTCTGTTGTGCCTTCAGATTCTAAAGCTGTCATTAAGGCCCAGAATAGAGTGATTCCAGACAGGTAGAGAAAAGCTCCCGAACCACCTGATAGTTCACACAACAGGGGGAAAGGGACCCAAAATCTTTGCTTAAATTTGGTCATGGAAAGAAAGAAGTTACAATAAGAGTGACTGTAGAAGGAGCCTGGAGAAAGAGTGCTCCCTGTGTCTTCCCAGGGAGCATTAGGTGAGACAAGTCAGGGGCTGAGAGTGTTTAGAATAATGCTTCCCTTCACCTGATCACATCTAAAGAGACAACTATCACACACAGCTGTGGTGCTAGTAAATAGGCATTTGGATTTCATGCTTCCAATTTTCCCATTCGTCTTTGAAGATTCGACTCACCAGATACCCAGATTAAAATATATGACGTCCTACGTTCCAAGATGAGAGAGAAAGACCAGAAGTGTCCCTAGAGGACTATTTGACTTTAGGCGCCAGTGGGACAGCCTCTTCCAAACATGTCACCCTTTTCCGCGCTTGTCCGCTGTTGCCTTCCATGTGTTCGTTTCCCTCGAAGTGCCTCTGCACCACCGCCTGGACAGCTCGCTGCTTTAACTAGAGTGACACTGAACACCTAGCACGCTGTCCAGAAGTAACTGGTTGAGCATTGCTCCCTGTGCTGACGGCACAGCCCTACAACACGGACGCAGGGATCAGGCACGTCACTGTCTCCAGACAGGAATAGGGGACAGGCAGCTGCTGCGAGAAGGCTCCTGAGGCATCTCAGTAAGGGGAGTGCTTGAGGAAGCAGGGCTCTGTTCATGATTGGACACTGCGAGCACGTGAGGGAGAGTCTAGGATTGGACTTAAGTCCAATCAGTCTTAATAAGTCTCGTCTATACAGGCAGCGATAATGAAGCAAACTAAACTGTGGCGAATAAACCACAGCGAGCCAGCCTGGCGGAGAGAAGTTTGGTACTTGCATGGCTTGAATGATGCGCATGTTTGTGTGAGTGCTCAGTCATGATTCCAGGGTCTCGAACCTGAAATGCGATCCATCGTGAATGCCCACGGAGTGATGGTGTTCTGTGAAACTGTTTGACAGAAAGCTGAAGGCATCAGTCTAGATCCCAGAAACACAAAGACCTCACTGAGGGTTGCACTCTGGTCCCCAAGTGTCATGGCTGCCCTTCTCTTTCTTGGAGACAAGAAGTTGGAGAGCTTGTCCACAGCCACACAGTGAACTGAGAAGCCACGATGCCAATGCAGTCCTCCTGTCCTTAACTTCAGTCACATAGCAGTGATTCAAGCTTATTAAAAAGTCTGTTTCATCTGCCTGGCTCCCCAGGAGAACCCCTCTGAGCTTCTTGGAAGAATCCACGGAGAGAATTGCATTCACTCTTGAGAACAGTGCTGTCTGCTGATCTCAGTGAGATCCCAAGCCTAATTCATCTAGTAGCAGCCATTTTCCCTCCCTTTTCTACATCTCCAGTGGAGAATGGCTTTTGTTCCAGTAATCACACCTCTGTAAAGAAACACCACTAATTTTTTTTTTTTTTTATTTGTTGTACTCTGGCTGTCCTGGAACTCACTATGTAGATAGATTGGCCTTGAACTCACAGAGATCCACCTGCCTCTGTCTCCAAAGTGCTGGGATTAAAGGTGTGTGCCACCACTGCCTGGCCAGTGTGTCTCTTGTTAGATCAGGTTGTAGTTTTACGATTTTATACTGAGTGCCTGGAGATGAGGACTGTGCCAGCCTCCCATTTTTGTTTTCAGGGCTGGGTAACAGTAGCTGGTCAGAAATTGTCTACTGGGTGTCTGATCCTTGAAATAACTATCAGTCCGAAATGCAAACAAGCTGGGTTCTCAACCAGAAATCCTAGCAGCAGACCAACCCAATGCCCCTGATGCTGAGATCTGAATTTAGCAGAATGGGCCTTGTGGCATAAGGGCCCTGGAGTAACAATGTTGAAGGTGGTCATAGAGAAACCACCTTGGCAAGACTTGGGCCCATCTGGAGACAGCCACAGGCTTGGCTGTCAATGATCAGTATGAATGTCAGTTCTTAGATGGGTCAGGGAGCAAACGCACCCTGCAGAAGCTCCCCACATCTACAAACAACAGGACACAAAGCCTAACACAGGGTATGTTTTAGGGTGGTAGACTACAAGAAGCAAGTGATGTCCTCAGTGGATGTGTGTTGTCGACATGAGCACACATAGAGGCCTGGGGTCCACTCAGTGAAATACACCAGTGTTTGTCACCGAGGACTCTTCAGATGGTTGACTTGCCATGCAGGAACCATTAAGAGTTACTGCTGGGGGCTGGAGAGTAGGCTCAGTGGTTAAAGGCACTTACTGCTACTGCATAGGACCCAGGCTTGGATCCCAGCACCCCCACAGTGGACCCCAAGCATCTGTAACTCCAGTCCCAGGACATCTGATGCACTCTTCTGGCTTCTGCAGCCACTTCATGCACATGGTACACAAAACTCAAAGAAAAACACATATAAAATTTTTTAAAAAAATTTTAAAGAAAAGGGTTACTTTGGCCTGAGATGGCTCAGGGGTGAAGAGTGCATCCTAAGCCAGGTGTTGGTGGCCTGAGGACTGAGTCCCCTGACTTCAGCTGCACATCTTCCCACCTCTTCTCCACACTACAGCCAAAGGAAAATCCCCAAACCACAGCCTGACGATGTCCCTCCCTTTACTGCCTGCCTCCCTGGGCCTCCAGCACAAACATCAAACTGCCCATCCCAGCTCAAAGTCCTGAAATGCAACATCCTCACCTCCAGTTCTACCCCTGTCATCTGGAAAGAGATATTTGCACACTTAGACCCACGTACACATTCCCCACTTCCTACTTAGCTCCAGCCACTCAGTTCTGATTAGATGGCCCATGTCATAAGTGTCTACATATTCCTGACCCACCTGCCCATTGAAACCTTTCATTTTCTTAATGTACTTGTTCCCTAATGTATTTGTTCCTCGGACCGCAATACTCGGTATTGATAAAATACTTGCACGAATGCACACAGGAATATGTTTGAGAATGTTTATGTAATTTTTTGCATTAGCAAGAAAATAGAGACAAGTTCCTGAGTGGGTTAAGTAATCTGTGCATATCTATTTTATGGTTGCTGTGGAGTTAGAAAAATGAAGCTAGGTCAGAATAGAGGAACATGGAAAGGCCCCCATAGTACATTGTACTAGGAGCCCTTGGGGTCAAGGGCATGTATATCTCTACATGATGGGCAGTCTCTCCTGGAGAAAGGGATAAGGCAGAACGTTCATATTCCTGGGATTTGTCTTTTCAGGAGCCCAGGTCTCCCAAACAACCCTTAACTGTGAGATCAAATCATATAAAGCATGCATATGTGTGTCCTGCTCTTCTCCAACCAAAATTCTATGTTGTTACTTTGATTGAATAAATCAGATATAAAGAACAGTTTCCACAAAGACACAGGAGACTGAGAGAAAGTCATTGCAACGTTTGCCTGGGAATATCAAACTTCCATTAACAAAACCTACAATCAAATTCTTAATTTACCACTGATTCGATCTCTGATTTATAATTTTACTTAACTGTGTGTGGCCTTAACTTTCCTTCTCGTGTACTGAGGAAAGAGAGACAAAAAACACTTCGATGGTCTCTTTGGTGCAAGGCGCTAGTCTAATACTGTCAAGAAGTGTGCAATCTAAGTAATAATAGCAATTTCCATAATTTTTAATAACTATAAGCATGGCCCTTATGTGTATTAACCAGTCTGAAGGTCATGGCAAGTCCATCTCTTCAGTTAACACTATTACTCCACTTTATGTGAGAAGACACTGAGGTCCAGAGATTACATATATTAATCCAGAAATCACACTGTGGATCTGGGGCCAACTTCTAGGCACTGTGGCTCCATGACGGTAACCACTCTGTGATACTGCAACAGAAGGTCATTTTCTTGCTGCTTAAGTATCCATTTTAAAAACTGGTGTTGGGGGCGGGGCGGGAGGATGTGAAAAGCCAATATTAAAACTGTAGCTGGTAAAATTGTCTCCGTAAAAGGCCAAGTGCAAAACTGGAGGGAAAGTTCTATTCCTGTATACGAACATTTTAGGATACATTTCTTCTATATGCTATAATGTGGTTCTATCTACATACTTTCATGTAACAAAAAAATGCAAAAAAAAAAAAAAGTCTCTGCCAATGCATTCTTGTGCATTTCTCTCTGAAAATAACAGCATCAATTGCACCCCACATTGATGTTCTCAATTTTAATTTCACAGATGAAAGAACTCGGTGTCATCTTCTACAACTGCAGCTGCCTGGTCCTAGATTTACAAAGGATATTTGCTTTGTATAGCTCATTAAAATTCAAGAGCAGAGTACCCCAGACCTGGTCCAAGAGGCTTTATGGAGTCTATGATAATGAGAAGAAGCTTCAGCTCCAATTGAACGAAACCAAGTCGCAGGCCTTTGTGTCGGTGAGTCCTGTACTCTCCCTGCCTCACTCCCCCAAATTGTGTCCCCCAAAGGCTCTGTATACTGGCCCCACCTACTTCTCCCAGACCCCCTCAGATCCCAACCTCACAGCCTCTTTCTCTTATGGCTCACTGAGACCAGTTAGTGCTGCCCATGTGGGCATTGATTAGAGCGTGGAAAGTATACCATAGGCATACTTTGGTGGAAAACTGACCCTCCTTCCCCTAGAAGCCATGAACTGCTAATAGTCTCAGCTTGTGGTGAGCCCCTCCTCTATCCCAGAATGTTGGCTGGCTTGATATTATGCAGGTCTTACAGGCAACAACTGTGGTGTAAGTTCATAAGTACAACGGCCCTGTCATGTCCAGTGACACTATGGTGCAACAGGTCAGCCACTGACCTCTGGTTCTCACAAACTGTCTGCACTTCCTTTTGCAGCATTCTCTAAACCCATGGGGGGTGGGGGAGTAATAAAGATCTCACTGTGGCCATGTTAAAAGAGGGAAAAAAAATAGAAGAAGACACCAAAATTTTCCAGTGGCCCAAAGTCTATCACGTGGGAAGCACCACAGAGGCCCCAGCTCCCTTGACTGATTCCACAGCTGATGAGCCCTTCATCCATGATTCCCAGATATAGCTAACAGTACAGCCAAACAGAAAAATCTGAGGGAACCCAGTGTGTAAAGCAGACAGAGCCAGAGTACAAGGCAGCTTCAACAGGACAAGACTCCACCCCTGATGTCTGAGGCTTCTGACTCTGGGGAACTCCAGCACCCCATCCTTACTTCCTGTCCCATCACCCCACTACCCACCCCATCGTGCTGTCACTGGGAACCTGGAATATGTATATCTGGGTCCCCAACCCCGGTCTCCAAATTCTAGGACAACTAATAACTGGCTAGGGAGCACGTTTCAGTATTCATTTATAGGAGCCCGTGGTCCCCCTGGACCTGACCCACAGAATCTAGGGTGAGACCTGACCTGAATCACACTCCTGAGTTCTTCTTGGTGCACCAAGATGAACACGGTCTTCTCTAAACAGTGTTCCAAAGTCACTCTTGCTCTTTCTCCCTGGGTAGATATGCCAACAACTCTAATATAGAAAATTCTCAGTAGTAAACTCTATCCTTTTTACCCTTTCACATGAACACACAATGTTCAGAAGTACAGCGCAAGATGGTCAGAAGGAGGGAGAAGTTGTTTGTCTCAAACAACAAATTCACATAAACGTGAAGAACTGAAAACGGTAGCAAGCACTTTGATGGAGCGCTGAGATTTTTTTTTTAAGGCGGAGAACACAGTAGCAAGTAGACTAACGACAGAGTCTTTTAGAAGAAGCATTTTCATTGCATCTCAAGATAACAATAGTACCTGAAGGCTAGAGTGTATTCCCAATTTGTACAAAAGCAACTGAAACAAAGTGACCTGATGCGTCAGGCAAGGGATCCAGAAAAATAGACGAGAAGCAACAAAAAATAAACACATGAATGAGAAGCATTTCAACAATCACATAGCTTACATTTAAGGTGTGAATCTTAGAGATGAGTGGTTAAGGTTCTTGTCTACATTTAAAAAGGCAGGCACATGACCTTTGTAGGTTCTAACATTTCCATATGTACTATGGAGAGCCTCAGGTTTTAGTTAAACCAACTGAAAACACAAGGTCTTTGTTCTAGCTCCTGTTTCCTAGAAATGATAGTGAAATCTTTAGTCTAGGAAATATTAAAAACTGACTTTTCATCAAGAGATAGCCACCAAATGAACTGAAAAGCACATATTCTGGTAGTTAAGGGTTTTTTTTAATTACATAATGCTTATTTTCTATTTTCATTTCTTCAATTTGATTTATCTTTAATTAAATCCAACAGATACCAAAAAAAGACTGGTTTTGAATATATATCTGACAGAGAATTAATTCTATTCCTGGTTCTATAAAACTGTGAAAATCAATATGGAGATTCCTTAAAAACCTGAGAATAGAATTAGCATATGATCCAGGTATACCACTCCTGAGCATCTGTTGGAAGAAATTTTGGTCAACATACCATAGAGACACTTGTAGGCCCTTGTTTATTGCTATGCTAGTCACAGAATATAAGATATAGAGCCAGCCAAGATGCCCTTCCGCGGATGAAAGGGTAACAGGAAAAAGTGAGATACACACACATATATACGTGAATTTTACTCAGCCATCAAGAAAAATAGAATTATGTCATTCTCAGGAAAATGGATGGAATTGGGGATATTGTTTAATGAAATAATCCAGATTCAGAAAGATATATCTCATCCTTTCTTTCATTGTCTACCTTCTCATTGCTGTGATAGAACACAACTCCAAAACAACTTGGAGAGGAAAGGGCATATTTCATCTTACAGCTTGTGGTCCATCATCCAGGAAGTCAGGCAGGCACTCAGAATGGGAGTCAAATGACCCTTTCACAGGGGTCATCTAAGACCATCTACATATCAGATGCTTATATTATGATTCATAACAGAAGCAAAATTACAGTTATGAAGTAGCAACAAGAAATAATTTTACGGTTGTGGGTCACCACAACATGAGGAGCTGTATTTAAGGGCTGCAGCATTAGGAAGGCTGGGAACCACTGCTCTAGTGTTTATTGTGGCTTTGTAATTATTTCTTGATAATAATTTCTCCATAATTTTATAAGGCTCTAAAGATTGCATACCCTCTTTATCATTGATATTTCTAGGACCTCACTCAATGCTTTGAAACAGCAATAAATACGTAAATGTTAGACTAGATTTATTGGTACTGATGTTAATGGAAAGTTCTAGAATGTATATAGTATTTTCAGTAATATATGCCAAGAAAATGCCAAGGCAAACTAATTTCAGTTCAATATATTTGTTGTAAAAAAAAATCTTAAAATAGTACATCATATTTTTGGAAGCTGACAGTCCCAAAACTAAGTTAGACACAAGCAGAGAATGTCTGAAGACTTGAAGAATCACCAGTCCTAAAATTACAGTTGTGAACACTCCTAACTCAGGATAATTATATACAATTTTACAGTTATGATATAAATAGAGTTTTGATCATTTTTAACTCAGTACAATTAAATACGAATTTCCAGTTATAATATAAATAGAGTTTTGAACATTCCTAACTGAGGATAAATAATTAAATACGAATTTCCAGTTATAATATAAATGGAGTTTTGAACATTCCTAACTGAGTATAATTAAATACAAATTTCAAGTTAGTATATAAATAGGTATTATTTATAATTTTCTCATCAACTACAAATTGGTACTTGGTTAGATTTACCTATATGACTTCTAGTGACTTGGTACCAAATAATTGAAATTATTTTAAATGTGAAGTCACAAGATAGAAATGAGCAATGGTAGGGTTTATATCTTGTAGATTTATTTTCAGAGTCCTTAACGTACTTAAACAAAAATTACACATTTGCTTTGTGGGACAAAGCTTAGTTTGTTCACGGCCCGTTTATGTTGATATGGAAGCTAGACAGGTTTCATTTCTTGTCCTTATTCAGTTCATCCACCCATCAGTCACAGAGACCAAGCTGTATTAGCTGAAAGGGGAAAATACTGGAAAGAACTCAGGGCTGCTGTGGGAAAAAATATACTGTATTCTCTCTTTAAGCCTCCACTTCATGTAATACTTACATTTTAAAGGCTTTATTGCGATATAAGTAATTTACCACAAACTCAGACCTTTTGTGTTCTGCAAGCTATGGTGTATCCACACGGCTCTGCAGTCATCGGCACCGCCAGATTTCACGATGCTTTTCTTACCACAAGGAAGTCCTCATAATCGTTAGCAGTTCCGTCCTGTTTTCCCCTTCTTCAGCCCTGGAAACCTCTGATCTAGCCCTTCATGTATGTACCTTCCATGGAGATTTTATCTACATGTAGTGTTACAAAATGTAGTTTCTTGTGACTGATTTTTTCACCTACCAAGCATGTTGTCGCATGGATTTAATAGGTGGTTCGTTTCTTTCTAAGGCTAAATAATATTCCATTTCCGTTCCATAAATACGCCAGGTTCTTTTTAAGTGGCTGCTAGCTGATAGGCGTTTGGTGTTTCTTTTTTGTAGCACTTGTCGAAATATCTATTTTCAGGTCTTTGGGGTTTATATTTCAGAACAGAATTACTGAGTCTTGATCATTTTAAATCATATTGATCATATCAAAATGCTTTTCAAATGGGGAGTCCCATTCTAAAATCCCACCCGCCACGTGTCCCTGTTCCTGTCAACACTGGTTTTTTCTGCCTCACATTAACCTTTCTAGTGGGCATGGCATAAGAGTCACTGTGCACTGATTGTATCTGGGAGATCCCCTAGGGAAGTTCTCCACATTCTCCATATTCGGCCCTTAGTGGGTGAACTCTTTGCAAATCTTTTCTCCCATCCTGCAGGCTTTCTTTCTGTGTTTGGTTAGATATCAATGTATATATTCTAGAATGACAGCATGAACTTTCTAAACACCAGGAGACCATTATGAAGTCAATCAGAAGCCTACTAAATTCTCTACAAAGTACACGCTGAATGAGTATGCAAAATAAAATATGCATACAGCTGCACTTACCGATCCAAGAGAAAAACCTAGATTAAGCCAGACATGCGGTGCCACAAGCGTTCTTGCTTGGTAAACGGCAGCTGAGACATAAAACAGGCTCTGTGTCCTTGCCTTCTACTTTAACGGTGAAATAAAGAAGCACACCTCACCAGCCTTACCACATCCCTTCTAGAGTGCTGAGGAAGTGGACCTGCCATCTCTGCACTGGGGACTAGTTATCATCCTAGCAGAGAAGCATATCGTTCTTCTGTGCTGTTATGTATTAAAGAACATTTACACTGTTTATAAAAGTAGAAACAAGCCCCCAGGGGCAAAGAACGAGCATGCCTTCCTACCAAACACACCGAGCACCTGCCCAGCCCCAGGCATATTGTGTTAAGCAAAGGGAACTCAGGAAAGACTGAGGCAGACAAATGCTAATAAAGAATGGAGGTTGGGTAAGAGAAACCTGCAATATTATCAATTTATGAATTTGTCAATTCATTTCACAGCTACTTTCTGAGCACATAGTAAGTGCACGGTACACAGTGCAGGAGCTGTACAAAAAAAAGTACAGCCCAAGATCTAGAAGATAACTAAGCACACCGACGAATGAAGTGGTGTCGTGCAGAGGCTGCGAGGATGAAGCTCCTCTATGCACAGAGCTTACCTGGACCACTGACATTTGCCACTTGAGTAGACATGAGCTTGGAGCGTGACAGGCTCTTGGGAATATCTGCTGATAGAGCAGCAGCATGCCCATGACCCAGAACAGGGAATAGTCTCTTATTCAGTCCTCAGAGTGCACCAGTGTAAGAGGCTGAGACTCTTATTAACTCCATTAAGAGGTAGGCTAGCCATGCCTGGTGGTGCTTGTAATCCCAGTACTTAGAGGCAGAGGCTAGAGGATTGCTATAAATTCAAGGTCAGTCTGGACCACATAGAGATTCCAGGACAACTGAGGTTACATAGTGAGATCCTGTCTGTGTCTCATGAAAGGAGGGAAGGAGGCCGGTAAAGGAGGGAAGAAAGGAAGATTAAAGGTAGATGTACACTGACATTCTCAGACTGTTAGCCTAACTCACCAAAGCTCTCACTCTCCCCTGACGTCAGGGCACAGTGACCCGACCCGCAACCATTCCCCACATGAGTGTGCTCATCTCCAGAAGCAAAGTCCAGTTTGGGATCCCAGGATGAAACTCAGGAAGTTCTTAACTAAACCGAAACCGTAGGTATTTTAACACATTTCAGAGCCCAAGGACCTGTCCTGAGATAAGTTCCTCAGCTGCTCTGTGGCACCCTGAACCTTGTCTAAGACAGACCAAACAGGCTGAGGGGATTAAATCATTTGAATGTATGATTTTAATGACGTAAGAAAATGAATAAAACAACCCCTAAAATCAAGCCAGAAACAGTCTAGCTGACGAGAGGTAAGTGCAAGCAATTACATCTCTGAATGTGCTAAACAAGATAGGAAGGAAATTCTGGAGGTGGATTGTGGGAAGGGTTGTGCAACAGTACAGTTACTCAGTGCCACTGGACAACTGGTAGAAACGGTGACAGTGGGACTGGGGGTGTAATGCAGAGGTGAAGTGCTTGCCTAGCCTAAGGAAAGCCCTACTTCCCCCAGTCCGGGGATGGAGACACAGAGAGAATAAAGAGTGGAGGAAGAAAGGATGGTACTTGATAAGAAAGAAAAAAGATACATGCAGCTAGGAGAACAGAGATAGTAGAGGTAACCCCTTAAAAAGAAAGAACATATTTAATGGAAGACATATAATTAAGCTGGAATTTAGAGAGCAGACTCAATAGGACGAGCAAGGAAGCATGACATCCAGAGGCCAGGCGAGCAAATGTCCAGGAGCAGAGATGAGGACACAGCCACATGCTGGGATGCAAGAGGTGGAATAACCGCCGGATGTACTCATCCCTGAGACAGGAGTTCATCCTGGAAGCAATGTGTATCCATTTGTCAGACATCACGGAGGCAAGGCAACGGAGTTGGAAGAGGATTTGCCGTCATAAAGTCTCTACACCAGGGACTGGAAGAGGCCCCAGTGCCTGTGTGAGGAATCTGGAGAAAGAGGATCAAATAGGCCAGAAGCTAGGGTGACGCAGGAGCTCTCTGTTCCAGGGAGAGATGGAGAGCTTTTCTCCAGCGCTGGGGAAAGCACTGATAGTTATTGAATGCATTTTTCATCCTCATTCGAAGAGAAAAATAACTAATCAAAAGCATACCCTGCCTGTCACTGGCCAAGAGGACCTCATTAGTTACCGTTCTCATCGCTGCGCCCAGATATCTGGCAAGAGCAACTTAAAGAAGAAAGGGTTTGTTTTGGCTTATGGTTCAAGGCGGAGTCCGTTGTGGTGGTGAAGGCGTGGCAACCAGAGCATGAGGCAGCTGTTCACATCACATCTGCAGTTGGGAAACTGCAAGAGATGAGTGCTAGTGCTCAGCCTGCTTTCTCTTTTTATGTCGGTCAGGACCCAAGCCCATAGAATACTGCCATCCACATTGAGAGCGGGTCTTTCTACCGCAGTTTCCCTAACTAAAGATTCTCCCAAAGACATGCCCATGGGCTCATCTCTTCAGTGATTCTAGAGCCTGTCCAGTTGACAGCATTAGCCATCGCAAGGACCTTCAGGGCAGGGCTACCTGGAGCGTGTGGACCCTATAGAATCACCCTGTGGCTTCTGTGTGGGGGATACCCATCCCCATGCCTTCGTTTTGTGAACCATATGGTAGAATGGGATTCCCACAAATTCAGGGTAAGGAATCAGGGACAAATAACTTGGGAACCCTTACTGTCCAGGGCTGCACTTTAACCCAAGCAGTTCCAGAAGCTTTTACTCTCTCTTGTATGCACCTGTGCTTACCACAGGGAACTTCCTGTCAGAGAAACACAGGGCTCATAGGAAATACTCTCTCCAATCCTCTCCCCTGGAAAAATAATGAAAGCTCTGAAGTATGTCTTTCCGTTGCTATACCCACTGCAACCAAAAAAAAATCTATTATTTTCTTTTTTTAACATTTTTTTTCTTATCTCCTACAATACATCTGGACCCCCATCGTCCCTTTCCTCCACTCTTCTGCTCCCTCCATCTCCCATCTCCCCCACATCCACCCCTGCCCTTTCCCCACTACTCCGTCAGAACAGAGTGGTCCTATTTTTATAAGAAAGTGCAGACATGAGAAAAATACCTCCAGCATAATTTGCCTCTGTTTTTCATTTGCTGATGTCTGGCAGAACATTCTTCTTCTCTGGCCCTCTTGGTGGATTTGAGCATCACAATAACTCTTTCGGTTTTCCTTGGAGGGTTATTGATGACCTCTATAGTCAACACTCCTCTTCCTGACGCTGTGAAAGATCCAGGAAAAAAAATAAGACTTTTAGATTTGTGTCCTGGATGTTTTTATGGCCAATATCACTTCTCAGATGAAATGACTTCTAGAGTAAATTGCTTACCATATGTGTATGTAAGTGTGTAAATAATACTTTAGAAAATCATCACCATGTGCAGCAGGGAGGGACCCTAGAATCACATTGGGCTGAGGCAGGTTTGCCTCTCAGAGTAGCCAAGGTGCACTGAAGGCAAGAGTTCCCTCCTGAGACAGATTTCAAGGACCTGAGATACATCCAGCCTCAGTTTTGACAAAACACAAAGTATCTTTGTTGGAATCTGATCTAGAAACAGAAAGAAGGCTTACATACTATATAATTGACAGTAAACCAATACCTACCAAGACAAATAAAACACATTTTAAATCCACAGGCGCCTACAATTCAACACTAACATCTTGGGTTTTATGTCTTCACAGAATTCTCCCAAATTATTTTGCCCTAAAAACAGAAGCTTCGACATCGACGCCATCTACAGCGTGATTGATGACGCCAAACAGTACGTGTACATTGCCGTCACGGACTACCTGCCTATCTCCAGTACGAGCACAAAAAGGTCAGGAACTTTCCAACCTGTACCGCGGGGTCCTCGGGCCTCTGGGCTCTGAGACGCGGTCATGCTGTGTCAAGAAGACACGCTCTTTCAATTTGTCTATTGTGCATCTGCAATTTTCCCATCATGCATTTCTTCTCCAAGTGAGTCCGATTTAAAGGGTCGGGGGTCTCACCCCGCAGGAGTACCTCACTAGTTCATCCTACAGGAAGAGACCAATCTCAGAAAGAAGATTGGGTAATTTTCACTTGCAAATTACATCAATATAAAAATGTATCCTTCTGTGCCCTCAACGTGAAGGAGAAGAGATTTTTAAACACACGTTCTCAGACACTGCCCCCTTCCGTATCAGAAGAAGAGTATCTTTACAGTGGATAACTTTTCAATAATTCCTCACTGTCTAATCTCATAGAAGCGTGGAAACGATTCAGGGGCAGAAGATAAGACAAAGCTTTCTGGAGAATAATCACACATAATGTGGGATCACATCCAGGCGTTCCCTCTATCGCTTGCTTGCTACAAGGGCAGATCGTTGGGTGCTTGTAAGCAAACACTTTCCAAAATGCACATTTCTGACTGCAAATGAAGACCTTCATCCTTCAGAAAATTACAATTTCAAAATAGCCATTTAGTGAGCTTAAATGATTAAGTGTGCCATATTGAATATTTTTCATCTTGCCAATCCCATAATATGTAGCATCTTTGTGCAAATGATTGTAAGATTGCAAAAAACCTGCCAGAAATGGGTCGCTTCATGACAGTGGAAAGCATGTTATTAAGACAGCACTACTTTAGAAAATTATGCATCTTTTGAATGTTCGTGGATTTTCCCACACATTTTCCAACGTTCCTTTGCCTCCTCTTTATGCTCCTCTCATTTCTTGTTTATTTGGCTTTAGACTAAATTTTAGATGTCAGCTTCCCTCTGGAAACATAACGCGTTGTATCTGTTTGTCTTAGTTCCGTCACCAAGGAGGACAGGGGCCAAGTTCATGGGGTTCAAGGATGATGAAGTTTCAAGACTTATAAAACTTTGTTCCATGCCCTCCCTTGGGCAAAACTGAGTCTTTCGTAGTCTGGGTTGTGGGTTTGTGGTGGGATGTGGTGCACACCTGCAATGCTAGATCTTGGGAGGCTGAGACAGGAAGTTCGTGAGTTCAAGATCAGCTGAGGCTAGTTTAAATCCAGGCTAGTCTACAGGGTGAAACTTTGTCTCAAAGAAACAAAATTCTTACAAGTAGGGGAAATGTAAAGAAGCTTAAAGAGCCAGAGACTGATCTGAAATCTCCCATCTTATGTATTATCCACACTGTTATTCAAATATTTCTTGTATTGTGTGTGGAGATGCCATTATGAAATTCATTGTTTCGTGTGCTAAGCTTAAAAAAATAATTTAAAAAAACATTTATTCACCTCAAATATAGGGGGAGTCAACAGACCAAAGAAAGATCCCACCAAGTCTAGCTCCGTGAATAAGTAGCTTATTGGGAGTACACAGAGGGACATGGACAGTGGACAAAATAAAATCTCAAGCCTATTCTTTCAGCTTTCTAAACAAAAATGACCAAAGAGAAATGTGTAGCCCAAGCACTCAGAGTAGGATGACATTCTTCTCAATCATATGAAAGAATTTAATGAGAATTAAGTGAACCTCTAAAGAGACATGATGGGCAATAGGCAAAGGAAAAGGTTACACGCACACCTTAAGCCAGGGGCCAAATAGTCATAGGAATGCATGGCAAGAGCCTTCTGGAAGAACTGGCATGGGAAGAGGCTTAGACGGCAGAGGAAACTGTTGGCCTGATGGCAGATTCCCAGGGTCCAGCCCAGAGGAAGCAGGAGAAGAGCTGTGGGAGGCTGGGTCTGGAGAGATGGTGCTGAGGACACTCTGGAAATAAGAGCACAGGGCAGCTCAGACAACCCACAGAGAAGCTCATTTGGAGAGTGGGGGATATTGCCAAAGAACACAGGCTGGCATGACGCCCAGGAAGAGGTGTGCAGGGATCCTAGCCAGAATTCTGCTCAAAAGTAGATGCCTGGGCCACAGTGAAGCCTGGAGAGTATTGAAGGTGTACTGAGGACAACCCGGAGAGATCAGTCCGTCTGAGCACTAGATCCATGTATTTTCACCCAGAGGACCCGAGACAGTGGAGGGTCCCAGGAAAGCTTCATCTCTGGGTGCCTAACTCAAAAGGGCTGTGCTGTCCATCTGTCCTGCACGATGGTTGACACATACAAAAAAAAGTGAAGCCCAAAGCGACAACAATGCATTCTGTTGTCTAGTAAAATTTCTTTCTCACAGTTTTCTTCATTTGTTTTCCTGCAGGACATACTGGCCAGACTTGGATGGAAAAATAAATAAGAGAAGCATTAGTTTTGCGAAGCGTTAAAGTCCGAGCTGCTCATCAGCTTCTGGAAGGAGACCGACCCCCTCACATTTAACTTCATTTCGTCTCTTAAAGCGATTTGCACAGAAATAGCCAACTGCAGTCTGAAAGTTGTAAGTGTTGTACTGGCTGTGTTGTTAAGTAAAAAGGGCACTTTCACATGTCTATGAGAGCTGTTAGCACACACATAGATAGATGATAGATAGATAGATAGATAGATAGATAGATAGATGATAGATAGATGATAGATAGATGATAGGTGATAGATAGATGATAGATAGATAGATAGATGATAGATAGATGATAGATGATAGATAGATAGATAGATAGATGATAGATATGATAGAGATAGATAGATGATAGATAGATAGAGATAGATAGATAGATAGATATGATAGATAGATAGATGATAGATAGATAGATAGATGATAGATAGATAGATGATAGTTGATAGATAGATGATAGATAGATAGATAGATGATAGATAGATAGATAGATGATAGATAGATGATAGATAGATAGATGATAGATAGATAGATGATAGATAGATAGATGATAGATAGATAGATAGATGATAGATAGATAGATAGATGATAGATAGATGATAGATAGATGATAGATAGATAGGATAGATAGATGATAGATAGATGATAGATAGATAGATAGATGATAGATAGATAGATGATAGATAGATCATGATGATAGATAGATAGATAGATAGATAGATAGATGATAGATAGATAGATAGATAGATAGATAGATAGATGATAGTACATGGATGTAGATAACTAGATTCATTTTCTGTGAAAAAATTTCAAAAGATAGAAATGAATATATTTACAAATAGTTTCCCCACTCATGAACAACGTTATTCAGTCAGATGACCTGAGAGCTGAAGAAGATGGAGAAAGATAGCCACAGTCTGAGAGACTTTTCAGATAATACAGTTGTAGCATCAGAGTCTGGGGGAAATGATTTCAGGGAGAGATATTTTGGGGTAGGCACATCTGTAACAGAACCGGGCGACGTGACCATGATCCCAGGTGTCTGCCACTGGTTGTTCTTCACTTTAATATTTTGAGACATCAGTCCATACAGGGTCTCTCACTGAACCCGAGGCGCACTGATGTGGCCAGGCTGGCTGCCACACGGTTCCAGGGCCACCTGTCTCCATCACCCTCCATAGTGCCAGAGACGCTGCTTCCCAAGCTTCGTGTGGATGCCAGGAATCTGCACTTGGTCTTCATGCACGCACAGCAAGCAGTCTGCTCTCTGAGCCATCTCTTCAGCCCACCAAGTTCACGCTTTATTTGAACCGCTTCATTCACCTACTGATCCTGTTTGTGACATTAACATAGAGTTGAAATGTCCATCACATCAGTCCGAACACGCTGACCGCGCCCCGCCATCCCGCTATCCCAGACTCCTGGGTTTACACCAACCTCTTGTGCCGGGTGTGACTTCATCTCTAGACGTCCAGAGTAAGACAGGGTGGGGAACTGCTAGTGTACTGTGACAGGATCCTGACAAGAAGCACTTAAGGGAGGAATGGCTGACCGGGTGCACAGTTCTGCAGTGCCCTGGGCTTGTGCCTTGCGAGCATGAGTTGACCTGTTACCCCTGGGCCTGTCAGGAAGCCCAGAGCTTGGGCTGATACTAAGGGCAGGATGTAACTCATAACTCTCACCCTTCCCCTAGACCTACTTCTTCAGGTAGGCCCTGAAGCTTCCACATCCTCCCAAGCATCACCACCCACTAAGGACGAAGTGTTCAAATGCATGAGCCTATGGGAGTCTCGTTCCACATTCAAACCGTAGCACACACTACATGTGCTAACTTAATTCTCTGGCTCCTCTTCGATTTCTCTTCCCTCCTCCCCTCGGGACCTCTGTGTGTGCCATTCCTTCTGCCTGCAACACTCTTCTACCCTTTGTCTGACTGATAGCTGTTAACCCTTCAGGCCACAGTTTTCAAACCAAGACCCTATATGTGCGGAGACCCCACTCTGTGGCAAGCCCTCTTCTGCAGTTTGAAGCTATGCTTCTTGAGAGGCATTTGCCAGCTGGTGATGACAGGGTCTCTGAAGTATCCATGCATCATGGCTTCCAGCATGCCCCTGACCCTCCGTATTCCAGAGACAAATAGGGCAGAGTAGGAGACTTGCTGGTTAGGCATAGAGATGGTGTGCATCCTTTCAGCTTTGTTCCGTTACAGACGTCACTCACCGGGTGACACCAAAAGGCAAGGGAGGCTTCTGAGTGCGTTCAGAAGGGTTGGTGTGTCCACTGGGACAAAGGACGGACTTGAGGTCTGACAGTCTCAGCACCCACTGTTTCCCTTTCTTCCCACATGGGGAACCCTAGGATTTCCTTCTCTGTCTCTGTACCACTCTGTACTTAAGAGTTTATTTTTAAAACGGAAGCAAACACCCCCATGTCTGTATGTTCACAAATCATTGTACGTATTAGAAATACGGGAACAGGCCTGCGGTTGCTGCCAATCACCTGTCTCTTGGGCTGGATTCGAAAGTGTATGAAATATCCGACACACAGTAAGGATGTTAACTGGGATTCAAAGTCAGATCCTGGGGATGGAAGCGGAGGTTGGTACAGGGAGCTAGGCAAGGCCTAAAAGACCAGTCCAGCTGTGTGTGATGCCTCTTCACAGAAAAGAGAGTTCTGGGGTTGTTTCAGCTCAGAGACAGCATCATCCAGAGCACTGAAATGGCATTCAGGTAAGTGAGATGGTGCAGAGACCAGATGTCTAGACACTGTTCCTAGGGCCTGACATGATGCTAGTAGTGTCCAAACTATGTGCTAAACAGGTAGGTGCAGAAATGAAGGCAGTAAAAGAAGGGAGCTGGGAAAGGCAGAGGTAAGAAGGCTCTAGCACCAGTGAGGAGAGCAAAGAGAAGCCAGAGCAATGCCCAAGGCTTCTTTTACCTCAGTGAGTCAGTCTCATTAGCACTGTTCACAGAGCATGGCTGGGAATCTGTTTACAGGAGCATGGGCCCCATATGAGTAGCTTCACCCCTGAAGAAAATGTTTCTCCCTCCCCCATCAATCATGAACTGCTTACAAATCATCTGGGATGATGGGGGACCACTGACGTCCACATCACACACACACTTCACGACAGAGCGCCAATGGACCCAGTCTTATGGAAATTCTGTGCAGGTTATCATAGCTTTTATTGTTTTTTAATTCAAGGGTGAAATAGCTTATGTCTGCCAAGAGGTGAGGGCATCCCACTTTTCCCTGTTCCTTCTAGCTCCTACATTGTTTCTGATGTCTTTCTCCTGCCTGAGTGTAGATGTTCCATCTATGGCTGGGCATTCAGTAGTTATTTCTCCTCAATACTTTGACCAACTATGAGCGTCTGTATCAACCACAGACCTCTTCGGAAAAGATGCTTCACAGACCAAAGCTGATAACAACACAGCATTCTATTTACGACGACAGCTTGACAGGCACATCACACCCAGCAAGCAAGCAACAAAGGTAGTAGCTTTCCCAGTAGGGTGTATGACCTCTCCAAGAGACATGAGCCTTTGCCTAGGCTTCCAGTACTGAGATACGGATCTGGATTCCTTCCTGTTTGACCAAGCATTGCCCAGATTTTTCTTAAGTCGTCTTCTTCTGTGATCTGGTATTCTCAGTGATGCAGTACGCATCGGGGGGTGGGTGGTAGGTAGGGTCAGGACAGTTGCAGTCGGGCCTGTGGTCAAGCGTCTGGGGTTTTCGGGAGCTTGGGCACACAAGGATGGTGCATCCATCTCCATCCATGGGTCACTCTTTATATCCCTTCATCCAGAGTTAGAGGTCTTCTCCTCATCGTGCTGCTCTTCTGACCCACCACACAGCATGCTTGCGTCTACTAAGGTTTTGAAATCCTTCAAGGAAAGAGGAATCCATCAGAGTAGCCCCTGCAGAACTCCATCAGCTTCACCACTTTGGACACAGATGGTCATGAATAATCCTTATTATTACATAACTGGGCCGTGCTGGCCATTTTATAAAAACAGAGGCCGTGTATTTTTAAATGTCAAGACAAGCTTGGGAGAGGAAGGAAACTTAACGGCCCCAGCATCTAGGGCACAGATGGCTAGTGAGCTTCTTACAAGAAAAGTAGGGTATAGAAACTTTGGGTACAGTATGTCTTCGGGAGGCACGGTTGCCCTGACAAGGCAAACAGATGGTCTGGGACCCAGCAGCCAGGGTGCTCAGTCCCTGGAAAGGAGATGGCTTTCATCACCTGCCCAGATGTGGCTTGGTGTCATTGAGGAAATCAGAGAGACTGCTACATGTAATGACTGTCACAATGTGGGGTTTGCAGAGAAGAACATGCACTGCTCCTGCAAGGGACAGGAGTTGAGTTCCCAGCACCCACATCAGGTAGCTCAGGTGGCTTATAACCGTCTATACCTCCAGCTCCAGGGAATTCCACATCTCTAGCCTCTGAGGACCCCTGGTCACACATTCACATCCCACACTTCAACATGCATACATACACAGTTTTTTAAAAAAGTTAGCCTAAAAAATATTTTTCACGCTGACTATATTATTTAATAAATTATCCTATTCCTTTTGGTCCTCTCTGCTTTTCTCCCAACATATTAAGACCTCTAATAATGTCAGAGTTTGCTCTGGTTTCTGCTGTTTCACCAGTCTCCCAGCTAAAGCTTAGCATAGAGATTCTGGGAACATCCAGAAGAGCTCTTAGTGATCACCAGATTACCCTTCTCCCAGCATGAAGCATAGGCTAGACCAACTCTCATTATTTCCCCAACCAAATTAGAACACGCAAAGCTGCAAAATGATTTATGATGTCTCATCTTCCAAGATTGCTCTCTGCCTCTTCTTTCCTTCCGGCACACAGAGGCTAGAGCTGGAATACATTCCAGAGCCTGTGTTCCCACTGCAGTGGAGACCTGTGGCCCTTGCCTTCGACGTGTGTCTCCTCTAAGCTCTGCCCTCAGAGTCCTATGAGCTCGTTCACAATAGACTCTTCTCCCAATACTGGCAACATTTCTATAGCCTGCCCTCCCTGCAGGTCTCATTCTCTAAGCTCCTCTATTTTGGGCCATGGGTGAATTAGAATACTATTTTTATTATTATTATTATTATTATTATTATTATTATTATTATTATTATTAAAGTCGCACTGCCATTAGAGTTCCATAGTTTGGATTTGATAAATGTTTTTAGTTGCCCATTCAAAAAGCCTATAGACTTAGGTGTTCCAGTGGAAACTATTTGTTCCTATGGCAAAATCTCTTTGACCTTTGCAGATTCTCAGTCAAATCAGCTAGTCATTGACATAATGTATGCACCAGGTAAGAATATTCCTTCAGCTTGTTGTCATGCGTGACACGGAGTGCCTGGAGGCTGCTTCCAATGCCAGTGTGCCCCTCTGAATGCCAGTGTGCCCCTCTGAATAAGACAGCAAGAATTAAGCGAACTTCTAGCCTTCACCCTGTTCAGAGAATGAATTGTGTGTTCATTTGTTAGCTTTGTGGAGTTAATTATAGAGCTAGTTGGGCATGCTAATTTTCTTTGTTGCTGCCTATATAGATGGAGAGTAAAAATAGCTGCCTCTACACAGAGTAACAAGAGCATCATTTTAATAACCCAATATGAGGTCTATTGTTGATATTTGGATAATAGACTCCTTTGTGCTTGTGAACAAGACCGAAAACATTCTCAATCGACATGCTTTGCTTTGCTTTCTTACTTTTTTTTCCTTTTTCTTTTTGTCTTACAGAAATTTTTTGATCTGGAAAGAGAGAATGCTTGTGCAACAAAGGAACAAAAGAATCAGACCTTTCCCAAATTAAACCGCAACAAGTACATGGTGACAGACGGGGCAGCTTACATCGGTGGGTACGAGGACTGAGAAGCTCCTCATGGTCACGAAGATAGCGGGGGTCAGCTGTGTTCTGAAAGGTCCCAGGGGAGGAGGTGGCACCAGGGAAGCCATTGCTATTGGATGAAGATGAGCAGGTAGGAAGTGGGAGGCTGGGAGCCAGGAGCCCATCAGCCAGCCCTACTCCATGGCTGGCGATCGTGGGAGACAGTTCCCACCTGCAGCCTGCAGACGTTCTCTGGTCGATCTGGCTTGTTTTTTAAGTGAGGAGGCAAAAGGCTCGTCAGAGGTGAGTTCCGGCATGCAACAAACGCAGTGCTCATTCTGCTGTGTGCGGTGTTGCGAGACATCTTATCTTGGGGGTTCTGAGAAGTTGTTACACTGTCTGGGCAGCAAAGACTCCATACGATCTTCTCAGGACATCTCTGCCATTTTCTAAATAGCTAGTGTGGAACAGTTCCCTGGGGATCCTGAAATTTCAGTCTGCTGATTTGTAAAATGAGGCTGGTGGCAGTTTTTACTTCGCAGAGTGCCGTTTAAATGAGAGATGATATATACAGAGCACCTGGCACTGGGCTGGCACCCAATTAATGTTAGCTATTATTATTAAGGCAGTAAGTTCCAGGTGCACAAATTATTATATTGGTGGGATTATTCTAACTTTTCACAGTGTGTGGGAGGCGAGGGTAATTCCTTCACTAGAATCATCACAGATAGAGCTGACATTGTCTATAAAAAGAAGAGGCACAAATCCTAAAATCTCAGGGTGATTATTACATCACATGGGTGAAGTGGCAGCTTCAGCAGAAGCAGACAAACATATTTGTGGAATGCAGCAATGACCATGGAACCCATGTCAATTATTTTTCTGAATTCAGTGGGCGAATAAAAAAACCCTCTTTACTTCATGAAACACTTTTACCTCATTTAGTCCTCAGCATCACTCCCAACGGAGAGAAGAGTATAATCCAGGTTTGTAAGTGAGGGCATGGGGTCTGAAGCAGGAGGTAACTTGGCCACACAGGTGTCTGGAGAGGGGTTGGGTCTCCAGTCCAGGCTGAGGGGTGACTGCAATCTCAGCCTGAAGTTGTCAGTCTTTGTTTTTCCTAATTATGGCATGGCCTTCTTAAACACAGAGCATTTAGAATATTTAAGTGCATGGGGCTGGAGATGCGCCCCCAAAGGGTTAGAGCACTTACTGCTCTCACGGAGTTCAGTTCCCAGAACCTGCGTTAGATGGTCATAACCGCTTTCAACTCCAGTTCAAGTGGCTCTGACGCCCTCTTCTGGCCTCCGTGGGTACTGTGTTCATGTGTGCAAACACATACACAAACACATACAAATAAACACAATTAAAGAGAAAATAAATCTTCTTTTAAGGAAGATTTTGCCAGGCATGGTGATGCGTGCGTTTAAACCCAGCCCTCAGGAGGTAGAGGCAGGAAGATCTCTGTGAGTTCGAGGACAATTTGGTCTACATAGAGAGACCCTGTCTCCAAATAAATAAATAAATAAAATTTAAGAAATCTGATTATAAGCACATTCAAAGGTTATTCAAAATGAGTGGTATAGTTTGAATTTCTTTATCTTTCGTCTTTCTTAGCTTATGGAAAATAGAGTGAAATTGGCTTTAAAAGGAAAAAAGCAAGTGACAGTGACTGGCGAGAAGGCTCAGTGTCTGGAGCACTCGATGCTCTTGCAAGAGGACCTGGGTTAGATTCCCAGCACCCAGGTAGAGAATCACAATGTCCGCTAACTCCAGTTCTCAGAAGGCTAGTGCCTTCTTCTGACCTCCGAGGACACTGGGCACATAAGTAGCACACATATATACCTGCAGGCAAATATTAAATTCATAATTTTGCATTAAATAGTAAATAAATAAATATAAATATTTTTAACACAAGTGACAAAATACTCTCAAAATTGTTTCCCCAAAAATAGGAACTTCTGAGCCAGGCAGAGTGGCACATACCTTTAATCCCAGCACTCGGGAGGCAGAGACAGGCAGATCTCTGTGAGTTAGTGGCCAGCCTGGTCTACAGAGTGAGTTCCAAGACAGCCAGAGTTACAGCAGAGAAAGCCTGTCTAGAAAAAAAGGAACTTTTGACTAAATTATCTAAAACTTATGGATGAATCCAGTCATGCACACAGTGGTTTAAGACCCCAGATAAGATAATTTAGTGTAGTGTTTATTTAAAGTACAATGTCATGTGCATATTCAGTGATACCTTAACTGAAGACAAAAACAGCTCAAACTGAGACCAGACATGGGCTGGTTGTAGTTTATGAACTAATGTTCATTGGTCTTGAAATGGCTCATCAGATATCCAAACATTCCTTGGACAAATTAAATAAGTGTTTTGGAATCAGAAAAATCTACATTTGAATTACAACACTGACACAAACTGGAAGATGGTACCAAGCCATGTAACCTCTCGTTAGCCTCAGTCTCCCTGTCTATGAAAGGGAGATGATGGCGCCTGGTCTTTTGAGTTGGTGTGATGATTAAGGGAGATGATATGTGAATGGCTCCAGACACTGTCTCTGATGGATCTGGGGCCTTAGTAAACACTGGATTCTTGTTCCCCCTTCTTCCTGAGCTGAGACGTTTTTAACTGAGTTCATTTTATAGACCACAGTTTTAGCAAGACACTGATTCTCTAGAGAGAAGCAGAGCTCTAATACAAAAAACATTCAAAGGACATCGAAAGAAAAATCAGCTGATACCTTAATCATCAGCATGCTCTGAAATCTCCTAAATCATGTCTTAGACATTCACTGATAATGTGGGAGCAAGAAAACCCCAGGCCTTACCTGGGACCACAGCGCCGTCAAGTTTGCATGAGATTTCCTGAAGGATTCTTGCACAGCACCATTGTTCTCATTTTAAATTCTCCAGTACGTGTCCGAGCTAAGCTCTGAAAATTTGTCAGGAAGGTGTCTGAGGAGCTAGATGACCGAGAGGGGGCCAGAGGCTAACTGAGTGTGCTGGGAAGACACCAAAGGCTGCCTACCAACAAAGTGAGCTCTCTGGCACCCTCAGCGTCAGTATCAGATCACACATGCGTGCGCCTGCGCATGCGTGTGCACACACACACACCATGACATTCTGGATATTGCAGCCTTAGTGTGCATTTGGGGAGCTGAGGTAGTCTAAAAAAAATAATAATAACAGGTGAAATTGTAGCCCAGCTCTTAAAAAAAAAAAAATTCAGACTCATATGTCACCTTGAAGGTCAGCCAAAATTCCTGTCAGCATGAAGCTACCCAGAGATGCAGTTCCCAAAAGAAGTCAACTAAAGCATTTGAAATCCACAAACGCACTGATCTTGGCTCGTTCACTGATGGCAGGAAAAAGCTAGATTTACAGGATAAGGCCTAAGTCTTCACTCTCTGTGTCCTCTCTTCTCCTCATGGGACTGCCCCCAAAGTATTTGTCTACGTCTGTTTTCTCTAGAAAATTTGATCTGCCAATGCACATGGCAGAACTCTCAGCATAACTACAAGGCCCCTGAGCCTGAGCTCATTGTCCAGGGTGAAGTGGGCAGCAGATGCCTTTAGGATCCAAGGCAACATGGCCCAGTGGGAAAGTACAGGCCCTGGAGTTAGATTTGGCTTTGAACCCCCAGCTCCAATGGTTTTCTCTGAAGCACCATTGGTTAGCCATGAAACATGGGACAAATTTAGGGACCTGTGTGAACATCTCCTTCTTCACGGGTAAACCCTTCCCATCACACACAACATTGCATGTAAGCACAGGTACTGATAGACAAGAAGTCATAGTTGCTCAGGCTCCCTTGCAGCTGGACCACATCCCACAAAACTCCAAACTCCCAACCTTGGCTCTGCCCTCAAGATTTCATCCTCCCTTTGGAGTCTGGATCTCTCTTGGCCTAGTTAAACTTAAGTGCATCTCTCATTACTCAGTGCACAGCTTCTTCTTGGTTCATCTGGCCACAGTGCTTGTGTCACTGGGTGTGAATTCCTGGTGTGCTTATTCCTACCGTCCATGTTCTAGTGACTGTTTCCTTCCTGGACTCCTCAAAGCAGGAGCTGTCATTTTCAGTTTTATATCCATTTTTTTTTTTTTTCAAGATAGGATTTTTTTTTTTTTCTGGTTTAACTCTGGCTGTCCTGGAACTCACTCTGTAGAGCAGGCTGGCCTTGAACTCATAGAGATCCTCCTGCCTCTGTCTCCCGAGTGCTGGGATTAAAGGCATGCACCACCACCCGGCTATATCCTTAATACCGGACCTGGTAGACATTAGGTATTCAGAGGACAACACAGGACGAGGAAGATCTGAGAAATAGAGTCCTGTCCCATCTAAGGACAGAGCTTGTGTTTGCCCGTTAGCTACCAAAGAGAAATACTCGAGAGGTAAAGGTTGCTCAGTCCATTTCCAAACCTTTGTTTTAGCCACTGTTCTATTGCTATGAAGAGACACCATGACAGAGGCAAGTCTTGTAAAGGAAAGCATTTAAATTGGGAGCTTGCTTACAGTTTCACAGGCTGAGTCTATTATCATCATGGTGGAGAATATGGTGGTACACAGGCAGAAGTAGCTGAGAGATTTACAGCCTGATCCTCTGGCAGCAGACACTCACAGAGAGAAAGACACTGGGCCCCGTTGTGGCTTTTGAAACGTGAAAGCCCACCCCTAGTGACACACCTCCTCCAACAAGATCACACCTTCTCATTCTTCCCTGACAGCTTATCAGCTGGGGACTAAATATGCAAATGTGTGAGCCTATGAGGACCATTTTCATTCAAACCCCACAGCCTTAAAGATGGATTAGACACTAACGGCAGGGCCATTATCAACCACTTTTGATAAGATCTCAACCTCAAAATTTGTATTCTGAAGTCCTGACTTCCTGAATGAAAGAATGTGAACAAAGAAAATCATTCCAAAGTGAGGTCATTAAGATGGGGATTAATCTAATGTGGTCTATGTCCCTTTAAAAAAAAAATAGTAACTTTTCATGATGCATGGCTGAGGCAGAAGGATTGCCACGAGTCTGAGGCCAGCCTGAACTAAGCAGTAAGGTCCCATTTCAAAAGCAAAATAAGGAAGAGGGCTGTATGAGGGCAAGCAGAAAAACTGGGAAGAGGGGAGGAAAGGGGCCACCCAGAAGGAGAGGAGGTCGGAACACATCCTCTCCATCCTTGTTTATGTCTGTATCCCCATGATGAACACCACAACCAAAAGCAATTTGGGAAGGAAAGGGTTTGTTTCATTTTACAGAGTATGGTCCATCATCTAGAGAAACCAAGACAGGAACTTGAAGCAGAAACTACAGGGCAACTCTGCTACTGTCTTAATCCCAGGCTCATGATCAGCTACCATTCTTATCTAGCCCAGACCCACTTACCCAGGGATGTCAATGCCCACAGTGGGCTGAGCCCTCCTACATCAATTAGAAGTCAAGAGAACACCCCATAGACATGGCTAGAGGCCACTCTGATGATGGTAGTTCTCCCACGTGTGTCAAGGTGACAACAAAAACTAACCATCACTCTTCCCTTAGCTCTCAGAAGGAACCGACCTTGGTTTTGTCTCCAAAGTCATGAGAATACATTTCTACTATTTAAACCAACCAGTTTCTGGCACTTCATGAAAACAGTCCTGAAAAGTGAATCAGCCATCTATCTAACAGTGCAGTCTGACCCGGGAGCCTGTGTTCACAGCACATGGCCAAGTGGCTTGTCCTCCTCCCCTGGGAGATGTTTTCCAGTCTCCTTAGGGAGCACTGGGCCTGTTTCTCTGCCTTCAGCTTTATCTTTGAACTTTCTCTGTCTTCAGCTTTGAAATGTCTCTGCATAATAATGTTTATACATATGGATTTGATGTTGTCTCTTTGAGAAGGTAGTAATTGTTCACAAGATTTTTAAGTGTATTCCTATATATTTTAATGTTGCTGTATTTAGTGTATCTTGCGAACATCAATAAGAAATAACATTTACAGAAAAAGAACAGCAGATTCCTTGTTTTGAGTTTCAACTTGAGCAAAGCTGAAGAAAATGCCAAAATAATATGCAAATATTAATCCACCATATGTAGGGCTTCTTGTGATTTTTTTTCTCCGGAGCTGTCAACAGGATGTCGCCTCTCTTGTTATTCTTTGGTGTTTATTTTGTGATTTTTAAAAACTGAATCTGTTCTATATTTCATTATATTGGGAATTTTCCCGGTAGATCATACCTTCTCACCACGCTTTCTTTGTGTGTAGGAAATTTTGACTGGGTAGGGAATGACTTTACCCAGAATGCTGGCACGGGCCTCGTCATCAACCAAGCAGATGTGAGAGACAACAGGAGCATCATCAAGCAACTTAAGGATGTGTTTGAGAGGGACTGGTATTCACCTTATGCCAAATCCTTGCAGCCAACCAAACAGCCGAACTGCTCAAGCCTGTCCAAGCGCAAGCCTTCCCCTAACCCGCCTGGCACGCATAACGCCACCGGGGGGCCTCAGACCTGACACAGGAAGGACTGGAGGAAAGACAATGATTTGCTACTGTCTTTTTTTTAAGGGAGAAATTAAAAGCACACTTACTAAAAATGTTCTCTGAATGACATGTAATAATATCTAGCTAATAACATCTTAGCACTGTATACTAAACGTTAGACTTTTGTATCAATGAGCTCTGACAGAGAGTGTCATTCTGGCGTAGAAGTTAGTTTTTAACATCTGCATACAGATTTTAAGACTTGGTTCTTGTCTTCTATTTTTTACTGGTTTTAGAACCTTTTCTGCTGGCCCACCTGGACTGGTTTTAGGAAGTCTGGCAGGAGGTGAGCCCTTTCCTTTAATACTGCTAAATTCCTGAGTTAGAGGAAGGGGGTCACCTTGGAGAAGACACGTAACTGAGCATCTTCCCTGATAAACCGTCTCCAAGCCCTGTCCAGGAGGCTGAGCACAGACGTCTCCATCCCATGCCAGCCTCAAGAGTGCTGAAAAGCACCCACTTTTGTCCCCTTGCTCATCGTCTTCAGGTACCAACAGGTTTTCTTTGGTATCTATCTCTCTTCTCACAAAATGTCCTTGTTCTACAGTGTCCCTGTGTTTGCCTGAGCACTAGTTCAAAGTGTGAGAATATCTTTGGGAAAGGTATGAATTCTCAGAATGTATACAAAATGCAAATAGCAGTCTTTCGTTTTCATCTTCAACAACATTCTCCTCCTCCAAAAAAAATGGTTATTTTAAAAACCACAGTCAGTGCTCTACACTCTCTCTCTGTTTCTATCTATCTATCTCTTTCTCCATATGTATGTGTATATATATGGATATGTGTATGGATATATATATATATATATATATATATATCCTTTCCTCAATATCAGAAACAAATGAAGTAACCCTTGCTAACATCCAACAAGCAATTACATCTGCATTTGGAGAGCGAATCAGTTTCACATTAGGGTTTGGTTAACAGTATTATAAAGGAAAGGTCTCTATGCATCAGTGGATTTTAATTTATTTAGAATTATTATGCTGTTAAAAGTATGCCAGCAAATGTTTATAGAGCTATTTAATATACCTTCTGCTATTTAATATACCAAATGCTTTTCAGACAAATGCAATTTAAATACTGTGCTTAACATATTTTACTAAGAAACAGAAATACTGGATTATTGTTCTATAATGTCACTGTGTGTTGTTGTTTTATATCTATACAATATTTAATCCTGTAATGGACACTGTTGCTACATGAAAGAGATGTGACCTCTTCAGAGCCTTGAGCAAGTGGCCAAGATGCCCGTGCCCAGTTTGGCTCCTGACACCATGCTCAGAAGAGAGTCCTTCACTCGTTGGCCTCGGGTTTCTATTGTTAATGTAGAGACATTAATACTCACCTACCTCGCGAGGATGCTGTCACGGTAGGCGACGTTTATAAGTTGTTTTTGAAATCAAAAGAACTTATATAAATGCTAAGCATTATACTGCATAATCTTTTTCTTGAAATAATCTCTGCGGTACCCTGATAGAATCAATACCAGGTACTTCCCAAGAACCCAGAGGGGCGAGTAAAGCAGCTACTATTTGCAAGTACAGATGTCCAGAACAGGGATGGGAGTGGGGCAGATGGCCCTAGTGACAATCTGGATTGTGGACATTTAAATGGAACATTCTGCATGGTCACCGTGACATAAATAATAACACACAACTAGATTTTGTGCTGAAAATGAACGTTTAAGGCCAGTGTGTACATGTATTTATTTTCAGAGCAAGAATGGGCAATCTCATTTATTTACTTTCATCTCTAGAGACTTGATTTTAATTATGCCAGGAAGAATTCCTTATTCCTGGGTTCACTGAACGCAGAATGGCTGTTCCTAGTCCTACTGATTACTGGGTGCTTAACCAATCAGTCAAGAGAGCTGGCAGAGTAGTGGGGCATGGTGGTGCACACCTTTAATCCTGGGTAGGCGAAGGCATGAAGATCTCTGTGAGTTGGAGATAGAGAGTTCCGGGACAGCCAGGGCTACATTGAGAGACCCTGTATCAGAAGAAAAGCAAAAGGAGAGAACCCAGAGACAGATGTGTTTTAAGAGTACTTTGGTTTTTTGGGCTGATTTAAAGACTCTAAGAAATATTCATAAGACTCTAAGTATTTAACATATACTCCATCCTTGAATCCTGTGTTACCCTGGCAGTTACATCTGAGTAAAAATAGCTTTGGGAATGGTTTTCAAAGGAAGGAGAGCAACTAGTAGAGGTAGAAACAAACCACTCTGTTCACTCTTGAACAGACAAAGGGAGCCTGAGCTGTATTTAAGGGAAACGTAAAATGTCACCTCCCTTGTGGTTCCATTGACTCTCAGATTGCTTGTCTAAAGTCATGAAACAAACGTGGGCTTGATGGCATGGGTCCTTTCCCTGTTGCTTTCTTTGGCACTGTGCAGCAGGAAAATAGAACATTATCACTTATGAAGTGGCCATCACCACCACTTATTCCCATACCCATCAGCATGGCAGCCCTGGGCATGCTGTCACAAGGTTTCTGCCCACACCAGCAGCAGTGGAGCCTGCCTGACACAGAAGCCCATGCCTCAATACACAGCTAGGCGTCTCACCCCACCAGGCAACACTGGCCTTCTGCAGCACACAGAAAAATGAACTCTGTACAGAGTGTCCTGTGTTCTTCATGTCTCCTGGGAGAACATTTGACTCAGGAGACTGTCACCTTTCGTTGGAATACTTTACCTTCTCCTATAGAGGAGACCCTTTTCTTTTAGACTTGATTCTCTGCTGGATAGATAACTTCCATTCTTCCCATTCCAAGTAACTTAGGGTGCATTTCTCAAAAGGAAAAGAAAGCAAAACGAAATCATTTCAAGGCTACTTGTAGTTTGGGGGTGTGCCCTGCTGGAAAATATGAAGGAGGTGACAACTACCCCACACTGTTTTTTTCTTTGAACATTCTGGGGGCTGTTCTCCAAGAGAGTGGAGACCAAACACAATTTGAAATGCATTTTGAATTTCTCCATTACTAACACAACTTAGTGCCTTATTTATTCTCAAACATGGATTTCCAAAAATTCAACAGTGACCCACCACACAAGCCACGTCTGCTCACTTTGGAGTCCAGTATGGCCTCAGACAGACCGACTGGTTGAAAGCAGGCCTATGGGATCCACGGTTTCTATGCATCCTACTGTTTTCCCAGGACACATAAAACGTATCACCCTCACGTCAGTCACTGGCACACACTCTCCTCGGCCTGCCCTGTTACTTCTGCTGCGTTGTCACTGGGCACTCATGTTAAATCACAGAGCTAGCAGACCGCAGGAAGGAAGTGGGCCGTGGGAGTTGTATCTACACTCTGCAAATGCCACACTTTGTGGACCTGAAAATGACAGAACTGAAAACGACACACCGAGAATGCTCCCTGCTGTCTTTAAGGAGCGTGGAAGAGGCGGTGCCAAGGTCCTGCAGAACATAACATGAAAATGAGTATCTCCGAGTCTCTCAGGCTCAGCCAGAAAACGAAAGATGTGTGGAAGCTTCTGAGTTTGTGTGACTCTGGGCACTGTTTCCCAGGAATCTTCTGTGTTTTGTCTCAGTCTTAGAGTCGGATCACGTTGTTGATTATTGATCTTACCTTTGAAAACATGTTTTATTAACGTGCGGTTACTGGCTTATCAGAAGTGCCTCACTAAACCTGGGATAGGCAGAAGCTCATTTCCCACCGATCTGTAGCTCTTCTCAAGTGGATTCATTCATTCTGAAGTTGGTTTTTTTTTTTTTTTTTTGCTTGTAGAAACTTTCATGGAATTAAGTTCAGGGAAGGGAACAAATAAAAAGGAGAATCTCTTGGTAGGATCAGAACCAGGGTCCATTTGTCTCATGAATTCTCTTCTTTTGAAATTTACCTATCCCCACTAAATGCATGACCTTTGTAAGGGTTTGTCCATGCACATTCTGTTTGTTATTTTTAAATTTTAGTATGAAGATCTGCCCTCCCTGCATAGGGCAGTCAGCTCCTGTAATAAAAGACACGTTGCTGTTATTATTCAAATGCCATCCTCGGATTGTGGATGGATTGCCTTCACTTATTCCCAGTGAAACAGTGCGCCCTGCTATCAGCATTTTGACCGAGAACATAAATTGGATGAATTACTCCATATCTCGTGCTTTCCCGTTTGCCATGGATTCACCCCCTTCCTCGTTCCCTCATACCTTGTTACTAAACAGCTGCCTATCATTTCCCATCTAAGTAAGGCCACCCCCAACTCACAGCCTACTGTCTCTATCTGAAAGAATTCCCACCTTTGGATAAACTAGAATACGTTGATTCTCATGGTAACTAGCAGGGTATTCTAAAGAAGTTTCTTGAAACTGTGAAAATTGAGTTGTTCTTTTCCCCACTAGCCGTCTTGTATTCGCTGATCTGCGAATGTTCACTGACCACTCTGGACTCTGCCGGAAAACTGACAATGGGAGTATGACCGTTAGCTGTGTGAGGCGGTGCGCACCTGTATCCCAACACTTGGGAGGTGGAAGCAGCAGGGTCGGGAATCCTATGACATCATTATCTACATGGCAACTTCGAGAGCACCTGGGCTACATGAGACCCTGTCTGGAAAGATGGCTGTGGGTGGAGACACATGCCACCAAACCTGCCAACCTAGGGCCATCTTCAGGACCCGAGGAATGGAAAGGAAAAAACTGACCCAACAAGCTGTACTCTGATCCCCTCAAATATGCCTTGGCACACATGCTTGTGTGTGGGTGCACACATACATACAAGCACACACGCATACACACATGTGTGCACTAAATGAATAAATAATAAACATTTAAAATAAACACAGGAAAGGTAAGAAATATAAGATTTAATAAGCTAGTATGCGTTTTTCTTTTGTTATGTGCAACTAACTACTAACTTAACTCTGGTACAAACAACATTTTCATTTTTCCATTTTTAATACAACCTATGTAAACAAGATAAATATGGGCATATCCATATTATTAATCTTCAGATAACTAAATAAATAGATTAATAAAAGGCTGAATGGGGGGGATAGTGATTAATTCTTTTGTGTAACCAAATCCTAAGGTTTTTTTCTTTCAAGTATGAGTATTATAAAACTCTATCATACTGTGGAGCCAGCCGTTTCTTTTTTCCTTGGCTTGATCTCAGAAACCAGGTACCACTGTAAGCTCTGAATAAGAAAGTTGGTACCGCAGAGCTTGAACCCCCTGTGAAGTTTGTTCACCCGACAGGCATTTTTGTAATATTGTTCTTATCTGACGATTTAAAAAAAAAAAAAGTTTGTCCCCAATATGTATAGACTTTGAGCAAATAAGCAATCACTGTATGATGAAGAAATGGCTATATTGACCATGTCCTAGACTATATATCTAGTCCAGCTGTCTATAGAACTATCCATCACCCTTTTTCAGATACCTATACCTATATACCTAATCTATATCTATACCTATAATCTATACCTAAAATCTACAGTAAACACGTGTGTCTTCTCTACAAACCCCCTTTGGTTTGGGGTTCTACTTGACATGCTTAGGATCAAACCCAGGGCCTTGAGAATGCTAAGCAAGTCCTCTGCCACTGTACTACACCCCAGCCCCACCAATCCCCATTCGGAGTCTGAAGTTTAGAACGAACTTTGAAGGATGTCTAAACCAGCTCTTACCAACGCGTAAACCCCTTCCTAGTTTGCCCTGCAGAGGCTGAAGAAGCTATTCCATTCAAATGACCTGAAGCCTTGCTCAGGACCCACATGAGCTAAACGGTTGATTTACTAGAGTAATCTGGATTTGTGGCAAGACTTAACTTCTGAAGGAATATATACACATGTGCATAAGGTGAGGTGAGCGCCCCCTATAAGAAGTCGGAAGAGACACACTTTTTTAAAAGCTGTCATTTGAGACTTTAGCAGAACCTTAGTATTGATTTGAATCTTCAAATCAATAATGATTTTATTTGACCAGTGGTCTTGATCCCATAGTTTCATGGTTTGTTTGTTGGTTTTTTTTGAGATAATAGTTATATAGGAATGATGTGCAAGGGACCCAATAAAATCATAGCAAGGTAAAGATTACTTATAATTTATTTTTATTTCCTTTGATAGGAACATAAGTGTGGGAGGGGTGTTCTTGTTTTACAAAACAGGTAACTGTCTCTCATGACTAGTCCTCTGGGCCTCAGGTCTATTGAAAACGTAATTCAACTACCAACTTTTTCCCTTGCCACGAGTAGAAAATCCTTGGGAACAGCGGAAATACTCTGAGCAGACCTGCTTTCTAACTTAGAACATCCTTGTGTGGGTTCGCAAGCCATCTCAGGAGTAATGATCTCAATTCCCAGGCTTAAAAATACTGAAGTTTTGTCTGACTTTCCAACTTAAATAAATATGGACATTTTTAAGGACCATGTGAATAATGGCTTCGTCTACAATTCTGCCTTCTCTTTCTAAAAGCAGGGATTGTTTCTTTATCAAGTGCGTGTATGACAGGCAGCATCCGAAGACACAACCTCAGGACGGTGATCCCACCACTTCAGGACAGTTGTAGCAGTGAGAGAGCGCTCTGTGCCACTGGGAAGCAAAGGCACTGCTCCCAGCAATAAAGGTCTGTTATTACCTACGCTCCAAGACAGAGTTTACGTTTCCTCGAGAGAGCACACCATGTTTTCCCCATATTGGCCACAGCTGCTCACCTTACTTCTGGTGACTCATTGACAGATAGGCTTTGGGGAAGCCAGAGAGGAGATGATGCACCCAGAAATGGCTGGCCTCCTCATCACAGACTGGGTAAGAGAGGTAGACAGTAAGCAACGAGAAGAAAGACGCAGCCAGGGCGGGCCTCACCTCCCTGTGGTGGAGACAACTGCATCTGCAGAGATGCCAGAGTGCTTGCTGAGCGGCCATTTCTGTCATTGAGTCTCAACAATGACTCTGAATTTTGTGGACACTGGGTTCTTATCTTCCTGACTTCCTTATATATTGGCGTAAATAAACTCATGTTAACTGGCTTAACTTGACTGTGTGTTTATTCTTTTGGTCTGGAGGCTCCTACAAACAACGGAATGAAATGACAACTGTCCTATATTGATTTCTGGGTTTTTTCCCCTTTGTTGTTGTTTTGTTTTGTGTGATTGATGGTTTGGGGTGGGAGGGGTTCGTCTGATGCTCACTGTAAAGCACAAGCTGATCTCAAATGTGGGGCAATCCTCCTGCCTCAGCCTCCGAGAGTGGTATGTTGATTATTCTCCTAAATGGCCTGAAAGTAGAGAAGGAAAAACACTGAAGTCAGGCCTGTTAATCATGGAATCAGGTCGAATTGTCTTTGCAATGAACCATGCTGATCTAGTCCTTAAGTATTAAATACCAATCCTAGACTCATTAAGAAAAATTAGAATCACAGAGCATAGAAATCATATACACAGGCAAGAACTACATGACAGAAATTGTTGGAATGGTGCTTGGGAGCTAGAAGCAGGTGGATATGTGTGAGTTCAAGACCAGCCTGGCCTCCTTAGTGAGTTCCAGGCTAGTTAGAGCTACATAGTGAGACCCTGTCTCAAAACAAACAAACAAAAAAAGAAAGAAAAAAATTATTGGGATGGAAGAGAAATTAGAAATCTTGAAGTTGTCAGCCTTTACTTTTCTTATGAGTTAAATGAAGCACAAAACACACACTGAGTTCGCTAAGTAGAGGCAGATGTGTGACAAAGTTAGATGATGCTTTTAAGCATAAATTCTAATGACTAACTTGATCAATGCAGAAGATGTTAAGTAAGTAGTTTGCAGGGCTTTGGAGGAGACAGAAGTGGAAGCAGTTCTCAGAAGCCTGACAAAGGAAGGTGGGTTAGGTGACTTGGAAGCAATGTGGAAGTCTTAGTGAGATTCATGACACCCTCAGCTTGGCTTTGTTCTAGCTCAGTTTGGCTAGAGGTTGATAAGATCAGAAGTCCTAGAGTTAGGTTTTGTCTTGTGTGTGGCCCATTGTGAGCACACACTTAAAAGTGAAGGAAGGCCATAAGCTACTGTCTTGGTTATTCTATTTCTGTGCTAGGATACAAGGACCAAGGCAACTTATAAAAGAAAGTACTTAATTTGGAGAACACAGCTCCAGAGTAAAAGTCCATGATCATCATGGCAGTGAGTATGGTGAGCAGCAGGCAGCAGCCATGGTGATAGGGCAGTAGCTAAGAGCTTGTATCTGATCCACAGCATGGTGGAGGGAGAGAGAGGGAGAGAGGGAGAGAGGGAGAGAGAGAGAGAGAGAGAGAAAGAGAGAGAGAGAGAGAGAGAAGAGCGCTAACTAGCAATGGTGTAGATTTTTGAAACCTCAAAGTCTGTGCCCCAGTGACATACCTCCTCCAGCAAGACCACACCTCCTAATCCTTCTCAAACAATTTTACCAACTGAGAACTAAATATTTAAGCCTATGAGCCTATGGGAGCCATTCTCATTCAAACCACCACAGTTACCTTGTACAGATTATCCTCAATATCTTGTGTGAGCCTGAACCACTCAGTGGATAGGCTTAAAGACAGAATTAAAGCTTTCTCAAGAAGAAATTCCACTGTTGGTCAGCATTCATCCCTACCTTAGGTCCAGCCTGTAGTAGTTCACTTACTGTGGTGGCTCAGCAAGGACAGCCAAGAGGCACATTCATACATATAAGCCCTGCCACACCTCAGCAGAGGGAACTACCATCATGGCAATTGCCATATTCCACAGTGGAACCCTGAGCTTCTGAGCTCAGGTGTTTGTATTGATTCAGAACTCTTCAGGTGTTCTACTGATAACACATGTAGATCACAAGCAGTCAAACATCCCCCACATAAATCCAGTACTTGTAGACAATACAAAACTCCAAGACCTAGGCAGCCCCACACACAACAATGCACAAAACAATTATTATGCATAATTTTTATACATAGATAAAAATAAACTTCCACAACACAGACTGCCTGTAAGATAGGCTATTGTCTGCCTTTTACTTTTGCTTAGCATTCCACACAACCTCCGAAGTCAATACAAGTCTACAAATCATTTGTGTGTGTGTGTGTGTGTGTGTGTGTGTGTGTGTGTATGTATGTGTGTGTGATATGTGTAAGTATAGTGTGTATGTGTATATGTGGTGTATCTGTGTAGCTTGTGGTGTATGTGTATAGAGTATGTGTGCATGTAGTGAATGTGTGCATGGTGTATGTTTAGTGTGCATGTGTGTGTAATGTGTATGTGGTGTGTGTGTAGTATGTATATGTGTGTATAGTATGTAGTGTATGTGTGGGGGGTGTAGTATAAGTATGTATGTGTGTGTGTGTGTGTGTGTACTATTCACAAAGTAGAAGGCTAATACAGATGGCTTATAAGCAATCTCAAAATCTTAATCACCTAAAACCACAAAAGATTCTTTTTCTCATAGTGAATATCCTGTGATGAGTCATAAAGAGTTCTCTATTCATGGGGTTAGGGTCAAAAGAGACCCAATTTAACAGGAAAGAGGCTACTGGAGGGGCTTATATACGCAAACAAATTCTCTAACCAAGAAGTAACCTGAGTCACTTTTGCTGAACTACAAGGATCTTACCCAGACTGATACCAAGAAATATCATCCTACTAACATTTCTAAAACGGTGCTGAATCTGTGGTATTCAGTGAATACTGTGACTAACTCACACACTGTTAGTTACAAAACACAGACTTCAATCTTTCAAGGTAAAGTCATGGGGACAGACAGGAACAACTGTTTGCTGTTTCTGTAAGAAAAACAGGCTTATTTGTCTTATGGCTCCAGGGGTCCAAGACTGAGGATCTGCATCAGGTCTGCATCTTCTTGCTGGCAGAGTTCCTGGACAGCTTAGGTGTCACCTGGTAGAGACAGCAAGCATGGATGCGTGTTTTCCTAAGAATAATTAAGGATATAATTCTGGAATGAGGGAAAGAAAATAGACCACCTTAAATTTCAACTTCAGTACAAAAAAGAGAAGAAATGCCTGGCCTGGAGAAATGGCTCAGTGGTTACAAGCAAGTATGACTCATTCAGAGGACCTGAGGTCAATTCTCAGCACCAACATCCACACTCTTACAAATGCCTATTACTCTAGATTTTGGGGATCCAACACCCCCTTCAGCCTCAGAGGGCACTGCACTTATATTTAGAGATTCACTATACACACGATTTCAAAATAATAATAAAAAATAAAACACTTCAAAAGAAATGTCAGACTTCTAAAATTTTCTAAGAGATACCAACCATATTATTTAATTTATTGTTGCTATTATTGCTGTTGCTGCTGCTGTTGTTGTTATTTGTAGGTGGGACATGGTGGCAAATGCACATCATGTACATCGGGAAGTCAGAAGACAATTTCTTAAAATCTATTCTCTCTTGGCACAATGTATCCAGAAGGTTGAACTCAGGTTGTCAGGAATGCCAGCAAGCACCTCTACCTACTGAGCCCTTTCCCCAGGGCTCATCCCACTTAATAATTAAGAAAGAGCAAAAATACTCATGAGTGTAAGGAATTTAAAAGAGACTTTCTTCAGTGTGGTCCTGAATATTCACTGAACTAGACCTTGTAGTCCATCGACGTCTCCAATAACAGGCAGATAAGATGTGAGTAAAAGGGAACGTGCTCCACTGAGCTTTGGGGATGCACCGGACATCTTCCAAGCTTTGGCTTGTCTCTGACTTCCATGTGCTTGTCTCTCAATATGTGCTATTCCCAGTTGTCACTTACATTTCCTGCTCGCTAATCTCACTCTATTTTCTAACAAAGGTAGTCTGCCTAACAAGGCCCATATTTTCAGAACCTCATCCTTCCCCTTTGCATTGATTGGCCAATCACATCTGATTGTGAAATCAAACTTACCAATGGGATGAGATGAAGTCATCACCTATATTAGGGATACAAAAGGCCATTTTGGCAAGTGTGTTTCTTAGCCTGCTTTGGCCTGTGGAGGAAATCTTGTGAAAAGAAATCACCTTACAGAACAACTTTCACTTTGTGTGCTCCTTCGTGCAACACTGAGATTGTTCTTTTCTCAACATCTTCACACACTAAAACCTCTCCATCTTTAATTGACTCAGGCTTCCCTCGCCTTTTTTAATAGAAATAGTGTTCCACTGGTTTAAATTGCTAGTTCATCTTAAAATTATCCCAAGAGTATGAGAAATCTTTTAACAAGACATCTGTTCTCTAAAACTTTATTTTTCACTCTTATTTATGCTGGACTGGCTTTAGGGGATAAATATGAACAAGTAGCAATATGTCTTAAGTGTGGACTAACACATAGGGGAGAAACGCACAATGGAACTAACATTTATTAAGCACAGATTCTTAACAATTTTGGAGATGTTGATCTGAAAAAGACAATAATTATGAGACTCTGTCTGTCTTCAACAGAATTTATGACTTAGTGTAGAAATCAAATTAAGCATAAAGTCTATTTTGAGTGGGGTGAGGTTGAGTATTTTCCTACCACAATTTCCTGACCAGTTTCACCAGAGTGTAATTCAAAATAATCTGATCCAAATAAATGTTCTCCCAGTGTGGCGGTATGAATAAGAATGGCTCCCATAAGCTCACATATTTGATTCCTCGGTTCCCAGTTGGTGGCTGTTTGAGACAGATTAGAAGGTGTGGCCCCTGTTGGAGAAGATGTATCAGTGGGGCAACTGGAGGTTTCAAAAGCTCCCCGCAATCCCCACAATGCCTCTAGCTTGCAGCGTTGAGACAAGAGTTCTCAGCTATTCCTTCCTTCGCCATATGTTTGTTCCACTATCATGGACTCCAACCCACTGAAACCATGCACCCAATTAAACATTCTCGGTAAGTTACCTTGGCCATGGTGTTTTTATTACAGAAATAGAAAAGTAACTAATGCACCCAGGGTTCTCGTGTAGAATCAGGGGAAATGAAATGTTTAGGAGCATACCCTTCCATAAACTGTTCTGTTTATGGAACAATCCTACAACCTCCACTGTCTGAGCATTGTCATATGAAGGGTCTAGGCTAGATACTGGATGTAGTCCACTCTAGAATTTAGGAAAGAGGTTATATTTTATGGAAAGACCTTTTGCATTTTAAGATGGTTTCATGTAGCCCAGGATGGCCTTCTAATTGAAGCCAAGAATGAACCTGAACTTTTTGATCTTCTTGTCTCTAACTCATGAAAGGTGGAATAATAAGTATTTGATACTGTGGGTTGAGACCAGGGTCTCAGCCTTATGCAAGCAGTCTAACCAACTGAACTATGTCCTCCGTCCTATATTGAGAAAATTAGGAAGCAATAAAATGACTAACAGTCACCATGCACCAGTAATTTCTATGATAAAATACTCTTCCTCAGGGATAAAAAATGGTTGCTGGTCTAAATTTCAGTGAACTGACTATATCTATGTGAACAAATTCCCTTGCCCTGCTTGGTATAACAGTGTTCATAAATGACATTATTCTCAGCTTCTTGTAAGTGGCTAAAAAAAATAGCATACTATTCATCAAGTCTAACCCCAAGTGGAAGCGTACCAATTTATTGATTTGCTCAGCAAATATCTGTCACGCATGATATCATGTTATATATATAGTATATAACATATATATATGTGTGTGTATATATATATATATGTATAAAGTATATAATTGATAAAAATACTCTCTCCTTTCAGAGGCCTGAACTCTTAGAAGGATAAATAAATAAATAAATAAAATACTAGATTAAAAACTTAATACCTAACCAGAGGTTGTGACACTGGCTTTTAATCTCAGCACTAGGGAGGCAGAGGTGGGTGGATCTCTGTGAGTTCAAAGACAGCTTGGTCTACATAGTGAGTTCCAGGACAGCCAGAGCTATGTAGTCAGACCCTGTCAGGAGCCATGTCAGGGGAATTGCAGCCAGCATTGGGGCTTGAGGAGTACAGCCCTGCCATTTGCCTCTGGGAGATTGTCTCCTGAATAAAGCTTTCTGCTGCTTGCTAATGCCGGGCTCTGCCATGCTGATTGCTAATATAGTCACTTTATCGCTATGATGGTATAAAAATTCTGTGGGGGTCTTCAGTCCCTTACTGAATAATATAAAGTGATTCATAACTGCAGTGGTGATTTTTCTGAGGTGGCAATGCCACTCAGTTGAATTGGTGGTTTGGTTGAAACCCCAGAAAGAATAACAAAGAAATGTATATAATTAAAAAAGACTCTGAGTGTGTTTTGCCAGCTGTTTGTGGAGCAAGTTACCTAGAGGAAAGAAAACAAATTCTTAGTAGCTGAGGACTTGCTAGGATCAGGAAGCAAAAACAAAGAAAGCACAGATACTAAGGGCCCCAAGTTTCACCTATGAGAGACAGGTCTATGATTAATAGGCAACAAACGAGTGTCAATGCCCACTCTTAAGTTTGAACTTCCTTGACAATTACTATGAATTTGCTAATGGGCCTTGAGAGCATAAAGTCTGTGCAACAGATTTTCTTCTCTATATGATAAAGAAAGAGTAAAAATTCTCTTACTTGCGATCCTTTAATTAACCTTAATAAAATATGTATTAGGATTGTATTGAATAGAATAATAGAATGATTGATTGCTACTCGGTTACCAGAAACAGCAGCCTGCCAAGAGAAATACTTGGTTTCCATAAACTCTGTTGATCTGTAATAGAAAATTTATTGCTCTGTTGTACAATGTCACTATGGGAACAGAACATATGAGAGATGTTTAATCATGTGTGGGTGTTTTCATGGTTACCTGCTTAAAAGAGTTTTGTTCAAAAGGTATATGAAATGTATGAAAATAATTAGAGAAGAACACAGCTGAACATTCTCATTCAAGAAGACGAGGTATGAGTGATTTCTTTCTCTGACACCATACCCACCTTCCTTGGAACCCTGACCTGCTGGGGACGGTCCCCAGCAAGACTCTGTCTCTACATACATACATACATACATACATACATACACACATACATACACACATACATACATAAACCTCAATGCTGTCCTTCCTATAGTGTGCTGAGCAATTCATTTGTAAAACACAACTAAGAAGCTGGGGGGGAAATCCAATACCACAAATGTTTGAATGCATCAGGGATATCCTAAGCTAGGAAGCTTTTGCGATCAGGAGTTGAGAGGGAGGTATGTGGAGAGGGGAGTCAAGAACCTGAGCCACTTCGTCTGCTGCTGAGCAGAACTTCACACACACACACACAGTCAGTGGAAACATGATCTTAGACATTGCTGCCAAAGGATGGGCCTGGAGCCCCTGGGCTTTGTGTAGGAGGCTGCTAAGAGTAACATGGGAGGAGTAGAATGAACTGGAAACAGACCCTAGCCTGGTCAGGGTTTCAGATCTTCTGCAGCTCTGACTGAGTTAAGATGATGATTTGCAGCCTTGCTGCTGCTAGCTTAGCTGTGTGCCAAGAGCAAACAAATATTCTCTCTGGAGAAATTTCACAATCAGAGCTATTTTTCTATTTCTCTGTGTTTTTATTTTGTTTGTTCTGTTTGTTTTTAGTATATAATGTTTGATACTCAATGAAAAATTACTAAGCACTTAAAGAAGTAAGACCTGTACCAAAAATATAAGAGAAACAATAAATAGTAGAAGAAACCATCAGTATTCTCGATAATGAAAAATTGCATACAGGGCTTCAGAATGATTCTGTTTAATGTATTAGAGGAACTGAAGGACAACAGAATTTTAGTAGAGTATGTAAGGAAGGAAGGGAAAGAGAGAAAGAGAGGAGAGAGGGAGAGAGGGACAGAGGGAGGGAGGAAAGAAGGAAGGAGGGAAGGAAGGAGGAAGGAAGAAAGGAAGGAAGGAGGAAGGAAGGAAGGAAGGAAAGAGGGAGGGAGGGAGTGTAGGATGGAGAAGGACAGAGGGAGGGAGGAAAGAAGGAATGAGGGAAGGAAGGAAGGAAGAAAAGAGGGAGGGGAGGAGGGAGAAAGACCCTCCTGTATATTATTGCTTGAATCTCAAGCCACTGGCTTACATATCAGGTGTTTGATTCCTGGCTGGTGCTATTTTTAAAAGATTGGAACCTTTAGGTGGTGGGGCCAGTTTGGAGGACATAAGTCACAAGGTGTTGACTCTTGAAGGTTACAATTTGCCATTGTTTCTGCCCAGCTCCTTGCTTCTTGATCTGCTATCACGTGACCAGCCAGGCATTGGTCCATGCTCCAGCTGGCCAGCAGCTCTGCTCTACCCTCTCTGTTGTGATGGACTGCAACCTTCTGAAACCAAGTGCTAAAGTCAGTCTTCCTTCCTGTAAGTAGCTTCTGCTAATATTTTGTCAGTAACACAAAAATATGTAATATACTCTGCTAAAAATTAAATTCAGGACTTAAACTATAGAAACTCAAAGTAAAAACCCAACAACAATAAACCAAGAAAATGCCTTCTAGATTCAAAGAATCATCAGTAGAAATGATGGCTGAAGGGAGGCTGAGGCAGGTGGACCTTGAGTTCTGAGTTTGAGACTAGCCTAGACTACATAGTAAGACTTTGCCCCCCATCGAAAAAAAAATAAGAAAGAAAAAGAAAGAAAAAAGAAAAGAAATTTGGTTAAATTTTCAACAAAACAAATCCAGTAGATGAGGGGAAGAAACAATAGATTCAAATTATTTTAATTACTTCAAAGTATTAAAGGGAAGAAAAAAGAAAACAAAACCAAAACTATTAGCTGTCAGACTAGGAAGGTAGCTCAGGGGCAGAGTACTTACCTAGGAGGCCCTGAATTCCATCACTAGCATAACAAAAGACAAAAACAAAAAAATAAAAACAAAACAACCTACACACACACACACACACACACACACACACACACACACGAGAAGGGCCATAGTTATGCATGTCCTTAATCCAGCACTCAGGAGGCAAATGAAACTTTGTGAGTTTGAGGCCATCCTGGTATATATACAGTTCTAGGATGGCCAGAGCTACATAGAGAGACCCTGTCTGTAAAGTTTCCATGTGGAAGGCAAATGAAGTTGAACACACACATGTATTACTACCTACTCAAGAGGCTGATGTCAACCTGGACATCATAGAGAGATCCTGTCTCAGAATATATGAAAGTAAATGGACCTAAATGGAAGCTCAGAAATGCAAAAAAAAACAAAAACCAATGAACTGCAACAGATATTTGGGTCCATCCAAAAAAACTGGACAATATAAATAGTGATTTATTGTATGTTATATAGAGAAAGAGATGTAAAATAGAGAAAAATTAAACTCATAATATCAAGGACATTGGTCCAAGGTGAAGATATTGATTTATCCTAAAGTTTAATAAATCTCTTCCCTTGGGCTGGTGAAGTGGCTTAATCAGTAAAGGCTGCCAAGTTTGACAAGCTGAGTTCATTCCCTGAAAACACACACAATGGAAGGAGAAAACTGTCTCCTGTAAGTTGTCCTCTGACCTCCACATGTACATTCTGAAACATGTACACACACACACACACACACACACACACACACAAAATAAATAAATAAGTAAATAAATAAATAAATAAATAAATAAATGTAGACGTATCAAAGATGCATGTTTAGTCTCTCTGTAAATATTCGATAAATAGTAACAGGTTAAATAGTCCATAAGCTAGTGAGAAGATGGAAGGTTTAGAATATATTCTGGGTCTAGAGAGATTTCTCAGCAGTTAAGAACACTCACTACTCTTCCCAGAGGACCATAGTTCCATTCCCAGCACTCACGTTGGTAGGCTCACTTGAAAGCCCAGCTCCAGGGAATCCAGCATCCTCATATGGCCTTTATGGGCAACCGTGCTCACATCCACAACCCCACACACAGACATGCATGCTGCCTTACACATAATTACATAAAAACAAAGTATTTTAAAAATAATTCTTTAGGCTGTAGAGATGGCTCAGCAGTTAAGAGCACTGCTGGCTCTTTCAGAGGTCCTGATTTCAGTCCCCAGCACCCACATGGTGGCTCACAACCATCTATAATAAGATCTGATGCCCTCTTCTGGCATGCAGATGTACATGCAGATAGAGCACTCGTATAAAGTAAATTAAAAAAGAAAGTCTTTAGAAGCCAAGAATAGGGGAAGAAAGGATAACAAATGGGGTTATATAAATAGAAAGCAATAGTGCGATGGTAGATTGAAGTCGAATTGACTTATAATGACCTTTATTTTAGACAGAAGAAAATACCCTATTTAAAAGACAAAATTTTCTAATTGGTTTTACTTTGGTTTTGTTGTCGCTGTTTCTTTTTTCAAGTCAGGGTTTCTCTGTGCAGTCCTAGTTGTTCTCTCTCTGTAGACCAGGCTGGCCTCAAACTCACAGAGATCTGCCTGCCTCTGCCTCCTGAGTGCTGGGATTAAAGGCATATGCCACCAGGCTTGGTTTTATTGATTTACCTTTTAAAAAAAGTTTATAGTACTGGGGATAAAAGGTGGGCCTTGGACACGCTAGAAAACACTGTAGACTAAGCCTATCCCGAGTACTAGTGACTGACTTTTACAGAATGCTCAACTCTGCTGTGTAAGATTTCCTGTAACATGAGGACTCGCGGAAGTTGAAAATAAACACGAGAGCATCTTTCCCCTCTGTTTTTCTTAAGCATCACAGGGCATGTTGGGAATGCTGCCAAGCCCACTCTGGGACTCTGGAGAGCAAAGTCTTTAGTAAGCCATGGCTGACGGTTCACCTAGGAGAGGGACTCAGCCTGGAAAATATAACAGCTCAAAATTGTAAAAGGTGCGTGGGTGACCAGATGCAAAAAATGAAAACTGAGCATTATGGAGAGAAAACGGGTGAGAATGTCCACTCAGCAGAGGCAGGTGTGAAACAAATGGATGTGGGGAGTGACTCAGCCAAATCTCAGGTCCTACTTCCTGGTCTACTTGTAAGTTTTCCGCTTTCACTGTAGCCACACTCGGCTTTAAACAGAAGTGCACACTGTGGGCCAGTGAGATGCAGCAGCAGGTAAAAGCACTTGCTGGCAAGCTTGACACCTGATTCCAAAGCCCAGGACCCACGTGACAGAAGGAAAGAATTGGTTCGTGCAAGTTGTCCTCCAGCCTGCACACACACACACACACACACACACGTGCACACATGCACACATGCACAGTCACTCACTGTAAATGAGTATGCAATTTCAAAGTATTTTTAAGTCAGTTTTCAAAAGGGTGGGTTTGCAATTCTGTTCCTACCGTGGGGATTATTGCCTCTCCTTGAGGGTAAATGGGTCAACTCTGAAGCTCAACTGTGGTGCTCATGTTGTGGTTATGCTTAGAAAGCACATTTAGTTGACATCCTTAGACGTTGGACTAGAGAACTCTGGAGTGCTTCGTAGTTCAACCAGACAAGCCTTGAACATCAGCATTCGGTTCCTGGGATCATCACAGAAAATGGTTTCTCAGTAAATGAGAGCTTCATGATGGAACAGGAAGAGTTGGGGTATATCCTAGTAGTCTTAGTGTCTTAAAGCACTGACTTAACATGACAAGGCTCTGCCTGGGTGTCAGTAACTAGAGTAGAACCTGAGGAGTGGGTGATGTCACATTTCTCCCCACACACTCCTTACCATCTGCATGCCCATTCCCATGAACGCCCCTGTATTTTTGCTTGCTTACATTTCCACGCCATCCTCTCTGTTGACATCCTGCTCCTATATCCACTGATGCCTGCTTACCTTGGGTTCCAAATGTCCTCTCCTCTTCCCTGCCCTCCTTCCACATTCCTCCAGATGGTGTATGGTGTCATCCCGCCATCCCCTCGGAGGCCCAACAACACAGCTCCCCTCAACACAATAGCAGTCGGGAGAAAGGCAGTGCTGTTTGTCTCTGCTCATCCAGTGCTCAATACACGCTGTGGAGCTAATAATCATGACTCCGGTCATGAGAGCAACAGACTCCAGAACTGTAGCGTTAGAAAGACTTTAGATCCTGGTTCTGCTACTCGGGGGCTGTGTGGGGCTTTATTAACTAACTCCGTACCTCTCCTTCCTCACCTGACATAAAGGCGTCCTAAGAGATCTGCTTCAGGCTTACTCATGGCCTGGCTTAGGTCTGCACACCGAGGGGTCTTGCAGCACCACATCATTTTTGAGGGATAACAGTACACAACCTTCCTGAGACCACACATGCGTCCTCACGACTCTCAGGTCTCTTCCACTAGTAATCAACGAACACTCTGATTCTGTAGATGTTCAGTCATCTCTGTAGGCAGCTTTACTGGTTTCTTTGTCAGCAGGTAGTTTATTTCCAAGTAATTGCTGGGCACCTCACTGTCTAAATCTTTGTCCTTCACCACAGGTTAATATTAATGTCATCTTCACAAACACAAACAAAGGCCCAGTATCCCCCCAGCTTCTGTAGCCAATGCTATGGCAAGTCTCCATCTATGCTCCAGTGAACTGACACATACTGAGTCCCAGGTTCCATGTGTCACCTCAGTCGCTAGGCTAATTCTGGAACTATGGGAGCATCATGATGGATCCTGTCCCCCTTTTGAGGTTGAGAGCCACTCTGGATCACCGCCTAGCAGTAAAACTTGATTCTACTTCTCTCTTTCTTCTTCTCTCCTTTTTCTTGTTCTCCTACCCTTCTCTATCCTGTGGAAGTGGAGTAGGGAACAGAAAACAAGAGAGAAGAGGGTGCTCTTTTAACCCTTTGTATCTGTGGCTCCATCCCTTTCAATGCTGTCTGGCTCTAATACAACTCAGGAAAGCCAAGAACTCCAAGTTTCACTGGACCCAGCTAGGCAGAACCCTTTCAAGGCACCCACAAGTGCCCCCAGTTAGACACTTCCTCAGAGTGGAGAGAGGCAAGGTCTCCTCTGGAAAGAAGTGCCAGTAGAATGTCCTCTATGAATCCTGACACACGTACCAGTGAAAACATGAACTGAGCAGGAAGGCTGGCAAGGAGGATAGAGCATGCGTGGATATGCCAATTAGATACAGGGGGCATGTGGCATTTGTAGGAAAATGGATACAACTGGAAATCCTTACAACAAGCAAAGTAAGCCAGATGCACATAGGCAAACACCTTGGGCTGGAGAGATGGTTCAGTGGTCGAGAGAGCCTACTGTTCTTGCCCAGGACAGTTCCAACCACCCACATGGTGGTTTACAACCATCCATAACTCCCGTGCCAGGGGATCTCATGCTCTCTGCCCTCTGCAGGCACTGGGTGTATATATTGTGTATACATATATGCAAGCAAAATACTCACGCAAATAATATCTTTTACAAATTAATGTTTAAAAAATACTATATGTTATGTATGAGGGATACTTTAGGGATACAAATAGATTCAAAACAGGGAAACTAGAAGCCATAGAAGATTTTTTTAATATGTTTATTTCCTAATTTATTGTTTGGATTTTCCATGCTAACATATAATATATAATGGTAATTGTGCTCTCTTTGCACAGTGTGAGGCGTTCCATTGTGCTGAACCCTTTATACAAATGTTGAAGTGGTATGCAAGATTAGAATGATTTTGAGATGCTGTACTTTTTGTTAGCTTTGGTTTTTTTCAAAATGCTGCATTTTTACAGTATGACAGACCATAACACTATTTTTGTGTCCCTGCAGGAACTGAGCCAGTATCCACACACTTTATTTTAATAACCTACTATATAATAGTTGCTAAAATCTATTACTGGATTGTTCTGACAGAAAAGTTTTAGAAATGTGTTGCGAGAAAAGCATTTCTATTTTCCTCTTTTGAGAAGGAACTACAGACTTCCTCATCACTGCCATGCTTCTATAATAAAAGTAGTTGGGCACCAAGTGCCTCCCTGCGACAAGGACTATGGGACACAGCTTTTCAAAGGATGCATACAGAAGGTAAAGCAGCCTCAGTTCCCATGGTAAGAAAACCCACAGATGCCCACCATGGCTTTAACACTGTGTGAGTTCCCTTCCTGACCAACAATAACTCAACACAAGAGTTCCTTTTGAGTCCTTTGGTTGTTCCCTGAATCCCTGCAATCCTGCCCATTCTTACTGTAGACAGAGAAAAGGAGTCTCACTTACAGATGAGGCAGAACACAACATGACCTGCAGTCCCTTTTATCCCAGAAGCTGACTCTCAGCATATGTCTGGAAGGAGGGGGAATGTGTTTGGTGGACACTTGGACCTCTGTTTCAGTGAGTGGAGACATGACTGTTGGCTCCAAAGGCCTGACCTGGACTAGCAAGACGCCCTTCCCACCTGGGACACTACAGCAAATGGGTAATGGAAAAGGCACCAAAACCTTTTCCTCATAGCTATCGGACCTGGGAAGTCCAAGCTCGATGTCCTGGAAGATTTGGTGTCGAACACGGACTTTCTCATGGTGCCCTTACATAATAAAAGGAGCAAAGGGCTTTCTGCAGCGCGTTCCATAAGAACATCGATCCCATGTGTGTTAGTTACTTGTCTTGCTATTGTAGTAAAACATCTGACAAATGCAACTTATGGAGTGAAGGACTTATTTTGGCCCAGAGCTTCAGGGTGCAGTCCGTCACTGCAGAATAATCATGGCGGCAGGAGCCTGAGGCAGCTGGTCACATTGCAGCCACACCCAGGAAGCAGAGAATGTGGAGGAGTGGGCTCAGATCACTTTCTCCTCATAAAAAGGTTGTTGCATGCGACTCTGCCCTAACTCATGTGGTCTCAGGAGGGGCTGCAGTATGTATCAAGGAAAGACTGGGGAGGGGAGCACCACCCTTACGGCTGTGGAAAAGCTCTTGTGTCTGCTGGGTTAAGACTTTTTGGTGCGGTCTTTTGGGTGAGGAGCACCCACAGTCCTGTAGGTCACCCCTTAACCTGTTCTCTATGGAAAAGCCAGTAGACCCATTGCTTCCCCCAGAATGAACTTTAATGGAGTTGTGCCTTAGTTTGTCATCAGAACTTAAGGAGAGAGGAGGGGATGTTGCTATGCCTCCCTTGGGAAGAGATTTTAGCTGCATTGGGGCAGCTAAGAAGAAGATAAGAGGTCGGGAATAGCGGGAGGAAGTCATGAGGCAGAACACCGATAAAGCGAAAAATAGTTCCATGACACAGAGAGAGGCACCAGGGACCTCTCCCTCCACTACAGGAGGACACAGAAAGATGCTTCTGTGAAAATCTGAGGCCAACCTTCTCAGCAGCCTGGCCTCCACAACAGAGGAAAGGAAAAAAATTCACTTTGCTTGAACCATCTATCTAGCCCATGGTATTGTATGTCAGTTCAAATAAAGCATTAGAAGGAAGAATTTACACAAAACTGCCCTTACTTCTAATAATAATTGCAAGTTCAGGGAGCTCCCAAAACACCCTCAAGCTTAATAATTCACTAATAGGACTCACAGAACTTGGTAAAAGATAGTATGTTCGTGGTACTGTTGCAGGGGTGACAGGAATTAAAATCAACCAAAAGAAGAAATACATGTCGGGACCTCCAGAGCTCACAGAAAATGCCTGCGACTATTTTGCTAAGTCATCCATTGTGTCATGGCTGAAACACTCGTTCATCTGTGGAAAGAGAAAAAAAAAATCAAGCCTCAGCATTGTCTGGTTCAGACAACTGAGAATCGATGAGGAGAGGAAGGAGGGACACGTGCTCTTCCTCGTGCAGCTTTGCATTATGTGGCTGATTACAACAAGTGTGTACAGATCACTCCACAACACGCTGTTTCAAAACTAAAGTCCCAGAGCTGTAAGATGCTGATGAGAGAGAAGGAATTGCCCACTATGCATCTGTGACTCTTAACTCAACGTTCTCTGATGCCTGGAATGCAGATTATTATTAGCTATCCTCCTGGAAGATTTATGATCTCCACTGTTCAATGGTGTGTAGCAACTGTTTACTGAGAGTGACTAGAAGACAGATGAAGGAAGAGAGCCCGGCTGTCAGATACGACGCATTCGTACAAGAAATTACTTTTCCTGTCTACCACCTATCCTGCTTGAGGTTTGCTACACAACACAAATGGGCAAAGGGTCACATTTACATCACCATAAGTGCACCAAGAGGTGAGTCTTCTGTGTGTACTGATATTCGATGCTGAGAAAATAAACATAAAGACACTACTTCAGTGCATTCTAGAGCTTGCAAAGTATTTTCACGAATTTTATCTCAGTAGCCCTCATGACAATCTATGGCATGTATTCAACGACAGACATTATTACTAAGCATTAGCCTTATCATTTTGTATATAAAGACCAAGAACCCAGAGCTGCGGGGTGGCTAAGTGGTTAAAGAGTGCTTACTACTCTTCTAGAGGACCAGAGTTCAGTTCCCAGCGCCCACATCAGTGAGCTCACAACTGCCTGGAACTAGATCCAGGGGATCCGCTGCCTCTGCCCTCTGTGAGTACTTGCATATACCCATGAACCTATACCAAATACACAGACACTAAACACACAAGAAAAATAGAAAATAAAATTTTAAAAGATCAGGAATCTCAGGGAAATTAAATAAGAGAAAGAATGTGAACACATTTTTTTTTTTATAATGCTCTGGACTTTGGAGTAAATCATGTTAAAAATACTTATGCATAAAACCAAAATGTCTTGTAATTTATTTTGCCCTGAAACAATTCCCTTGTGTGAAGTATAATTGCTGCTCTTCATTAAGCATGTGCTATATACCATGTAGTGTTGCTAATCTTCATCTGCAAGGCAGACCTTATTACCTCCGATTAAAAGATAAAGCAGGGGTTTGAATGGCTTCCCACCTTCACCCAAGGTTATACTTTTTAATGCTGGTGTTTTAGTCAGCTTTCTACTACTGTAACAAAGTACCTGAGATGATCAAGTTATAAAGAGAGAAGGGTTGTTTGGGCTCCCAGTTTCGGAGGTTCTGGTCCACAAAGTGTTGGACTTATTGCCTTGGTCTGTGGCAAGACAGCATGATACAGTGGGAGAAGGGCGCTTGTACTCCAAGTCAGGGACCAAAGAGAGCAAGGAGGGACTGAGGAGCCACAGTTCCTTCAAGGACACACTCCCAGTGACTTAAAGACCTGCCACTAGGCCCTGACTCTTTTAAAAAAAATATTTTATTTATGTTACATTGCTGTGTTTGTCATGCACATATTTCTGTGTGAGGGTGTTGAATCCCTTGGAACAGGATTTACAGACAGCTATGAGCTGCCATGTGGGCACTGGGAATTGAACCTCGGTCCTCTGGAAGAGTGGCCAGTGCTCTTAACTGCTAGTCCAATCTCTCCAGCCTGAGGCTCTGACTCTCAAAGGTCCCTCCTCCCAATAGCATCACACTAAAGACCATGCCTTGGACACAGGGCTCTGTGCAGGGCATTAGAGATTTAATTCCCAGGCCGTGTTTTGTTTCTCATTCTGAATCCCCCTGCTGACAGGGACCTAGCCCTGCTGGAGCAAATCTCTCTCCCAAAACCTGATGTATTCCATTGAACTGCCTCCATGCTCTGCTACCTGAGAGCTGATGTCTTTTGAACAGAGCTTTGGGGATCTCTTCCCCTCGGCCATGCTTCTAGCAGCTCCTGTTGCATTGGCTTCTTTCTAACACACAAAAGAGGTTCCCGAAGTGGAAAAAAAAGACTCTTGAGGTTGCACTACATCGATTTCTTTCTCAACTAATAACCATCCATCCCACCTACTCATTGCACTTTGGGCAGCATCAATATTCGTTATGTTATTTAGAGGGGAAAAAAAACAACATTCAAGTAGAAACGGTTTATGATGTCTTGCCTGGTCCCTAACAAAGATGGATGAAACAAAGGCCGATACATCAGGAGGACAGACAGATATGCAGGTTCACTTGGCTTCTGACCTTGGACTCTCCACTCTACGGTGACAAATGATGATAAAGTGTTCGATGTGATGCGCTCCAGTGTTTGACGATACACAGATCCTGAACTCAGCAGACTCATCAGCTTTGCCCTGAAAAGCCTGTAGGAAATAGGAGCCGGGGAGAGGACCTTCAGCTTTCTCTCCACCCTTCCCCTTCATATCCTACCTACCCACCCCACTCCCCAAAAAAAC
>JAMJFZ010002272.1:0-80841 GCA_026225945.1 Cricetomys ansorgei
TCTCTCTCCAGGTTGGCCTGGGGAAATGCAAGAATCAGGAAGCCACTGACCTTTCTCCAAAGCCCTGTATGACAACAGAGGCTTCTTCAGCTCACCTTTAGAATCCTAAGGGCCCAGTACGTGAGGATTCTCGTTTTGTTCTGAAAACCTAACAGCACTGAAATCCTTGGAGGGAAAAATCATCACGCAAATGTGCACAGATAAACAACCTGCTGGACCTGCATCCACATCAGAGTGATGCAAAGAGCTCCCCGGGGGAGGGGGGAGCCTGACTCAGCGCAGGTAGGGGTGGGGCATGGCCCCTGCCAGTGCAGACAGCAGACACTACCTACCAATCAGCCACATCCCAAGGGTCCACAGGAAAACGCAGAGGGACTGACAGGGAAGAGTGGAGGGAGCGCAGGAGACAGACTGTTCTGGAAGCCCTGCGTACACTGTGGCTGAGGGATTAAGCACCGTCTGCGGACTTTTACTGACTGACTGGAATCAAAATGTTGATTAGCAGAACTCAGGGACTCTGACCACAGAAGTTCCCCAGCTCGCTGGTGCCAGCAGTTCCTGGCAATTATCATGAAAAACAGGTGACCAATTTCTTCAACCTGCTTTTCACAGTACAGAGAAGCAAAGGTTTGCCCTGATGTTTAAAATCAGTGGCCCTGACAGGAAAGAGATTTAGAAATGCCACAGAAAATCCCAGTACCTCATGAAAAATAATGCTCCAAAAGGGAACTGGAAGCCACTTGCCACAAACATACAGGGCTGTAGAGAGCCTAAGATTCCCTGACACCTTCCCAAAGAGCCAGAGAACAATGCCTTTGGCTTTCAAAAGGTCACCTTCTGTGGTCACATGGCTACTTCCCAGCATTCCCATGACCCCTGGAAAGTCCCAGTCTTCCTCTACACTAGGGAAGGACTTCCCGGAGTCAGGCAACACTGGAGACACCTCACAGATTCCAGGCCTGCCCTCAGTACCACACCTGACCATGCACTTGGCTGGTCCATCAGGCACTTGCTGAATGGTTCTCCTGGACTTTGGGAGATCTCAGGCAGAGCTGGAGTTAGAGTGCCACACCCTAGACCCTCAAGTGGAGCCTCTTGATCCTTGGCTTAGCCTCTGGATTAAGCTCCAATTACCTATTTCTCTCTTGAAGTGCCTGAATTGGGGCAATTTCTCTTATTTCCTGAAGCAGCCTAGAAGAAGGGTAGTTAGGGGGAAGAGATGGAGAGAGTACCTCTGGCACACCATTCTTCAGTAAAAACTAGAATTTTTTTTTCTTTAAATGAGATACAGCAGCCAGTGGTCAAACAGAGACTTGTGTGGCATGAACACAAGTCTTCCTGAACCGCATCTGACCATGCAAGGTGACAGGGCTACTTCCTCCTCTGTGAACAGAATAGGTTGCCTTGGAAGATTGGGGAAGTGGGTGTAAGGTGTAAAGGATCTAGCCACAGAGGGTGTTCAATAAATAGGAGAGTTATGGAGAAAGGAGGGGACACTGAGAGGGGATTAACCAAGTCAACAGGTGACCTTCTTTGGAAGCTAGGGAACTGCTGAGCCACCAGACATATGAAGGACTGCAAAGGCCAGACCCCAGGGAGATACTGTTTCCAACCAGCCTTAGCCTGACAGTGGGAACATTTTGTCAAAGGAAAGGGCACATCCATAGGCTGATGTCAAAGCCGGGTTGAGTACCTTAAGAGCCCTCAGTTAGAGCTCTATTTCATAGTTCAGGAAACTAAAGCCCAGGCAATCTAGGGGTGACGGGAAGAGACTAAAGGAGTCAGAATGAGGACCTACGGGTCTCCAAACTGCCCACAGAACATCACTCCCTGTTCCAGTCAGCCCATCAGGTTCCTGCACACAGAGGTCAGGCAGCAAACCTGCACCCATACTCTCAGGCTCTTTGGGACCACACTCATGTATTTAGATGGCATGTGTCTTTGGCATGGACAAGGATGTATCTAGAAATGCCCCCTACCCACTCCCAGATCATGCCAGCTTAAAATCCCTAATAAATCTTACATGCCACCCCCCACCCCACCCCCCGTACTGCTTTTCTGTATGTTTAAAAGACAGGTGGGGAAGTGTCCTGAAATGGGACAAGTAAGAGAAATAATGACATTTTCAACAACTCGCCACACCCAACAATCTGGTTTTCCTAGATGTGTCAGATAGCTCTCTGTTACAAAAACAAACACCTGAGATACGGGTGGTTTACTTTGGTTCAGTGTTACAACCTGACCCAGGGGTCAGCTGGGCCTGTGCTACAGCACGAAAAAAAAAACTCCTCTCAGGTCCCAAAGTGAAAGCGGTGACACCCTCACACCTGCAATGACCAGAAGCCCTCCCACCAGACCCCACCTAGGAAATACTTGCAGGTGTCCAGAGCTGAGGGCAAAGGGATGTCTTCTTAAAGACCTAACATTTTTAGAATAATATTTTTATCTTTGAAAACATAAGGAAGTCTCTGGCTAAGGTGTAACAGGAAGATGGGAAGCCTTTAGATTTCCTTTATCTGCCAAGATGAGCAAAACAAGCAGCCTGTTTTCTCCGTCGATGGGGAGGCTACAGAGAGTGTCTTCCCAGCCAACACCTCATCTTTCCTGAGGGTTGACTTAAAGTTATTCTTTCCCCTAAGCGTCTGGGTGGCAGTGATGCCACCCCTAAGCCTGGAGGTAGGGTGGGGGTGGGGAGAAGGGACTGCAGGTGGACTGAGAACCACTCCCCAGGGGCCACAGCCCCAGGACAGGTGGGAACACTGACAGAAACATTTGCTGTCTTCAGGGCTCCAGCTGAGCAGTGGCCTAACCCCAAAGCAACAGCTGCAAAACGGCCACAGATGTTTTTGTTAGAAAGATCCATGTGACCTACACGCACACACACACACACACACACACACAGTTAGTGGTTCTCTCTCTTTTTTTCCCCTTTGTTTTAGTTTTGGTTTCTCTTTCTTTCTTTTTTTTCTTTTTCTTTTGTTCCAGACAAGGATTACCTGTGTAGCCCTGGCTATCTTGGAACTCATTCTGTAGACCAGGCTGGACTCAAACTCATAGAGATCTGCCTGTGTCTGCCTCCTGAGTGCTGATATTAAAGGTGTGCTCCACCACTTGCCTAGCTTAGTTTGGGTTTTCTAATAGGGGAACTCACTATCACAGCCAGGGTGACAGTAAACACTCTATCCTCCTGCCTCTACCTCCAAGTGCTGGGATCATAGACATTTTTGGTTTCTTTAGTGGGGGAGGGGAATAAGCTGGAGTGATGGCATTTGTCTAGAATCAAAGCCGGAAGATTGTCATTAGTTTAGGGCCAGCCTTGTCTACATATAGAGTACCAAACCAATCAGGGTTACACAGCAAGACCTTGTCTCAAAATACAATTTTTTTCCTCCCAGGTTCTCAGGAAGTTGTTAATGAAGACCTCACAGGAATGTTCTTGGTAGCAGTGCAGACCTGCAGAAGAAGTACCTATGGCTTGCCTTGAACTTACAGCAATCCTCTGCCTCGGTGGTTATTCACTGGAATTATAGGCATATGCTACCACATTACTTAAATTCCTAATTTTTTAAATTATATTTTTTATGTGTGTATTTTATTTTGCCTGCATGTATGTCTGTGCAGTACATGTGTGCTTAACGTCCACAGAAGCCAAAAGAGTGTCCCCTGAACTGGAGTTAGAGATGCTCATGCGCCTCCATGGGTCTTCTGGAATTGAGCCAGTGCTCAGCTGCTGAGCCGTGTCTCTGGCCCCATTACTGTGTTCTCATAGTATCTGTGATAAACACTAGACAAATGTCTTTTATCATGAATGCCCAACTCCTAACACATGACATGTCACATGGTTATTAACCACACAACAACCCAGAGAGACCAATTGATTCTCACATAGCAAGCTGTGTTTAATAGGGGCCACAGAAGGGCCACTGGACAGGGTGCAGCCAGACCTTCTGCTCCAGGCCATCGGACATAGCAAGCAGCAGCCTCTGGCAGTGTCCCTCATCCTGGTCTGTCTCACCTTTTCAGATAGTAGGAACATTCATTTCCACTTACAATACATGGAGCATGGCATGTCAAAATAGTAGGACATAGTTCTCCAAATCTGACATGGCTTCCACCCATCCTGCACCTCTGCAACCCCCCATTTGACATCCCTGCCTCCCTGATTCAGCCTGGGAGCCAAAAATGAATCCAAATGGCCCCCTTTAGGCTGAAGCCAAGATGCCTGCCCTTTCACCAACTGAAAACTCGGGACCTGATAGTGTTTCTCAGGCTCCCACAGAGCCACCTCCACCCAAAGGGGAACCTGAGGCTTACACACCTGAAGCAGCTTATATAGAACCTTTAATTACTGCCAGAACTTGGCTGAAGGCCTGGGAGGCTCAGGTGTCCACAGAGAGACAATAAAGACACCAAGTGCATCCATTCTGGATGCTGGAGTCTCTCTGTCCTCAACAGATTATTCTGGGGACAGCTGTCCATTTTGAGTTAAATTGGTCTGCATCTGTTCGAATTTAGATTTTCTCTGACCCTCTATCTGTAAGTGGATACAGTTATTTCACTGGCAGTTTATACCTTTGAAGGTAAATGCCTAAGCAGAGATGCTAGGACATTTCACCTAACCAGCAAAGGACTTAGGTCTGGATAGCAGACCAGGCACCAGGCTCTAAGCCCGGCTCTACTGTATCTACTATATCCTATAATAAGCTATAACTATATAGCTTACTGTATCTTACCTATCTTCCAGGAGACCTTGGGGAACTGTACTTTTTAGCTGAGAGTTATTGTCTCCCACCCTCCCTTTCCTCCCCTGGCCTCAGCATGCCTGGCAAGCACTCTACCACAGAGTTACATCCTCAGCCCTAGGCGCCGTTTCTTCATCAGTAAAATTCAGTAGCAACTAGTTCCTTAAGCTTCCAAGATTTGATTCTGGGCGTCTCCCCACTACTGTAGGAGTCTTACAAAATACCCAAACACCGCTGGTAACAAAACACCAGCCTCAGAGCCAGTCCCGGGGCCCTGTCGTGTGCCCTGCTCCTCACACAGGAAGGAAGTCCCCACTCCCTGTATCTGTAGCAGAGCCCAGCCGGGTGGACCAGGTCAGGTGCTGAGTAGCAGGGACCAAAATGTCAGGTCAACACAGCTGTGAGACCCACGTGCACTGGCCTTTTAACACCTCGCTCCGCGCCCACCCTGCCTGGGGCTCCGGAGGCAGGAAAGGAAGCTCAGGGCACCCGGACAGAGCCAGAGGCCCGGAGTCGCCCCCTACGCTCCTTCCGAGGCCCGGTTCTAGGCCGGCCGCACTGCCGCCTCCCCGGAGCCTTCTCGTCGCCCCCGCGCCGGCTGCAGAGGCCGCGATCGCCGCAGGGGCCGCAGCCTGGAATCCGGACCCGGATGCCCCGAGGGGGTCACGGTCAGAAGCGTGCGCAAGAAGGGCCTCGCCGCATCCGGGCTCTCCAAGCTGCCGGCTACCCGCGATCGATGACAGGTACCCGGCCGCGCGCACCCAGCCCCCGCCCTCGGCTCACCTGCTCTGCCGCGGCGCAGGGTACAGTTTACGCCGCGGGCGGAGCGCTACTCAAGGGCTAGCGCCGGCCCCGCCCACTGCCCCGGTCCGCCCACGCCCCGGGCACGCCCCCGGTAAGGACGGGCCCGCTGCCCTAGCTCCGCCCCTGTCCCGTCCCCTGGGCGGTGCCAGGTTCCCTAGTGCTCTTGCGCCTCCCCCAGTTTAGAGTGATGCCCTGGGTGCAGGACAGTACAGGCTTGCGCTGGTCTTGCCCTGAAGACCGCAGTATGTTACTGACATTGAAATCTGGTTAGGTAGTGCCTTTCTTTTTCTTAAGGGCCTGGCAGCGCCACGGGGACAGGGGTGGGCATTTGCTTTATAATTTTAGCGTCTCCTGCCAGTCCTCCCCCAGTTGTATGCACTTTAAATTGGAGTCTAAATGAGGTCTAAAGTAAGCTAACATCGTGAGCATCCTTCTAATTGATTTTCTAGAGTGCTTCAGAGACATGAGGAGCTCTGGGTAAATGTGAAAGGGATAAAATTACATCCAGACCTGAGAATCTGCCTTGGGGGCCGGGGCATTGTGATCATGAGGTCTGTGGAGTGAGTTGAAATTGTCAACAACATAGATGTCATTGTTTCAGTAGCTTTATTTCTCCTTTAATAGTGTGAAATTCACATAACATAAAATTGTCATTGTAGGGCTGGGGTTGTAGCTCAACAGAGAGCTTGCCTAGCATGCAGGAAGACCTGGGTTGGATCCTCAATACCTGTGCATGCCTGTAATCCTGTCACTAGGAGTCCAAGGTCATCTTTAGCTATATAGCAAGTTCAAGACCAGCCTGGAATACGTTAGACGTTGCCTTAAAAAGAAAAAAAGTACAGCCGGGCCATGGTGGTGCACACCTTTAATCCCAGCACTCCAGAGGCAGAGGCAGGTGGATCTTCCTCTTCTGCCTGTCTGTTGCAGTTGCTTACCCATTCTGGGCTCAGTTTCCCCCATCTGTGAAAGGGCATTATTGATAGCTCTCAGAGGAACATAGCACAAATTACAGAGAAGTAAGGACGTAAGGGGCAGTGCAGTCGCTGAACAAATGATGTTTTCCTTCCTCTACCTCCCTTCTCTACTTGAGGTTTGGGGTTCATTTTGTTCTGTTTTACATTGAAATGATAGACTATAGTACTCTTCACAAGTCTACTGCTCCGCCCATCGTAGGGACATCACCCTGCTCTGCTCTGCCCAGCACAGGTGACTTTTAAAATCGCAGCAGTAGTATCATATGGAAGTTGTGGCCAGGGTGCTGAGCCTTGGGCATGCTCACCGCGCTTGAAAGAGCCCGACTGTGCTTTGATAGAGGTCGCTCCGTTGAGCAGGAATCACAACTAACACACAAAGGCCCCTGTCTCAGTCTGCTGCTATAACAAACCACCAGAGACAGTTTAACTTGTAGCAGTAGAAATTTGTTTTCACTGTTCTGGAGGCTGGGCAGCCCAAGCAGGCTTCATGTCTGGAGAGGACTTGGTTCTAGTGTATAGGTAGCACGTTGTGGTGGTGTCTTTCTATGATAGGAGTGTGCTAGCTCTCTTACGAGGGCACTAAGCTCATCTATGAGACCTGCGTTCCTATAACCTGATCACCTCCCCAAAGTCCACCTTTTAATTTGTACCTTTGGGGGTTTGGATTTCAGCACAGTGACTTCAAAGGGACAAAAACACTCAGACTACAGCTGACCCCAAATATAAGAAATAAAACAACGAGGCCCAAAGACTTGGCAGGTGTTTGACATTGCCTTGTCTGGTCTGGGCAGCACATTTAACATTTAGCATCTTACAGTTCTGGGCAATGCTTTCTTTGTTGGACTTTTGTAAAAGGTTTAGTTACCATATTTATATTTTTGGTGGCAGGTACTTTAAAAATTAAGTACTTTTTTCATGTTAGACTTTGTAGAAAATTTGTGAAATATAAAAAAAAAAGTAGGAGAAAAGTTCATCTTTTTGTTCTATGTCTTTTTTTCTAGTACTCCTTTTGAGTAATTTTCTTTTTCTTTTGAAACTACTGTAGGGCTCTTGTTATGTTGCCAAGGCTGGTCCTGAACTCTTGACAGCCTCAGCCTGTCATTGAGAATTTTATTAAATAAGGATTTGGAAGAAATATTTGACTTTGGAAGCCTTGATTCTCATGAGAAGTTAAAGAGGTGAATGAATGAATCCTAGAAATAGTGGACATTTTATTGCCTAAAGTCATTGCTTTTTTGAGTTACACACAACCACATTCTGTGTCAGAATAGTCTCAATTGGAGGGCTCCAGAGAAGAGAATCTTGCTGCCAGGAACCCCAGCTGCAAGACAGACATCAGTCATGTATCCCCAGGAATCATCAATTGTGAAGGCAGATACTCTAAAGCAATTCCTTGCTAGGATATGATGGCTAAGCTTGGTTATCCACCTTGAGGAATGCCTAGGAAATCTGCAAAGCTTATTTCTTCGATGTATCTTCTAGGGTGTTTCCAGAGATTATTGACAGGTGGGTCAGCAAACTGAGTGAGAAAGAACTGCCCTGAATAAGGACAACTCCATACAATAGATTGGGGGCCTGGAAGGGGTGGAAAGTCAAAAAAGGGGCAAGCTCATGCATATGCATGCTCCACCCTTTGTAAACAGGTATGGTTGTTGCTGCCGTGCCTGAGGAAATCTTGCTCTTCAGCCTTTTGAATGTGGATTTGCACTAGCTGCTCATCAGGGCGGTTCCAGTTCTTGAACTGGGGCTGCATCATTGGTCCTCCTTGTTCTAAGGCTTCTCGTCTAAGGAGTTACTGGTTTTCTAACTTGCAGACAGCTATTGTGGGATAAACAGTCTCTGATTCTATAGGTCAAACTAAGTCCTGCCTATAACTATAATTATAATTGTATATGTGTGCATGCATATATGTATACTTGTATATAAAGATACTTATATGTTTATAGATAGGTAGATGATAGATAGAATCCATTCTACTTTAGAGAAACTTATCTAATATATAGATAATGCTTTGACAGTAAGTCTTTGAGTTGGCAGCCATTACTGAGAGATTATAGTCAGCTCACCTGGTGGTGCTTACTTCTGCATTTCTGTCATTTTTTCTACACAAGTGGACGATTTAACTTCTTTGCGGAGGATGCTTGCATTGCTTTGAGGAGCTCCTCAGATGTGCCTGCTCTTATCCTTTCAACCATTTAAACCAGCAATTCTCAAACTGTTCGGATTTTCAAAGCCTTTACTCTCTTAAAACAAATGGAGAGCTTCGCAGATGCTGTTGCTTATGTAGCTTACAGCTACCTATACCTTCCATATGTGCTAACCAGCTTTCCGGGGCTGTGAGCAAAGGCCTGTGATGATTGATTTCAACGGGACATTACTTAGGTTCATGATTTCAGAAGTTTGAGCCCATAGTCACCATCATGAGACAGAACATCTTGATGGATGTGACAGAGGACACCTGCTCTACTCCTGGTGGCCTGGCAGCAAAGGGAGAGGAAGGGACAAGTATCCCAAGGTCCCCCACAGGGTATAGCTCGGCCTGATAACTGCACTTCCTCTCACAGGGCCTCACTGCTACCCAGAGCACTTTGACACCACACTACCGATCAACTACCTCACCATCTTGACAATTGTGGTGTTCTACACTTTAATTCAGTTCTACTTAGTGCAGATCCCATAAATTAAGGACTTGGTCCCCTGAGACTTACCCCATCCTTCAGAGACACTTTCAGTCTCTGGTATTTTTGCCTCCTGGGTACAAATTGGGAGTTCCCCTGGCCTTCTAGGGTTTGAAAACTGGTAACAACCGCTTGTGGAATGTAGAGGAAACACTATATTGCTTCTTGAATTGATACAAAGAAGGTTGCAAGGGACAGAGATGAGCAGCCAGGTGAGGCTAGGCAGGGGCTAGCCCTGCTGCTGTGGTGTTAGAATCCACTGGAAAAGGCCAAAGACTTAGACCCAATTTGAATTTAGATTAAATGAATTTATTCTTACTGCTAGCAGAAGGACGACCACCTTAAAGCCACACAGCATGCCTTCAGGGAGGGATGCTTTTGGGGGGTGGGTACTAAAGCAGACATCAGAAAGGTGTACATTACAATTATCCATGGAATTTACAGCTGGGCAAGAAGATTCTTTCACCTCCCTCGGTTGTCTTGTCCTTCCTGCTATCTAGACACTCTTATAAACGAGTGCTGCAGATGCAAAGGCACCTCAGAGCCCGTTACCCCACCCCTATCTCACCCGCAGGCCACTAGGGTCTCCCAGGCATTCTAGAGCAAGGTCAACGATCCTTAAGAGCTATGGCTAGCTTCATATTAAGTCTCTCTAGCCATCACAGGGGACCTGTGTAAATTACTCAGATCTGAGCACTCTACTGACTGGGGTAGTGTCATCAGGTTAGGGCTGGCCGTCATGTCCCCACACCTCCATGGTCCTGAGCCCAAGGCCCTCTGTCCCTGTGCCATCCTCCTGACACATGCCTGGAAGCTCTCTAGATTGTGCAGTTTAAGGGTTTTTCCTCCAAGTGTTGAGGATTGAATGGTCTCACACACACTAAGATGTGTCCTATCTAGCATCTATTTTAGGGCTTCTTCTGGAGGGAGATCAGGTTTTCACGAAGGCTTCATCAATGGGCCTCGTTACTGAGCTCATCTCCAGCTGCTCCCCCTGTCTAGATTGGGCTGAGCTGAAAGTCCCAACTCCTGAGCATGATGCAGTCAGACCACAGCACTCCTTAGCTTCTGCTTTAAGATACTCCCTCAGGATCTGACTCCCCCTGGATGATGGACTGAGGCAAACAAATGCTTTCCTCCCCCAAGTTGCTTTTCTTAAAACCTTTTGCTTACAACAACAGAAAGGAAACTACAATACCTCATTTGTACAAAACCCAAGACCTTGCCAGTGTCAAGAATGCAGTGATCAAAATACGGGGGAAAGTCTGTGGCACCAGCCTGGCTCCCGGCTCTGCCTTCCAATGGTAGGCATCCATTCTCCAGCTCAAAGGAAGATAGGAGGTATCTAATGGGGTGTGCGTGTGTGTGCGCGCGCATGCGTGTGTGTATGTGTGTGTGTGTGCGTGCGCGTGTGTGTGTGTGGATTATCTCACACAGTGAGGGGCATTTAGGTTTCGAAGCAACTTTACATGACACACTGAGAGTTGTATAACCAATGCAACCATCTTCGGGCATGAATCTGCAGCTTCCAGGAGTACTTACCACAAGCAATTCTAAGCCAGAGACTTCGTGCTGAAAGAATTCCGTCAGTAAGTGCCCCTCTCCCACTGCTGCCAGTATCCAGCAACTATCACTTAGGAGGTGCTACTGTGTCATAGGCTTTCATTCTTTCTTCTCCATTTCCTAAGGCAGCTAGTTTCATCTCAATACATTTTTTAGTCTAGAAGTTCAGATTAAACTCTTCCTATAACTAAGTCTCAACAATGGCAGGTTAGTTTATGTCAGCCAGCTTCTCCCACAGCCAATAACGATCAACTCTGGGGAAAATATGTCAAGAACATACAGTTTTTAAGTAGCTAGAGCAACCCAAACAAGGCAGTAACAGGAGAGTGTCTGTCTCCAGAGGAAGGAAACGGAATTGTTCAGGGTCTTCTTTACAGCTGTCCCCAGGAAGCACAGGCTGTCTGTGACAGCTTGTGGGTGGGAGTTAACGCTGGTCACAGCCACGTTGCCCCTACTTTCCACAGATGTGGCTGGAGGCTGCAGAGTGTATGGACAGTAGGAGGCAGGGCCGGAAGAAGGAGACCACAAATGTGCACGGAATTCCCCCTCAAATCCATGGCTTCCCCAACACGTATCACTAGCTTACAGACAGAGTACTGATGAGAGAGAGAATTTATTGGGAAGATGTAGCTGTACTGCTGGTACATGGACTACACAGGAAAGCTTCCACACGTGTGAAACAAAACTTCGCACTGAGGAAGGAAGTAGGAAGACACAACAAGTAGTTAGGAAGTTTAGCAGCCCTCTTGGAATTTGCTTTAAAAAGTACAATCTCTCTCTCTCTCTCCTCTTTCTTTCATCATAAGGACACAGATTTGAGTAGAGAAAATGCTGTGCATATGCATCACAAAGTGTCAGTTGTTTCTCAATTTATCTATAAATTCAGCTGCATCATTAAAGTCCCAATTAAAAGTTTTGGTAGAAGTTGACAAGTTGCTTATAAATTTTTATCAGGTGCTAGGTGTGGTGGCACATGCCTTAAGTCCCAGCACATAGGGTGCAGAAGTCCGGGGATCTGTGAGTTCAAGGTCAGCCTGGTTTAGACAGCTAGTCTCAGGGCTGCATGGTGAGACCCTATCTCAAGAAAGAAAGAAAGAAAGAAAGAAAGAAAGAAAGAAAGAAAGAAAGAAAGAAAGAAAGAAAGAAAGAAAGAAAGAAAGAAAGGAAGGAAGGAAGGAAGGAAGGAAGGAAGGAAGGAAGGAAGGATGAAAGGAAGGAAGGAAGGATGAAAGGAAGGAAGGAAGGAAGAAAGGAAGGAAGGAAGAAAGACAGGAAGGAAGGAAGAAAAGGAAGGAAGGAAGGGAAGAAGAAAGGAAGAAAGAAAGAAAAAAATGGTCAAAATAGTTTTGCAATAGTTGGAAGCCTCACAGCTTGATTGCAAGATGACTGGAAAGCTGTGGACAGGGACTAGAGAAGTCGTAGGGAGATGGCCACCTGCTTTTTGACCAAGAGGCTAAGGATATGTAATAGAGAAAAGGAAGTCTCTTTTTGTTTGTTTGTTTGTTTAGGTTTGGTTTTACTTTTCTTGTTTTGCCTGAATTTATATCTGTGCACCATGCGCATGAAGTGCCTGTGGAGGCCAGAAGAGGGCATCAGATCCCCTGGGATGGAGTTACAGAGAGTTGTGAGCTGCCATGTGGGTGCTGGGAATTGAACCTAGGTCGTCTGGAAGAGCAGCCACTGCTTCTCACTGCTGAGCCATCTCACCAACCCTAAGGAAGTCTTAACAAATGGTGCTGAAATGATTGGATAAATGTATGAGGGAAATGAATTCTGTCCACTATTTCATACATTTAAATGTAAATGTTGACATTATAAAGTACCTAGAAAAATATCATATGAATAGTCTCGTGCCTTGTGTAAGTACATACATGTGTATATGCATGTACACACACCAAACCAAAAAAAAAAAAAATGAAGCTAAGACCTTTTCCATTGAGTATCCTTATGAGATACCTGTTTGATATTATCCTGAGCCCCCCCAAAGCCTTTGTCCATGGGAGCCTCTTTCTCTTCTCTCTTCATGTCCCCTCTCCTGTCCTTTCTCTTCTCCACTCCTCCCCTCTCTTCTCTTCCACTACTCCCCAACCGTGTGTGGCCTCCAAGTATAACATGTACTTATAAGTGATAAAGCCTTCATTTTCATCTGTGTCTCTCCTAATCACTGGCAGGGGCTCTCTGTCCCGAGTCTCTAACTTGAAAGGGATGCAGAACCATGACTGCACCCCAAAGAATAATGTCTACAAAAAACAAGATCAACAGACTGCATGGTGTTTCATCACAGCGATGGAAGCCCTGACTAAGACACACGGGAGTATCTACCTGTACAAATTCACTGCTCTAGATATTTAAAATCTGTGGGCTTTTCTGTGGGTAAAATGTTTTAAATCGCTACTTAAAATGAACACAAAAAACAAAACGAAATGCTTATTACTGGATTTCTTCCCTCTTTTCATTCCCCATTGTAAATATGTGGCATCTTAAATTGACAAATAAGAATTTTAAGTGATCACTTTATCCTTTGTTTATTGATCTTGTCTCTCGCTCCCCCCAATCTAAAACAAGAGAGTTTTTGTCAGGCTAGGAATCTAGAAGATGTTATTTCTTTTATTTTTACTTCTGTATTTTTTTTTTCTGTGTTTCTCTTTAATCCACCCAGAATGCTCTTGGAGGGCAAATGCCTGCTTTCAATGACACACACAAAAGACTTCCTTTTTTCTTTTCTAGTTCCCTTGGAGCCGTTCCTGGGTGCCTGCTTCCTCAGGGAAGGAGAGAGTTTACCTCTTCCTGCTCGTCACTTCTTTCTCTAAGTGGTCTCATTCTGATGGAGTCAGCTTGGAACAGGCTTGTCTCCCAATTCATTATCAAAACAAATGTCCCTGCAACATTTGAAAGAAGGCAAAGCAGGTAGCGGCCCAGAAGAATGGGAAAGAGCCCTCACAGGGATGCACAGCCATCTTGCGGTGCCTGTGGAGTGTCTGTTGGGTCCATAGGCGCTGGAGGGAAAATGATTAGTGAGGGAGTGGCTTTGGTTGGCACCAGAAATGAAGACCTGGGGTAAGTGGAAGTCCATGCAGCAGGAGGTGCCGAATCTGACTTAAAGGGTTTTCTAAGTGGTACACTTTGTGTGCTCACGCTTTGTCCTCAAGCTAAAAAGCACAAGGTGAAGAGTCCCACAGTCGATTTCAAAATCACCTGCAACGTGTGAATGCTGCAAAGTGTGAGGTAAAACTCACAACGCAAGCAGACCGTTATGTCAGTGCTCAGGGCTCTGTTGGAGTACTGCTAAAATTGCTGACTCAACATATAACGCCCATGGATGCAAATCAGTTCCTTTTCCTACTTTGTAATAGTTGCTTCTGAGTAACTTCTAGCCATTTCCAAAAGTCTAACCCACCCCAGACAGGACAAAGATTTGTCACCTGTGAGGATGTTAAAGAGAACATGCTGCAGATTCTTGGGACATTTTGTGAACAGTTGTGGATAAACGTTGGCTAGTTGGTATTGACACAGGTTCTTTGCTTAGCCTAACTTTAGACTCCTGAGTCTTGTAGATCCATCCTATACTCTTTGTTATAAAGCTCGCTTTTAGCAAAGAATTGTCCAAGTCAACTTAGCAAGAGCCTCCCACAGTAGAAAGAGCGGAACACAAATTGGTCCCAACTCCCCAGCTCCGAGGACTAAGCACAGTAGCTGAGGGAGGAGCACTTTTTGGACTCAGTGGGTTATAAAATGAAAAAAGAAAGAAAAAGAAGAGGGAATTAAATTGGGATGGGGACGTTATAGGGAGAGGGAGTTAGGGTGACATGGGGAGTGGACCTGATCAAAATACATTGTACACATGTGTCTCAGTTAGGGTCACTGCTGCTGTGATGAAACACCTTGACCACAGCAACTTGGGGAGGAAAGCGTTTATTTGGCTTACACTTCTATATCATTGTTCATCATCAAAGGAAGTCAGGAGAGGGACTCAAGCAGGAGAGGGCAGGACTGGAGGCAGGAGCTGATGCGGAGGCCGTGGAGGGGTGCTGCTTACTGGCTTGCTCCCCATGGCTTGCTCAGCCTGCTTTCTTATAGAACCCAGGACCACCAGCCCAGGGATGGCTCCACCCACAGAGGGCTGGGTCCTCCCCTCATTGATCACTAGTTAAGAAAATGCCCTACAGCTAGATCTTATGGAGGCATTTTCTCAATTAAGACTCCCTCCTCTCTAATGACTCTAGCTCGTGTCAAGTTGACATAAAAACTAGCCAGCACAACATGTATGAAATCCTCAAGGGCTAAATAAAAATATTATTAATATAGATTAGACTATTTAGGCAAAATGAACAGTAACTGAGATCTGCCTGGATCCCTCCACCCAGAAGACATCCCTCCATCACTGTTTTTGCCCCTCCAGGGTACCAGAATGTTCCTTACAGAGCTTAAGTCCTAAAATGTTTGCTAGTCTCTGATTTTTTGCTCATACCTGCCACACATTTTCTGACTTTGCCCAAAAAATAATTCTCTCAGTTTTTCTTTTTTCTTTTCTTTCCTTCTTTTTCTTTCTTAGTTGAAATTTTTTGGTTAACATGAAACACTTTAAAATTTAAAAAAAATACTACTGTAAATTCATTTATGGTATTTCTAAGTGTTCAATTGCCTCTAGTTCCTAAATTACAATTCAATTCTGACTCGTTTTTTGTTTCTTTGTTTATTTATAACTCCACTGTAAACAACATTCATTCTTTCTATACTTTATTGCATTCTTTTTTTGTTCTCTGTCTCTCTCTCTCTCTCTCTCTCTCTCTCTCTCTCTCTCTCTCTCTCTCATTTTTCTACTTCCACTTTACAAATGCTTTGATTTTGGGTGTACACCACCACACCTGACTATTTTATTTATTTTTTAATTGTAGCAAAATGCACACAAAATAAGACTTATCATCATTCAGCCATTTTTAGGCGCAGTCTTTATGGTTGTAAGCACACTCACTGGCAGGCGGGACACCGTCCCCACTGTCTCCTTCTAGAACTCTTTAAAGTACTGAAGATTTTAGCACATTTTTAGGGTTCTGGGAAAATTGAGCAAGAAGTACAGAGAGTTCCTTTAAATTCTCTGTCCCTGAGCCTGAAGAGATGGCTCAGGAGCTCTTCCAGAGCAGAAGGGCTCAATTCTCAGAACCCAAGGGTGATGCAGAATCATGTGAATATCCGGGAGCCATGCACAGTGCTGCACCCTGTGCTCACTGTGTTCTTCCTGTGTGCTATGCAGCACTGGCACTTAGTATCAGAGTTAATCTGTCCTTTAGTGGTTACACACTGGTACCTCCTTTTTATCATTACTGTTGGGTGTTGAGGTCATCAGTAAGTCTAATAAGTGTCCTGGAACACAAACACTGTCCTACTGGGACTGTTTACCTGATAAAACTAAGAAGACTGTTAAGCAGTGAAGGTTAATACATACAGCATGGACACACTGGTGAAAGGAGTGAAATGTCCTGGGCTGCACAGAGTGGGGTAGTGCAAGATTTCGTCATGTTACTCAGAATGGAGAATCAATTGAAACATAAACTTATTTTTGGCATTTTCCATGTGGGGTGTGTGTGTGTGTGTGTGTGTGTGTGTCATAATTGATTTTTAGATAACTGAAACTCTGGAAAGTGAAACTGAGTAAGCAAATACTTGAAGTTCTTCCCTTTCCTCCAAACCCTGGCAGCCACCATTCCAGTCTCTACATGATTTTCGTGATTATGCATATCACATATGTTGGGCCCTGCCGTATTTTAATTTGGTTCATATCATTAGGACATTCATCATTTCACGGACAATAACATTGTCCTTGGGGATGCTACATATAGTATGGATCAAAGCTTAATCATTTGCCTACAGGATATTCACGTGCCTGTGGGATGTCCAAGCACCTGTGGGATGCCCTGGTGCCTATGGGATGTACAGGTGCCTGTGGGATGACCCCATGCCTGAGGGATGTCCTGGTGCCCACAGGAGGCCCTGGTGCCTGTGGAATGTCAGGGTGCCTGCAGGATATTGGTTGTTTTCTCAGTGTATGGGTGCCTGAGAAATGTCTGTATTCCTGTGAATTTGGGCAGTGGGATCCAACTTTGGTTTGAACTTCGTCATGTTTGGTCTTGGGCTGATATGGGCCTGGTAAACGTCCATCATCAGAGCAGCCTGCTGCCTCCAGGATCCGTGGTGATGCCCATGACCCATGCTCCTGCCACATGAGCTGGACTTAATTTTCTTTTATTCATTTTTGATTTCTTTGTTTGTTTGTTTTGTTTCTGTTTTTTTGTTTTTTGTTTTTTTGTTTTTGAAGGCACAAGGGCAGGAGGGGGGAACAAGGAGGAATGGGAAGAAGATGTTATTGAGATACATTATATGAAATTCAAATTGTTAATAAAAGTATTATAAAAAAAAGAACTTTATCATTTTTTAATTGAATAGTCTTCCATTGTATGGATACACCAGATCTCTTTATTCTGTTCACCCATCGATGGACACTTGAGTCTGCCATGTCTTAGCTATTGTAAACAACACTGCTATGAATGTGCATGAACAAATATCTGAGATCTGGCTTTCAATTCTTGTAGTGATGTACCCAGAAATGGAATGGCTGCATCTCACAGCAATACTATTTCTAATTTTTTGAGGAACAGCCATACTGCCATCCCCTAAGCCTCTGCAGCAGTCTATATTTCCACCAATAGTGGACTGGGTTCCAGTTTCTCCAATCTCACCAGTGCCGATTTTCTTCCTTCCTTTCCTTCCTTCCTTTCTTCCTTTCTCTTTCTCCCTTTCTCCCTTTCTCCCTTCCTCCTTCCTTCCTTCCTTTCTTTCTTTCTTTCTTTCTTTCTTTCTTTCTTTCTTTCTTTCTTTCTTTCTTTCTTTCTTTCTTTCTTTCTTTCTTTCTTTCTTTCTTAACAATAGCCATCTTAGCTGGGTAGTGGTGGCGCACACCTTTGATCCCAGCACTTGGGAGGCAGAGGCAGGAGGATCTCTGTGAGTTCTTTGCCAGCCTGGTTTACAGAATGAGTTCCAGGACAGCCAGAGTTATAACAGAGAAGCCCTGTCTCAAAAAAACAAACAAAATAAGAATAATAGCAATCTCTATCTTAATGAATGTGAGGTATCATTTCCACTTCCTAAGTTTTAATTAGAATCCTGGTGTCCCTTTCAAATGCTAACTAGGTACTTCACCATTCACTTCTACTAGTCCCTCACCAGGGTGCCTGCATTTTCTGATTTAAACTTATTTGGGAGGAAGGCTTAGCTAGCAGATGGATGAGTGTGGATGGTTCACAGGAATTCCTTGGCTCATGAGGGGTTTGTCCTTTACTTCTGCAGAACAGCTATCCTAAAGCTGTGTGAGCCCCCAGAGAGTAGCCTGAGAACCTGGGTAGGCTCCTCACAGGAGTCTGTTACATGAGAATGAACGGAGTGCTGTAGAGGTCTTAACCTCGCGGAGAAATAATGAAGGGCCCGGAGTCCGTGACGCTGGAAGGTGGATGTTGTGAAGATGTACACGTCATCTCACACAGTAGTGATGCATGCTAAAATCATCGATGTTAACGGGGCACAAGTGGCGTACATTTCCTCCTTCTGCTCCTGGACGGGTATTCAGGAGGTGGCAGTCCAGGATCCTTGGGAGATTGTTAGCAGCCTGTCTTTGGCCAGGACAGGAGGCAGCATTTTGCCACTAGAGGTCGCCAGCACCCTTTGTTTAGATCTCGCCACAGAAACACAGGGAGGAGCCCCTTTCCTGTTTAGCTGGTGAGCCTGCCTGTGTCTGGGGTCTCTTTAGGCCTTGAATGTTCGGATGGGGGACCAAGTTGAAACAGCTAAGGGGACATGTCCCCAAGGATCTAGGCTGACGTCCCCAGGAAATCAGGATCCCTGTGGGCTAAGTGGACTAAAGAGGTCACCTTGCAGGTCACTCCTCATAGCTGGGGCAGGGCAAACATTCGTGCCTTCTCACATTTTTTAGTTTTCAAGAACAAAATACAATTTTAAACTAGGAGAAGAGTGGTCAGGCCCAGAGAAGAGTGTGTTGTTGTGTAGGTTGAATTCTCTGGGGCACTTTCTGGAAAGCTAAGCTCTGCGTGGGAGGCCCTGGAAGCTGTGCACCCATGTTCTTGTCTCTCCAGAGCACCCGGCCACTCACATTTGGATCATGTGAGCCTAAGAACTGCCAGTTGAAGGAATACCTCCTCCCAAAAAAATAACTTCCCCTTCTTAGGAGATCCAGGGTGTGGCCCCCAAATCTGCCTGTCCCCAAACATCTTTTCTGGTCCTCTCTCAGGTAAATAACAGACAAACCACAAGCTGAGGAAGGTACCATCCTGTGGAACCATTTCAGTTTTAATATGGTAGCCAGCAAGAGTCTTCATCCTCTCATGCGATCCTGAGTCCGGAAGATGAGGAACCTTCCTGTATCCCACCTAACCTCTACCAGCTGCTTTCCAGTAAGGACTCACACCTCCCAGCACTGGTGCTCAGTGGCATACAGGGTTCAGACTCCAGAAACTCCCACTTAAAGAAACAGAGCCATTGAAAAGGAAAAACAGATTACTTGATACTTGTCTTAGTTAGGGTTTCTATTGCAGAGACAGAACACCAGGACTAGAAGCGACTTCGAGGAGGTGAAGGTTTATTTCATCTTACAACTCTCAGGTCGTAGTCCATTACTGAGGATGTCATGGCAGGAACTTAAGGCAGGAACCTGGCTGCAGGAAGCAGAGGCTATGGAGGAGTGCTGCTTACTGGCTTGTTCCTCAGGGCTTGCTCAGTTCAGTTTTAGACAACTCAGGACCACCCGCCCAGGAGAAGCACCATCTGCAAAGGGCTAGGGCCTCCCACATCAAGAAAATGCTCCCAAGGGCTTACCCACAGGACAAACTGCTGGAGGCATTTTCTGAAAATGCCTCTTCCCAGGTGACTCTAGCTTGCGTCAGATGGACAAAGCTCTAGTGAACAAAGTACTCTAGTTTGTTCACTGGTGTCTGATGGTGCTGAGCCAACATCTCTTAGTTCGGGTTATTGGCAAAAAGGACGGAGGTGAGATTCTGGACCATGGTCAATTGACCAGGACAGAGGCCTTTGTGCAGCCAGCCAACTGGATGTCCCCTGAGACATGCTACAGTTGAACATTGGTCCCTAATACACCCACATTATAAATCTCTGGGACCTGGGACTATGTTAGCTGGTGTATAAAGGGGACTGTACAGATGTGGTTGAGTTAATGCTCTTGGGATGGTGAGGTCATCCTGGGAAGGGCATCCTTGTGATGGAGACAGGAAGATGCTGAGTGACAGCAGAAAACAAGGAAAGGCCGTGGGCCACAAGAAGCAGAAGTGTGGAGAGGCTGGGAAAGGCAAGGGAACAGCTTCTCCTCTAGAAGGGATGCCAGCCTGTGAGCACCTTCATTAAATCCCAGTGAGGCTGATTCCAAAAGTATGGCCTTTAGAACCACAAGAGAACGAACTTATGGCATTTAAAAATCATTGGATTTGTGCTCGGTTGTCAGAGAAGTGACAGGAAAGTGGCAACAGCATCTGTGCAGTCTCACCTCTTCACAAAGCAACAAGGAGCAAGTTTTAAACACACACACACTCTCTCTCTCTCTCACTCATAGAGACACAGACAAACAGAGAGACAGACACAGAGAGACAGAGAGACCGCAGAGACAGAGAGAAAAAGAGATGGAGACATACATACACACAGAAAGAGAGAGAGAGAGAGAGAAATCACTCTATCTGTGGGTTCCCTGCAGTTCAAAAACAATCAAGGATCAAAAAATATATAGAACAAAAACGGCATCTGTACTGAAGGGGGAGACTTTCCTTGTCGTGTCCCTAACCAATGAGGCCCACTAATTATGGACTTAGAATTTATACCATCTTCGGCATAGGAAGTTATCTAGAGATGACTGGGAGTATTTAGGGGCATGTGTTTAGGTTATAGGCAAAAACGATGCCTTTCCCTGTAAGGGGCCTGTCCATCAGGCCGTGGTGACTAAAACGCGGAGACAATGGAAGAGAAGCATGTGTCACATCTATGGGCTTACCTACTGTTCCTATTTTTAGAGACTTCCAGGCTATATGTTTTGCGGGTAGGTCACAGACATGAGAGGTCCCCATGTGAGCAGACTCATGCACAGGTACTTCCTTGTAGCTCGGTGGAGCAACTCTTGAGAGCTCCAGGGTAGCCATATTGGTTGTGGTTTTCCATCATCACCAGAGCAACTCCAGAGCTTATTTTCCGGCCTTCTTTATGATTCTGTCACAATCCTTTCGGGCTACATCTATTTGCTACCAAATCTCAGACTGTAGAGTCTTCTGCTTGGATGTATCGCCTCATGGCATGGCAGCAGCCCGTCTATTCTAATGTTGGAAGGTGAAGCACGCTCCTTTTGCAGCCAAGCAGAATTATGCAGCGAGATCCAGAGTGCAGATGAGTTCCCAGCTACAGCCGCTGAGCGCCACAGTCACCACAGAGCAGCTGGACCTCATGCAGCCCGAGTTCAGATAGTAACCGCGCTGTAGGTGAACATGGAGCTTGCAGGTGGGCTTCAGGAAGGCCTATCGGGGAGCTGGGCGCTCGGCAGCACCCTTGGGTGCAGGTCAGAAAGGTGCTGGGAGTATCTTTCAGAGTCGGTTTCCCCAGGGAGAATGGTTCCTGTTTCTGGCTGGGGATGAGCTGCTTGTTCTCCTGGTTCTTCTCTCCTCCCCCTCCCTCGGGCGTCTGGGCCAAGCCAGGGATGCTCAGCCAGATGGGAGCCAGGCCTCCACACATCACTCTCAGGAGCTCCTGTGAGGCCAGGAGTGCTGCCAAGGTGATGACAGATCCGCCTCCTCCCCTGGGTCAGCTTCGGGTGAAGTCGTCCGTTCCCTCTGCACTTCATCAGGACTCGTTCCCGGGATTTCTGAGTCACTTGACAGTTTATAACATCACTTTAGAAACCGGCGTTGTGGGAACGGCTCTGTGAAGGAGGTGCTTATCCTGTGCCTTCCTGTTGAAAGAGGCTCTTGAGTCTGAGCCAAGAGGCTGACCAGAAAATTCAACAGCATATAGAGAATTAAAGTGTATAGGAGAAATATAGCTATAGCGACTTCAAAATCAAGTCCACACCTCTAACAAGTGTTTACATACTCTCTAGGGGATGCCATGGGTGCGTGTTCTTGCGACTTGTAAGAAGGTGTCATAGTCTTGCATATGACTTCATTTGGAGACTATTAATGCCAGGAAGATTTCTTCCTGTCACAGTACTGCACAGCATTTTTTTTTTTTTACTATCATTACCTATAGTGATAGTCTGAATAAGAATGCTCACCGTATGCTCATATATTTGAATTTTAGTCACCAGGGAGTGGCACTATTTGATAAGGATTAGGAGGTGTGGCCTTGTTGGAGGGAGCATGTCACTGGGCTTGGGGGTTTCAAAAAAAGCCTACGCCTGGCCCAGGGTCTTTCCCTCTCTGCCTGCTGCCTGTGCATCAGGACGTAGCTCCCAGCTACTTCTCCAGTAACATGTCTGCTTTCATGCTGCCATCCTCCCTACCATGATGATAAGGCTAAGCCTCTAAAACTGTAAGCAAGCCCCAAGTCTTTCAAAAGAGCTGCCTTGGTCAGAGCGTCTCCTCACAGCAATAGAACAGTCTCTAAGACATGTCGAGCCCCAGGGACAGAACCCAGGTCTTATGGGTTCTAGGCAAACTCTGTCATGGAGCTGTACCACTACACATGTACCACTTATGGCTTATGGCTAAAATAGCCCAGCCTAAAAGTCTCCAGAGGGGTGGGGAGGCGGCTCAGTGGGTAAAGGTGCCTGCTGCCAAGTCTGACGGCCTGAGTTCAATCCCTAAGGCGCAGTAGAAGGAGAGAACTGACTCCTGCAAGCTGTCCTCTGACCTCTACATGGGCACCATGAATGTCTACACACAGACCACAGACAGAGAGACAGGGGAGAGAATTAATCGAATATAACAAAAACATCTCCAGGAAGCTTAAGACCTTATCCATAGCTCACAATTTAGTAACAATAAGCCTGGCATTTATTTAGATCCTTTCCAGTGTTTCTTCAGTGAAATACATTCCCAAGAAATGAGTTCTGACGGTTGTACTAATGGTTATGTTCTCATGGGTGGGAAGATAAGGACAGTCACTGATGAGGGATGAGAAGAGGAAAGCTCAGTGAGCCTGTTAAGAGGAAAGCTGAAGACAGGCTGCTGGTGGCCCACCCTCCTTGATGGTGTGTGCCATTTATCTATCACAGGAGGAAGCTTAGTCCCAGAGAGAGTTTGCTGTGGGCCTGATCTTACTAGTTAAAAGTTCGAGTTCTGATAGCAAACAAGATTACTACCCAAGGCAAAACAAAATCCAGTGGGCTGTGTTCACTGTGAATGCTGATACTTTGGTAAGAAATTGAAATCATGGTTGATGTGGATACAGCAAGTTCTAGCCAAACATTCATTTTTGCTTAATGCTTGTGTTCCCAAGTATGTGCTCATTTAAAAGAAAATCCTTAACACAGCTCTGGGTCTAACTACTGGGACACACGGCAGACACAGGGGGCTAAGGCCCATCCTCTCAACCAAGGCTCCCTTGTCCCCTCTGCCTGCAGATTATCCATGCAGGAGGATCCCTTCCTGCTCCTGGAGCAAGTGCATTGCTTCGGACCTTCTTGGCCAGCCTCTGTACAACACACGAAAATCAAAACATTGTTCCCTCCCTTTCTCAGGAGTTAGACTCTCGTCAGACAGACAGAACTAACATATCCACCTACTGTCTTACGTCAGGTCCCCATTATAACACTGAAATTTTGTTGAATGAATTAACATGATAGCTAGGATAAGAAGATAGTTTTTTTCTGAAGTTTATTATTTGTGTGTGTGTGTGTTGTATATATGTGTGCATGCCTACTGGTTCACTGTGCCTGCATGTGTGTGTGTGTGTGTTGTATATATGTGTGCATGCCTACATGGTTCACTGTGCCTGCATGTGTGTGTGTGTGTGTGTGTTGTATATATGTGTGCATGCCTACTGGTTCACTGTGCCTGCATGTGTGTGTTGTATATATGTGTGCATGCCTACTGGTTCACTGTGCCTGCATGTGTGTGTTGTATATATGTGTGCATGCCTACTGGTTCATTGTGCCTGCATGTGTGTGTGTGTGTGTTGTATATATGTGTGCATGCCTACATGGTTCACTGTGCCTGCATGTGTGTGTGTGTGTTGTATATATGTGTGCATGCCTACATGGTTCACTGTGCCTGCATGTGTGTGTTGTATATATGTGTGCATGCCTACTGGTTCACTGTGCCTGCATGTGTGTGTGTGTGTGTTGTATATATGTGTGCATGCCTACTGGTTCACTGTGCCTGCATGTGTGTGTGTGTGTGTGTGTGTTGTATATATGTGTGCATGCCTACTGGTTCACTGTGCCTGCATGTGTGTGTGTGTGTTGTATATATGTGTGCATGCCTACATGGTTCACTGTGCCTACATGTGTGTGTGTGTATGTGTTGTATATATGTGTGCATGCCTACATGGTTCACTGTGCCTGCATGTGTGTGTGTGTGTGTTGTATATATGTGTGCATGCCTACATGATTCATTGTGCCTGCATGTGTGTGTGTGTGTGTGTTGTATATATGTGTGCATACCTACATGGTTCACTGTGCCTGCATGTGTGTGTTGTATATGTGTGCGTGCCTACTGGTTCACTGTGCCTGCATGTGTGTGTGTGTGTGTGTGTTGTATATATGTGTGCATGCCTACATGGTTCACTGTGCCTGCATGTGTGTGTGTGTATGTTGTATATATGTGTGCATGCCTACATGGTTCACTGTGCCTGCATGTGTGTGTGTGTGTGTTGTATATATGTGTGCATGCCTACATGGTTCACTGTGCCTGCATGTGTGTGTGTGTATGTTGTATATATGTGTGCATGCCTACTGGTTCACTGTGCCTGCATGTGTGTGTGTGTATGTTGTATATATGTGTGCATGCCTACATGGTTCACTGTGCCTGCATGTGTGTGTGTGTGTGTGTGTTGTATATATGTGTGCATGCCTACTGGTTCACTGTGCCTGCATGTGTGTGTGTGTGTGTTGTATATATGTGTGCATGCCTACTGGTTCACTGTGCCTGCATGTGTGTGTGTGTGTGTTGTATATATGTGTGCATGCCTACTGGTTCACTGTGCCTGCATGTGTGTGTATGTGTTGTATATATGTGTGCATGCCTACATGGTTCACTGTGCCTGCATGTCTGGAGTCCAGAGGTCATCAGAACTGTCTTCCTTAGCCATTCGCTATGTTATTTTCTGTACCTGCAGTAAGATAGGCTGGTCAGCAAATCTGCTGGGATCCGTGGGTCTCTGCCCGCCCCACAGAGCTGGGTTATAGATGTGTGCCCATGCTCAGCTGTGACCTGGGTGCTGGGAATCCAGACACAGCTCCTCACGCCCACGCACCAGACGCCTTGCCGTCTCAGCAGCCACTACATTTTAGTTTATTTCTAATTAATGCCTACATATTCCACATGATGGGGCTATCCAGCCAATACTTCTTGACACTATGATAACATGCAAACTTTATCTAGTTTGATGGTATTATGATGATGATATTATAGTATTATTTAGGGTAACCATCAGACAATGGTTAATATCGATTGCAAACTTGACCAGATCTAGAATCAACTAGGAGACAAACCTCCAGGCACACCTGCGAGGGATTTCCTGATCAGGTTAACTGAAGTGGGAAGACTTACCCTGAATGTGGGCGACACCGTTCCATGGGGATGAGGCCCTGGACAAAATAGAAAGGGGAGGCTGAACATCAGCATTCATCTTCAGCTCCTGATTGTGGCTGCAAGAACAGTTGTTCCCATACACACCTTTTTTGCCATGACTCCCCACCACAATGGGATGTGCCTTCACACTGAGAGCCAAGATAGGTTGCTTCTGTCTGGTTTGTTGCAGTAAGAAGAAAAGAACTAAGACACACAGATTGCTTGTTTTGTGGGATTTGAACTCCCAAAGCTAGCAACCAGACAATCTGAATAGATCACTGATTCATTTTCTCCAGAGCTGGCATCATCAGTTTCATTCCAAGATGGCATATCTGGAGTGACCTATGAATTGTGTTGTTTGTGTATGCTGTGAGGTGACCCCAGCCCTTCCTGCATTCCAGGAAACAGGATGTAGTTGCTCTCCAATAATCTATAAAATACCAAAATTACCTACTCGCCCTTCTGCAAACGATAGCGAGCTGCTAAGTAGAATCGCAGCAGGCGGACATGGTCACGTTTGCTCACATCCTGCTTTGGAACTAACAAAACATCCCCTTTAGTTCTGTGCTTCCTTTCCCTCCCCGAAGGAATTTGCTATTGTTTGTAAATATAGTATACTCCTGATATGGACTTTATTTAACCGCATTTCAAGCTTTGACTTTCTGAACATTCATATCACAAAGGCAGAATTCACACACAATAAAACACAGTTTTAAGCAAACAGTTGAGTGATTTCCATCAAGTTTATATGGCTGTGTGAATACCACCGGGCTCAAGATGGAGAAGGTCTCCATCTTCCTAAAGAGTGCTCCTGCTCTTGGCCGTCAACTCCCCAGCCACCCTCAGCTCCAGGCAACAACTGTCTTCATTCTGTCATTATAGAGTCATCTTAATGACTTCAATTTTAGTGAGAATATACTGCAATGATAATATGGAGATCTACATGCATCCAACTGAAACACTGCAAAAGGTACACAGTGAACACTTTGTTTTATTGAGACAGGTTTTCCTGTAGCAGAGGCTGGCATCAAACTTTGTATAGAGGCTGGCTGGAACTTCTGATTGAGAAGGCCAGCGCCCCCTACTGGTGGGAGGCACCGAACTCGCCTCGCTGCTTACTGTCAAGTACTCGCTTTCCCAGAAGCCTTTGCTTCCTAGAGAGCTATAACAGCCAATCTAGTATTCAGGTCCTGACCAATCAAAGAGATCCCCTAGACACTGGCTTAAAAGGCAACACATGGCCAGCTTTTGCCGCTGCCATGTTTTTTTAATTGGACAGCCCTGACGTCGGTATGTAACCCGTGGAAAATAAACTGCTTTGTATGGCCATACACATATCTCTCAACACCTAATGGAGCTATTAGCGTGAACCCAACATGATCTTCCTCCCTCCACCTCCCAAGTGCTTGAAATATGAGAATGTACTACCATGCCTGACTAGGGGACAATTTTAATAGGAAAAAAGGTAGCAATCTGTATGAAACGTAACTAAGACACATAAAGTTTATCCCTTTGCAGACGACCTCTCATTGTGATCAATTGTTTTATTGTTTTTAGAAGTGATATGAGCAGTCTTGCTTCCTGTGACCACATTCCTCTACTTCCACAGGACATTTGCCTGAATCCTCTGGGTACTGCACAAGCCTGTTCGATTTAAGGGACCTGTAGTGGGCACCGACTTTTGTCCTAGACAAGACCAATCTACTTTGACGATCTGCAGACCAGAAAGAGCTGCAGCAAACAAAATTTGGTGATGAATTAATTGGTCTGTGGTAGAGTGGGGCTCTATCTAACATGTTTCCAGAGGTAACAGCAAGCTTGCCTTTCTTTCCTGGAAACTTTTTTATTTTCTTACCTGGCCATTTTCAACGAAATACCTAGGTTGTGGAAAATAAAGATCTTCCCTGGCAGCAACTCATTTGAATGGAGGAAGATTCCTAAATGAGCACATGTAAATCTTGGCTTGACGTGTTTGAATAACCAGGTGGTAGAAGCAAGGACTCCAGCATTTCCTGATAAACACTGCTGCTAGCAGGAGCAATTTTGAATTGGACACGGTGAGGAGCACTTGAGTACAATTTTATATCCAGTAGTTGGCAAGTCTGTAAGAAAAAGGAGGGTGGGGAGAGGAGAGATGTCCTGATTCTGGACCAGGATGCTGTGCCTATGCACAGAGCTTAATATTTGAATGTTTTCAATGGTTTGGGTTGTCGTTGTTCCCTATGAATGCACAGGTGTGGATTTCCCTAATGTCATCCCCCAAAGAGGAGGGCAGGTGCAGGGAAGGGATGACCCTGTGAATCTCTCTGTTAGAAAGGCCACAGGGATGCAACAAGGACCAGGAAGGGTAAGGGTGGGCCTGCAGTGAATACAGAGCAACACAGAGCAGGGTTTTCATGTCTAGACTGGTAAATACAAAAGGGTTGGCCCTGATCTTGTGCAACGTCTCTCCTGGTGTGCCAGCAGTTTGAGAAGCTCAGAGCTTTACAGCTGAGAGGTGAGGTGACTTTTGTTATTGGCTCTGTAACTGAAGCTGGCCACACCCTCTGGCATCTGACTGAGTAGGAAAAAGGCCTCAGGGTGTCCTGTGCTGGGGACACCAGGTGACTGAACAGAGTCCACGCCAGCCAGGAGATCCCAGCAGGTGCAGGGCTGACGAAATACTCTAGCTGGGAGGGTTTTCCTGTCTGGGTGGAGCTTCCAGGTGAGCCACCTCTCCCTTGGCGGGAAGGGACCCAAGGGTTCTCCTCCACACCTGCTGTCTTGCTTACTCTTTCCGGCTTCTTCTAGAATAGCTAGCTTCCAGTAAGGGGAACCCTTACCTTCGCTTTTATTCTTCTTACAGATTCCAGATCTAAAAACAAGGGTCAAACAGCAAACAGATCCTGCCCTCCATCAGCAAGCTACAAATCAAGGATTTTAAAACCAAAACACAAGGGAGTGGGGTGTAGCCCAAGGCCAGTGCAGCTACACAGTGTCTCTCTGCTTAGTCCTTTTGCTAGTTGAGAAACAATATGCCTAATGATGGCCTTCAAACAGACCTTCAGACACTCCAAAATTCTTCTCAAAGTGTTACTCATATCTCCTTTTTGTGTTACCTCACTTGAGTGGGAATGAACAAGGCACTGGTAATGACAATGATCATGTTTATTTAGCTTTCACAGGCATTGTATCTTCTATCTTCTTGCAGGTTACCGAGTTGGTAGAGTTTTAAGGTGAGGGACATCTGCCTTTTGGGACGTGTCTAAATCCGTAAGGTCAGTTTGGGCACGCGAATCATCATCAAGGAGGGCCGGGTATGTTGCCTGGCCTGACCTGCTGATGTCTCGAAGGCTTACCTGGGTTTTGTTGACATTGTTGGTGGTGCCTTCTGCTGATGCCTTAGGGAAAACGTGTTGATCTTCGTGGCACGTAGGGATGCAGCTTTGTTGGCTAGGGATATTTTTTAGGTCATCACAAAGGTGAAGGTTTTCCTTTGAGCTCTTATAGTCACAAGATACAGACACCTCTTACAAGATTCAGACACCTTTTAATTGACTCGAGTAAATGTGACATTGTTCAGGATGTTCTGGTGTCTCAGGGAACCCAAGGGCGAAAGGGTACTGAAGTGAGTGAGGCACACATATCAAAGACACATCACATTTCTGGGTCTTGTGACCCAGCAGGGGTGGGCAAGGGTCTGCCATGCTCAGTCAAACAGTGCAGCCCCAACCTGAAAGGTACTTGGAAACCAGAAAAACATCCTTTTATGTATAAGAATTGAATGGTGACCAAGAGCACTTAGTAAATGGCAGATTGGTCAGCTGGTGCTGCCGACACCCCTTTAGTCAATATGCCAGAGTAAGTGCCAATATAACGAAAAGACTAGCAGTTTTATGCTAGTATGCCTTAAGGTATCCCCTAAAAACTAAACCAGACTATAATATTAAGTAAGGGTTTGGTAAACAGAAGGGAGTAGTTTCTAAGTCCAGAAACCATAAGGGAAAATATCAGAGAAACACTAAATGACTTTGATGTTATTGAGTTTATTCCTTAAAAAAATGTGTGTGTGTTTCTGTGTGTGTGAGGATGCACACATGTGTGCAGGTACCTGAATAGGTCAGAAGAGGGTGTTGGATCACTTGGAGCTGGAGTTAGAGATGGGTGTAAGCCGCTCAATATAGGTGCTGAGAACTGAACACTGGTCCTCTGGAAGGTGAGCACGGGCTCTCAACCATTGAGCCACCTCTCCACCCCTGAGTTTGTGTCTTTAAACATTTTGCTCATACTATCTAAAGCATCTTCTAAACTTATGAAGACGGGCATTTGATCTAATCTAGAGCCTTGTAGATGTTAGGCACGCACTCCCTACTGGGTCATCCCTCAGCCTTATTCTTACCTTTAAAAGCATGGAGCTGTTAGGTGACTTGCCAGATCCTACAGGAAATGGTAGAGTCCCCATGTTCCCTAAAGCCATGGGTTCCCCCAAGCCCTGCTCTTATCCTCTGTGACTCTCATCGCCTGCTTACAAACTTAGGTTAAAAGGGAGGAAAGTTCACCCACTCACTCCCACATGCAGACGACCCTGGGCTGGATCCTTAACACTGTAATAATAATAAAGTTATGAGGATGACCATGGTCACGATGAGGATGAGGATGATGATAAATATTGTGGAACAGGTGAAGCGGATACTCTCATATCTTGACGGTGACATTGTATAATGACATGAGTACTTTGGGAAATAATTTGACCCGTATCATAAACTCTGATCATCTTTGACCTACTTTTTTGACTTCGAAATTTCAAGCGTCAGAAAAAGATAGTGTGTGACCTTAATATTTACTAAGGGCTCACTGATAGTGAAATTTAAAAGAAGGAGGAGGAGGAGGAGGAGGATGCAGAGGAGGGGGAGGACGATGGAGAGAAAGAGGAAGCAGCAGCAGGGCATGATGTCTCATATCTTTAATCCCAGCACTCGGGAGGCAGAGGCAGGCGGATCTCTGTGAGTTCAGGGCCAGCCTGGTCTACAGAGTGAGTTCCAATGTAGTGGAGTAAAATAGTGAGACCCTGTCTCAAAACAAATGAACGAATAATGAGATAAAAATTAAAAACAAGAAAAAGCAGAGTGTGAGGAAGTGGTCACATAACTTTTGATATCTCTGTCCCAGTAAAATGCCATGTGATCAGGAGAGTCTGATCTCCAGTCTTTTATAGGATTCAGACCAGGCCAGGGGGACAGGTCAAGCTTAGTCCTCTGAGGAACGAAATATGGTGGCCCTCAGCACTGACTGGGGTCTCTGAGATGCCCTGGCAAGGGGAGTACGGAGAAGTTCTGTTTTTACCTGAAGGTGTGGGATTTCTGACCATGAACTTCATTACCATACTGGCTTCTCTGCCACACAGCGAGCCTGCGTGGTCCGAGCAGGGAGCAAGGGAGTGGACAGGGAGTGGACCCCGTGCTGTTTACCTTGCCCCATTCCATGTCGTTCTTAACATCTTCTGCTTTGCCTGTGCTTTCTTTTAAAAGGACTTGAAATCACAAGCCAAGCTGCTCAAGGTCATCTCCAGGCCCCATTCAGCTGCTTCACGAGCTATTCAAATGAGGGGTATTTGGCGGAGGGCGCAATCAGGCAGCTGCCGGTTACCAAGCAATTTCTGCGCCTATGCTAAAGCCGGCGTGGAATGCGCGCAGTCTTCAGCGGTTAGCCGGAGATCAGCAGTCTTCACAGAGGGGAACTTTGTGGAGTCAAATGACCTCCGTAGATTTTCCATTTGTGTAAGCAGGAGCCAGCTCAGCCACCTCCCTGGCCTTTGTTAGAACAGCCTAGGGACCCCTTGGGGCTGCTCTAGCCCTGTCAATGCGGCCAAGGGAACAGAGGCGACTCCAGAGAGCACTTCACTACACCACAGAAAATCAGGAATCCCAGATTATTTCACGCTCCTTCTGCAACTCCCTCGGAGAGGCTACTGTATCCAAGTAAAACAGTACTGGGGTGCCTCCCTGGACTCAGCCCAGGGTTAAGTTGCATTCCTGGGGCGCCAGCAGCTCCGCCCCTCCTGTTTCCCTGCACTCAAAGCCACAGAGAGCAGTCCTCGGCTGTTCCAGGGCAAGAGCGACGCTAGCAAGACCTCCATCCTCTATTTTCTCCCCACCTCTGTCAGTTACTAAGAGCCCTGACACACATCTGCAGCCATCTGTCATGCATGCTGTAAAGACCGGGCTCTTGACCCAAAGTTCTAAGTGAGTCTCAGGTCATTGAGTATTTCCCAGCGGCTGTAAGAGTTTTAAAATCCTGGTGTGTTCCTTCATAGGTCCTGAACTTACTCAAACACCCACCTCGGGGCAACCTGTAAAATCCTCTCCGAAGTCCACTCTTCATCCGCACGGCTAAGAGGGATCTGCCCCCACTATCCCTTCTACAGAGATTGGACCGGATGAGGTAACCTGACTGATGCCCCCTCCTGATTGATGCCCCCCACCTGACTGATGCCCCCACCTGACTGGTGTTCCCCTCCTGACTGGTGCTCCCCACCTGACTGATGCCCCCACCTGACTGATGCCCCCACCTGACTGGTGACCCCTCCTGACTGATGCCCCCTCCTGACTGATGCCCCCTCCTGACTGATGCCCCCACCTGATTGATGCCCCCACCTGACTGGTGCCCCCCACCTGACTGATACCCCCCACTTGACTGATGCCCCCACCTGACTGGTGACCCCTCCTGACTGATGCCCCCACCTGACTGATGCCCCCTCCTGACTGGTGCCCCCTCCTGACTGATGCCCCCACCTGAATGGTGCCCCCACCTGACTGATACCCCCCACCTGACTGATGCCCCCAACTGATGCCCCCACCTGACTGGTGTCCCCCACCTGACTGATACCCCCCACCTGACTGATGCCCCCACCTGACCCCCACCTGACTGATGCCCCCCACCTGACTGATGCCCCCACCTGACTGATGCCCCACACCTGACTGATACCCCCCCCACCTGACTGATGCCCCCACCTGACTGGTGACCCCTCCTGACTGATGCCCCCTCCTGACTGATGCCCCCCACTTGATTGATGCCCCCACCTGAATGGTGCCCCCACCTGACTGATGCCCCCCACCTGACTGGTGCCCCCCACCTGACTGGTGCCCCCCACCTGACTGATGCCCCCACCTGACTGGTGCCCCCCACCTGACTGATGCCCCCACCTGACTGGTGCTCCCCACCTGACTGATACCCCCTACACACACACCCGACTGATGCTTGCACTGTGCCTGGTCTCTTGCATCTCTGGTGCCCCACAATCTCGGCACACGGAGCAGCGCACAGGCCTGCGGTGTGAATACAGTTATGCCAGAGGCTCTCCCTCGTGGGGAGAACCATCCTGAAAAGCTAGGCTCTGTAAGAGCTGTGAGTCATTTGAGCACCAGGAAGTCCTCAAAAAGGACAAACGTGTTTTCCTGGGAACAGAAGGAAGCAGCTGGCTTCCAGGCAAGTCAGTGGTCAGCCAGCAGGGAGGAGAACCCCTCTTGGAATTGTTTTGAATGACCGTGTCCTCACAGTCCACAGTGCACTGTTTGCCAAGAACTTCCCGAGCAGAGAAGCTCTCACCTAGACAGCTGGATCCCTCAGGTCCCCAGGTCCTGCAGAGTGGACCTCAGGAACATCCCCATGGGTGGGCCTGACTTACTTTCAGTCCCCAGGAGGAGGAAGTGGAGCTTCCTGTTGTTCGCTCTTGGTCTCTGTCAGGTCACCAATTGCCCACTGGGCCTTCTCTAAGGGGGACAGCCACTACCACACTGAGGCCCTGCTGAAAAACCCAGGGAATCCCCAAATAATACGTCTTAAGGCAGCCTCAGAGGCCTGAGTCTCCAGGCGTGGATGGAGGGAAGGGAAGGGACACGTTGGCATTTATTTAGCAATTGCCAGGAGCTGAGCCCAGGGCACTTCCCATTTATTCCCACTCTATGGAGATACAAATACATGCGTGTTTTATTTGTTTCTTGTTTGTTGTGATACTGGAGGTAGAACCCAGGGCCTCATGCATTCTTGGGACGCTCTTCAGCGCTGACCCACACCTCAGCACTTTGCATCTTTGAAATCATATTTATTTATTTGTATGTGCATGTGCATGTGCTCACACGCACACACACACACACACATGCGATGATGTGCCTCTGGAATTCAGAGGGCAGACTGCAAGAGTTGGTTCTCTCCTTCTACCATGTGGGTTCAGGTTGTCAGATCTGGCGGCAAGAGCCTCTACCATGGAGCCATCTCGCCTGTGTCTTGGCTTAGCCCTTTTGTATGGGCAACTCTCACACACACATGCACACACCTAAAAAATCTCTTTAACAGAGAAAAGGGAAGACAGGAAAGATACTGCTTAGACTTTTCCTTCTTGGTTAACAGAACAAGATCCCTGGTTCCCTTTCAGCACACCCTCCTCCCCTCTACAAGGCAGTCAGCCACACAGATGAAAAGTATCCCTTGAGGGAAGAATTTAAATAACTTGGCAGCTATAAAATCGGACATTGTACAAAGAGAATATAAACAATTTAACCCCCGATTAAACACGCATGAGGGGGAGTGGACATTCACGTGGAGGCTGGAGGACAAACTCAGGTATTCAGGCACTGCTCACCTTTTTATAGAGACAGCGTCTTTCATGGCGCTGGAAGTGGTCAAGTACGCTAGGCTGGCTGACCAGCAAGCCCCAGGGTCCACCTGTCTCCTCCTCTCAAGCTGGGATTACAGTGTGAGTCACCACATTCAGTTTTAACGTGGGCTCTGGGAACCTAACTCAGGTGCTTGTGTTTGCAAAGCAAGCACTAACTTCTGAGCCATCCCTCGGCCCTAACCATATTTTTAAAAAGAAAAATAGCTTATTTTATTCTCACCCTCTGAAGGGAATGACACACAAGACAAAGCTGGACAGTCCCAAGGACAGACAGGCCTATTTGTGAACACCATTGCCAGACATATGCTGGTGCTCACTAAATACTTGACAAACGGATCAAATTCCCAGCCGCCTATGGTGCCTAACAACTTGGCTTCATCGTCTCTTCTATTTGGTTAGCTTCATCGACACTTCTTGGCCTCTGAATTTCTGGGGTCCTGTGAAGCATGAGCACTACTTTTTTTCCAGAACTTTACAGAATTGCTTTCCCCGTTGCCCACCCAAGGCTAATCTCTCCAGAGCCACCACATTTTCAGTGTCATAAACATGCCCCATCTAGTCAGCTTCCCGGCCCAGGCTTGGGGCTCCTCCCAGACCTGATTCACCTACTGGGCCTGGCCAGTACTCTCTCTTGGCAGCTCTCTCTCTCTCTCTCTCTCTCTCTCTCTCTCTCTCTCTCATCTGTGGGCCTCAACTTCCTCTTTGTTTCTCCCCTAAATGATGTCTTTCTCCTGACATCTTCCCAAAGAAGGAAGTGTTTTGCTTTGATGGGTTAATTTCTCTGGACACTAATTGGACCACCACTCCTGTGGGTGACATCTTCATATGATCTTTAATTCGGAAAGTGAATTTAGAGGCAGTAAGATTCTCAAGCATACACCAAAAATATAGTTATGGTCCAACTTGATTTAACAGAGATTGGGGCTAAGGGACAAAGTGCTAGGTGATGTTAAATTTTAAATCCAATAGGTGGGTAGAATAAATGACAAACTTGTTTTTCTCACCCAAGTTCTGAACCAGTTAGGAGACTGAAAGGGGGCTGGTGAAATGGCTCATGGCTGGTGAGGTGCTTGGTGCCAAGCCTGACGATCTAAGTTCAATTCCCAGGGCCCTGTATGGTAGAAGGGGTAAAATTACATCTTCAAATTGTTCTCTGATCTCCACATTCATGCCACAGTTCACATGCACACACACACACACACACACACACACACACACACACACACACAGCAGGCAGGGGGTGGGCAACGACTTGTGACGAGCAAAGCTAGTATTACAGAGTATGGAGTAGTCATCTCTGAGTCAGGGTAGACTCTGGTCAACCACCCAGGGATGTCAACGCCCATGAACTTGAGACATGGCCTAGGAGCCCTGTGTGCTGGGCCCCCAAGGAGTCAGCACAAAGGGGAGGGGGAGGCACTCTAAGTGGGAGGCTGGGAGCATGAGGCCCCTCTCGCTACTGCACTGTAGGAGGGGTGTGTGGGAAGCATAATTGTCAATTCAATGGTATCTAGAATCACCTGGGAGAGGGGCCTCTGGGCATTCGTGTGGGGGGTTATCTTGTGGGTGGGGCCATTTCCTGACCGGTATCGTGGTCTGTGTATTGGAGAGATGGGGCATGGCATGGTGGGTGAGGAGGGAATGTGATGGCAGTTGGCACAGAAATACTTTGCATTGAGTTTTCTCTACAACCTAAAGAATTGGGGATCCCTGTGGGACTCTGAGTTGATACTGTTTGATTTCCACCTCCTCCTTGCTCCGTAGGAGAAGGACTGTCTTAAAGACTCTGGGCAGTTGCTGCTGCCCACACGGAGGTGGAGGTGGGGAGAGAACACACACAGCAGAGCACTCTCACTGCCTTCCGTGCACTCAGCTCTGCTCTCTCCCGAAGACTCGGTGGCTGGAATCTCAGCCCTCCTGCCTCTTCCAGCCCCTTCACAGGGTGCCCGAGGTCACCGGAGTCCCCTGTCCAGTTCCCTCTGGATGTGGAACTCAGCCTGAGGGTGGGGAAAGTAAACTGTTTTCTGATGACAGATGGTTCTCAGGTCGGAAATTAAAGCAAGAAGAGAATAATGATACTAGCTATACCAGCTCTGTTCTTTTTTCCTTTTGGGGAAATGTCATACATAAAACAGAAAGAAGCAAGGTTTCACCATAAAATATATTTTCTCAGGCAATCACAGCAGCTGTTCTGTGGAGTGGTCTAGGTCTGGGCTGGCTAAGCTAGATAAAAGCTAAGTAGATACACAGTTGACAGCGAGGAAGAGGACCCAGCTCATCACCGTTAGAGACCCCTATGAATCCTGCAAGGATGGTCTGGAGTAGAGCATGGATTCCTCACATGGAGTGGGTGGCTATTTGGAGCCTCTCTCAGCAGAAAGTCCCAGCTGAAAGGGACAAGACCCATCAACTGGTCTTCAAAAAGGACGTGGGACAGCCAGTTGCTCTTAGGCAGGACTCTGGGCTACTGAGGCCAAGGGCTTGTCTTTGGGTATCTAGCAATAATATTGAGCTTTATCCTGCGGTCCCCAGCAAGAACTGAGTCTGGTCACCTGCTGTGGTCCTGATACAGGTGTGAGGGAGCATCTGCTGTTGCCAGCAGGTGGCTGACCTTGCTCCCAGAGCTCACACCAGTTTCATCCTCAGTAACTCTTAATGAGGTTAACCAGTGTTGACCTAGATAAGAGATTGAAAAGCTAAATGACATAAGACATAAAAGTGACCAGCATAGTATCTAAAATGTGGTAAAATGGGGGTTCACATGTCACCTCAGTCAAGAAGCCCTTTACACCCCCTCTTAGAGTAGGCCCTGAAGCTATCTCCTTGCCTTGTTAATGAGACATTTAGTTACTCAATGAATATTTGAATAAATTTGTAAAAGCATGACACAGTAGCAAAACAAAAAAAAACCAGCCTTGAACTTTGTAGTTTTCAAGGTACTTTCTAAGCCTGATGACATTCTCATAGATCTGATCACACTGATCAGAGACATGAAGATACATCTCTTGACCTCCCCACTTCTCCCCAAGACTTTAGATCTTGGCTCTTGGGTTGGGCCTCCCTTGGCTGGGAAATTCATCCTAGAGTCTCCATTGTGCATGTTATGGCTGTAACCTTTGCAGCAACCAGTGAAAAAGAAAATTCCCTGAGGCCCCTTATTCAGCGTGCGTTAAGATTTCAAGGTAGGGGCTAAAGAGGTAGTTCAGTGGTTAGGAGCTCAGACTGTCCCTACTACAGGACTGGAGTTGGGTTTCCAGCACCCATGGTGGGTGGCTCACAGCCACCTGTGATTCCAACTTCAAGGTCTGATGTCTGAGGATTTCCTGACCTCAGAGGGCACCTGCACTCACATGCACAACACACACACGTGCATACACACACACACACACACACACACACACACACATATATCCTTGTGGAAAGCTCATGCAGTTGGGTCTAGAGAGCGTTTGCTACCTAGCTCATCCCAAAAGGCTGGTGGAAGTTTGGCCCCTCCTCTCTGCACTGACAGACCACAAGCCACAGTGAAACTCTGCCTGGGGCTGTGATAGAATTGCTTACTATTCCTGTCCCCTGGAATATGCCTACCCCAGCATCCCTGTCTTAACTAATGGCCTTTACCTCTAAGTATCAAAAGGATCCTCCCCTCCTTGTACCCCATAAATGTCACAACCCTTGCATTAAACACAAAAGGTGTTTCACTGACAACACTCTTCTGGAATTCTTTGCGTTCTGTCAACTGTCAGTCCTCCGATCTGGGACCTGCCTGGATGCATTGACCCATGTCCTAAGCTTCTCTTTCCAGGGGGCTAAGCTAAATGGCCAATAGTCTAGCCTTGTGCCAGGAAGGGAAGCAGGACCCCAGTTACAGAGGGAGAGAAACAACACACACATACATATATAACACATATATAATAATATATAATTCAAATAATATATAATATTCATATAATATATAATTCATATACCATATGATATATATATTTCAAGGTAGCAGAGCACTGAGAAGAAAATAGAATACTGTCTTTAACTGCCATTTGTGGACAAGTACTGGGTAGATATTTATGAGACAAATGTCACAATGAATATTAACAACTTTCAGGAGTCAGTTCTCTTTGTCCACCATGTAGGTTCCAGGGTTCTAACTCCGGCCATCAGGTCTGACAGTAAGCACCTTTACCCAATGAGCTATTCTATTTCCTACAGACGATTTCACACTTCCCAGGATGCCCTTCTTCCCCCTTCTTCACTCCCTCCTTCCCTCTTTTTATTTGTTCACTGTTTTTTTCTTGTATACCTACTGTGTGTCAGTCCCTTGCCTAAGACCTGAGAACAAGAAGTTAGAGGGCTTTTTTTCTTACCTCCAATGGCCTGACTATCATAATCCAGCATGGTGGGGAGTGCTGGGGACACAGAGAAGAGGGATTTAATCCAGAATTCGGAGAGAGTGTCTGGACGTATAAACTTATCCTGGGGAGATGGGGAAAGTGCCTGCTTGGCCCAGGGAGGGCACAAGTGACAGACCAAAGTCTGACTTCACCAAACTCCAGCTTGAGAGACCAGGGTTTACTGGGTTTACTTACAAAGCACAGGTAAGGGGCTACATACAGGAGTGTAGGTGACTCCAAAGCAGCCACGCTACAAGAAAGTGCCAGCCCAGAGCGGATGCCTGCTTCTCCATAGCCCCAAAGATGGAGTCATCTGCCTTCAGTTAACCTTCCACAGTCTGTATACTCTAGCAACTCTGAGACCAAAGCCCACATGGAACTTAGCTGGATTCCATGCAGCTGGGGGTTTGGGTGGGGAGGCATAGGAAGGAGTGAGTGGCTGGGAGCTTGACTCTCCTCAGCCCTTCCTCCTGCAAGGGGACATTGGCAGACTTGATCTTGATGGTCACTTGCAAGCGTCACCGCTGCTCTGATGAAGACGGTAAGGGCTGTTATGTTCGAAGGACAGTAGTCTACAACAGTGTGTGTGTGCACGAGTGTGTGCGTGTGTGTGCGTGTGTGTGTGCGTGTGTGTGTGCATGTGTGTGTGTGCGTGTGTGTGTGCGTGTGTGTGTGTGCGTGTGTGTAGGCGCATGCCCACAAGTGTGTGTGTGTCTGTGTGTGTGTGCGCGTGTGTGTGTGTGCATGTGTGTGTGCGTGTGTGTGTGTGCATGTGTGTGTGCGTGTATGTGCGTGTGTGTGTGCGTGTGTGTGTGCGTGTGTGCGTGTGTGTGTGTGCGTGTGTGTGCGTGTGCGTGCGTGTGTGTGTGTGTGTGTGCGTGTGTGTAGGCGCATGCCCACAAGTGTGTGTGTGTCTGTGTGTGTGTGCGCGTGTGTGTGTGTGCGTGTGTGTGCGTGTGTGTGTGTGTGCATGTGTGTGTGCGTGTGTGTGCGTGTGTGTGTGCGTGTGTGTGCGTGTGTGTGCGTGTGTGTATGTGCGTGTGTGTGTGCACGAGTGTGTGCATGTGTGCGCGTGTGTGTGTGCACGAGTGTGTGTGTGTGCGTGTGTGTGTGTGCGTGTAGGCGCATGCCCACAAGTGTGTGTGTATGCCCTTGTGGAGGTCACAAGACAACCTTGAGTGTCATTTCTCAGGCACTGACCACTTTAAAAAAAAAAAAAAAAGTAACTTATAACTAGCCAAGCTGGCTTGGTGGTGAACCCCAGGGGATTCTCTTGTCCCTACCTCCCCAGAGTTGAGATATAAATGTGTGTCACCATATTTGGCATTTTAAAATCTGGGTTCTGGAGGTTTAACTTAGGTTCTTGCAACCATTATACTGACTGAGCTGTTTCCTTAGCTCCCTCGACTCTTTAAAAAATCGTTTTTTTTGTTTTGTTTTGTTTTTTGTTTTAAGCTGTTGAATCGGTCTGGAGGGATGGCTCAGCAGTTAAGAGTCCTTACTGCTCTTGTAGAGAACCAGAATTGGGTTCTCAGTACCCACATCAAATGGCTCACAACTGCTTGTAACTCTAGCTCTAGGGGATCTGGTGCCCTCTAGTGGCTTTCACTGGTACCCACACATGTGCACATATACACAGACACACATAGATGGGGGGGAGCTGTTGACTATTTTTCCCACTCTTGCAAAGATTTTGTCTCAGGAGCTGCAGAGGTGTCTCTGTGAAGTGTTCAGTGAGTCTGAGAACTTTCTTCCTGTGTTGCCTGTGGGTGAGAGTGGGTGGGAAAATGAGAAGCACACACTACCTTCTTCTGATGATGCACGCAGTAGGGGATGCTTGCAGCTGACTCTCTCCCCCTCCCTCCCTAGTTGGCTGGGCGTATTGTATGCTTGGTGCCTCTGGTTCAAAGTGAGTCTTCATAACAAGAACGAGGCTGTACCTTGAACTCTTTTAGCTGTGTGCCCGAACATCCTAGTGTTCCTTCAGTTTAGCAGTAGAACCTGGCTCCCAGTGTGAAGGACACTCTGGAGCGGAGCCGTTCTGAATTCAGATTCTGGTTCCATCACTTCCACCAACACTGCCACAGGCAGGTCAGCACATCTCTCTAGACTTCTTTTCTCCTCTAGAAAGCAGATCAAGATGAACCACGGAGCCCAGGTTGTTAGGGTCAGAGGTCAGTGCTGTCCACTCCAGAAAAGGAAGGAATGGTGTGAAGACACCCCACAGGTAAGGACACACAGAGCCTCACTCAACAGCAAGACAAGCAGGCCTGAAACAACTCGGACGCTGCCCAGAGTTGGGACAACCAGAGGCAGGCGGGCATATGCTGAGTGCCACTTACGTGACTCTGCCTAGTGCCTGGCCTGTTTACCAGGGTCCCTGCAGAGTCAGAGTCACTCCCTGTGCCTTCTTTATGTCCTCTCTCTCACCTTGACCCTCTGTTCATGTCAAATTTCCTCACAGCCATTTCTTGGGTGTCACTTGGTCCCAGGAGTATTTTGCCTGCATTTCCCCTCCTGCCTGGGCCTGGGGCTGCCTGGGACAGATGGATGAAGCTCCCAGGCCAGGTGGTAGTGGAATCACAGGTATGGCAGTCCCTGTGCTGAAATAAACCTTGCAAACAGCTGTGTTAGGGCAGAGCCAGCCAGGCTGCCACTCACTGGCGCTTTTACAGAGGAGACACACCGCCAAGGGATTCAGGATCAGTAGCCATCGCATCGCACCCAGCTCTGATGTCACTCGGCCACTCTGCTTCTTACCTCTCTTCATCCTTTCCATGCCAAGCTAGGAGGGGCCTCTGCTGGTCCTGCCTGCTCTCAGCCCATGCCCTAGAGCTACCTGAGAGGAGCCATTGCAACTCCAAGCATCCCTCACCCCTTGAGGCACTAATGAATTATACAGTGGGGGCCAGGGCCCTCTATCTCCCAAACCCTGTGCATCCACCAATCAAAGGTCAGAAATATGTTGTGGCAGTGTGAGCAGCAGGCCTAAGCATGGCTCCCAGGGTTGAGAGCTAAGGAAACTAAGGCAGAGCAGACAGATGATCCTGTATTGCTGCAGGTCAGAGTGGGAAGCCTGGGTGCTGGTGGGGACCAGGCACATGCAAGACACCCCCTTTGACTCTCCACAGAGACCCAGCATCTGTAAGCTGATTGTGCTTGGGGCCCAAACTGGAACACATTAGTTAAAATAGATCTTGGGTAGATGAAGAAATTCAAATCAAAACTGCCCTGAAAATCCCAGGGTCTACAGTGGGGAGCAGGCAGTTGGGCTAAATTCCACCTGAAAGTCAACCTCAGGTGGTAGGTGGAGCCCAGGAGGGAGGCTGTTCTAGGGAAGGGGTGCTGTGGGGGTCGAGTCCAGCTTTCATCCAAACGAGGGTTCCTCAGTCTCCACGAAACAACAAAATTATGACAAAGGACCTGATATGGCACGCTCTTCATGCTTTAAAAATGACACGCACAGTCGCACTTTAGAAATAAAAAGGCAGGAGCAGTTTTAATAAGAAAATTAACAGTGTACATATTAAGAGGAGAGGAAGACAAAGTACACTGTCAGGGGAGAAAACCGCACGGAACAGAGAGTGAGCTGCTGCTGGCAAAAACTTTTAAAGGGCCAGTGCCATTTTTGGGTATGCACATGATGGTCACAAGCAGATGCTAGTCCTCTCAGCAGGGGCCATCTTGGTTGTGCAGGTGTCCATCCAGGATGGAGCCAGTGTCCTTCCTCCTGTGGCCTGCAAGCTTTGAGGTTATTTCAAAGAACATTTGACACAATGACCCGTTAATGGTTGGAAGCTCCTGTTGGCTGAATTCAGCTCTTTTGGTGTGGATTCATTTTCCAGGTGTGCTAATTTTCCTTTTAGCTTCTATCAGTTAAAGGCTTATCTATCTCTTCCTAGAGTATCAGCAACCGCCCCAGGGATGGCCTTTATGATATGCTTGCAGTATGCATAGATGGCTCCTGCACATGCCAGGACTTAAAAACTTGCAAGATTTTCAGGTGAAATGGCTGCATTCCTTTCTCAGCCAACAATCACCAGTTTGGGTTGGCCATATAGACATTATCATTATTGATGAAATGTGGTGAGCCCTTCAGACTCTGGGCCTAGACTGCTGTGAGCCTCTGGCTAAAATTGCCTAGTTCCTGTATTGGGAGATCTTTTGAGCAAAACTGAGTCATGAATAATTAATGACTGCCCTAGAGCGGCTTGTTTACAGGGAAGCCAAAGCCCCCTGAAGGGATACTTCTTCTCTGGCTAAACATTTAACTTCATCTGGAGAAGCTATTGTCCTAAGCATCTAACTCCACTGGAGAGAGGCTGTCTCCCCCAGGTAAGCATCCCGCCTCAGCAGGGAAGTTGTCCTGCTCTGATACCTATCTCATTCAGGATGTTTTACCTATGCACTGTCTCACCCTGTAATTAACACCTTGGTTCTAACCCCTGTAGCTAGCTGCACGTAGCCCCCTGATGAAAGGGGTATAAGATTGGAGGGAAAAATAAAATTTCAGCTCCATTCCATCTGAGCTCAATGATGCTGTGTGTGTCTGGTCTATTTCTTTCCCCTCGCGCCTCTTCCCCTCTCCTCATTAGACCCTTCAGTCCCACTCTCCATCCAGGTACTGTCCGACTTGCCAGGCCGGTCCTGGCAATGAAAGACTTTTTGTCACCATTTCAGCAAAGAAGGGGAGCAAAGTAGCTGATGGGCCAAAAATTTCCTTAGCTAGAGAATCTGGAACTTTGTCATGCAGACTCCATCCAGGGGCAGGGATATTCATGGACCTCAGCAGGGTGCAACCAGATCAGTAGCCCCAGATGCCCACATTCTTGGTGGTGAACCTGGTCTCAGAATGACAATCTGGTTGTAGGATTTGCCACCACCTCCTCCTTGCTCTCCAGTATTGGCTTCATCCTCACCATTGAAGTTCCAAAGGGACCTGGCTGGTGTCATGTCTGTTACCTGCCCTTACCTCCCCTTTGAACACATGCCCCTCTCCCTCCTCCAGGCAAAGCTACTGGAGCAAAAGAGGCATTGAGGAGGCTGGGTGAGATGAACGGGAAAGATCCTATCCATTTAAATATGAGTCCCCTGGGTGTATTGATCCCCAGAGTTGAGCACAGGGCCCACAAAACTAAAAAAAAGTTGCAAATTACTGGACAAGAGGCATGAGTCTTCACATGAAGCAAAACAGGAGCATGGAGAGTAGGGGCTGCAAAGCAGACCTGATCTTGTGCTCAGGTGAGGGCACAGAGAAGCAGAAGAGCCATGCTTTGAAAACTCACAGTAAAGGGCTGTATTGGCTAGTGGGGAGCCAAGAAGTCCCCCAAAATATCAAGTTACACAGAGCTTTTAATGTTGAGACAGTCATAAATAGGGAGTGTGTCCTGGAGCTTCTGACAGAAGGTAGCACCCCCAAGGGTAGTGGGGGGTGGGGTGGGGAGGGAGGGGTGAGGGGGTGAGGGGGCGTGGAGGGACGGACCAGGGAGGGAGTGCCAGGACTGTCCAGTCCCAGTCCGTTCAAAGACAATGGAGTGGTCCAGAGCTGACTGACCTGAAGTCACCTCTTTCCCCAACCAGACAATCAGCACAGCTGTCACCATGGTGCCCTTCCTACCCATCCTCCAGCAGACCCGCTAGGGTGTGACTTAACATCTGGCGCGGCCAGCTGACAAAAGTCTGCCTCTCCCTGTGTGACTGCAGGCAGGTGCTTTGTGTAAGTGATGGTTGTGAAATGATCATTGTGGGGGAGAAAGGAAGGACTCGGGTGAGCTTTGGCAGTAGTGAGAATTGAACCCAGGGCTCTGCTGAGTCGAGTCCTGGCCCCCAGTGTTTGACACTCACTTTCACCAAGGAAGGGTTTGCTTCCATCCCTCTCCCCCCCTCCTCCCATCCCCTTCCCTCCCTGCCCTTCTCACTTTGCTTTTGCATAATGGATTTCTGTTGGAAAGGCAAGTAAAGGTCACAGTCAAATAATACAAAGCTAGAGCAATTAGAGCTGGATGTGGTGGTACACACCTTTAATCCTAGCACTTGGGAGGCAGAGGCAGGGGGATTGCTGCAAGTTCCTAGACAACATAGCAAAGCTTCATCTCAAAAAATTTTAATTAAAAGTAAATGAATAAGCCAAGTGGTGGTGATGCACGCCTTTAGTCCCAGCACTCTGTGAGTTCAAGACCAGCCTGGTCTACAGAGGAAGTTCTAGGACAGCCAGCGTTACAGCAGAGAAATCCTGTCTCGAAAAACAAAACAGAGAGAGAGAGGGAGAGAGAGAGAGAGAGAGAGAGAGAGAGAGAGAGAGAGAGAGACAGAGACAAGGAGAATTACATAGCAAAAAACTATTCTTAGTAGTTCACATTGTATCCATAGTTGCATAAAGCATTTTTCTTTTCTTTTAAACAGTCTCATGTAGTCCAGGCTACCTCACTATGTAGCTGAGGATGACCTTCAGTTTCTAATCCTGTCTTCATCCCGAATCCTGGGATCACAAGCTGGGCAGGCACTGTACCAATCAGCTCGCGCCCTGGCTGCCTCCTATCCTCCCTCTTCCTTGTTCTAAAGGGACAAAATGGGATTGATGTCATCGAGTCACTGCAGCTGTCACTCTGAGTCTTTCCCCAGGAACCGGTACTGCCAGATGTTTGAAGTTTATCAACCTCCAGCCAGGGAGCACAGAGACGTTTCCTGGCTGTTTCGTTCCTTCACTTTCCAGTGCTCAAACCCATAGCCTCTCCTCACAGACATTTCTCTCCAACCACTTTCTTTACAGCCTCGTGGGAGGCTCCTGTCTTCCCACACCCACGCCCCTCCCACCTTCCGCATCAAATTGGTCTCTCTCCTTTCTCCATATGTCTTCCCCACATACCCCAACTCCCCCCCACACCTCCCCCCACTTTTGCTTCCTTCAAGTTCACTGTATTTTGAACTCCTTCTAATTCTGGCATATTGGACCTGGCCTGTGTGATTACTGTCAGTCAACTTTGTAGTACTGTAACAGAATACCTGAGACTGCCAGAGTAAAAAAAGGAAAGTTTATCTGATGTCATAAGTTTGGGGCCTTACAGCTCATGGTCATTGGATCCTCTTGGTTTAGGGCCTGTGCAAGGTGGGGGGCGCATGGCAGAGGCTACTTCTTACCTCCTGGTGACTTACCTCCTGGTGGCCAGGAAGCTCCCTCCCCCAGGGGGGTGGTGATGCAAGGATCAACCTCTAACAGAAAAAATATATTGTGGGTTTTTAAAAATATACATTTGCATTCAAGGAGAACTGTCTAATGTTGATGGAGCCGGTTCTCTAATAACTCCATTGAGGATCCTTCTCCAAAGGCCCAGCTCCCTCTCACTGGACCTCACTTCCAGAGATCCTGCCATCTCTCAGCAGTGCCATGATGACTTAGCCTTCAACACACGTGCTAGGAAGAACGTTGCACGCATGGCGACTGCTCACCTTTACAAGCTGAACAGCCTCCATTTTAAGTAGTGAGTGTATTAAGCCTCTGCTTTACCAGATGCATTAGAGCTCTATTCAAGAGGTGGGCTATAGCTTTTCCTGTATGTGTTGTAACCTACAGACTTAAACAGGGCCTTCAGCAATCACTTAAGTGAATGAATAAAACCATTCTGTAGTGCTTTTGTGTGTGTGTGTGTGTGTGTGTGTGTGTTCATGTTCAAGGGTGAACGTCTGTGCACACAGAGGCCATAGGTCAACACTGGGTGTCTTACTCAGTCTCTCTCTCCTGTATTCTAAGGTAGGGTCTCTTGCTGGATCTGGAGTTCACTGGTTTAGCTAGAGAGGACCAAAGTTCTCCATGGCTTCCCCTGCCTAGCCTTTTATGTGGGTGCTTAGAGCCCAGAGTCGGTCTTGCTGCTGGTGTGGCTGCATGTTACTGACTGAGCTGTGTCTCTAGCTCCCGAACAGTCTCCCTACTTCTAGACAATCCAAGGAATTCTTAACTTTGGGAACGCAGACCTCAAAGACTTTGCCAATACAACCAGGACCATATTTCAGTAGAACTTGGTTGCCTTGTAAGCTCATGTACTTTATTTTATTCATTTCAGAACTTTATTCTGAGAAAGGGAAGCTGGGGGCATTGGTGCCAAAATAAAGATCAGAGTTCCCAGGTCCTTCTGACAGAGGTGGACACATGGAAAGGACTGCTTCCTCAGAGAGGAGCTCTCTCTTCATCCTTTCTGGGCTACAAACATGATGGCTGGAGCTTCAGTAGCTCTTTGGGGCTTTAAAAATGGAAACCAGAGATGACAGTGTAACAAGACAGTTGCTGTGGTTTCTGGCCCGCCAGCAGGGTGCTGCACCAGCCCTGAGCTGAGGACTTCCAGATTTCCTACTTAGGGAGGAAATACACTTGCAGCTTGCTTGGCCTACTGGTTCTGTGCTTCTCTGTTCCTTGCTGTTGAGCCAGGCATGGTGACACATGCCTCTTATCCTAGCACTGGAGGCAGAGGCAGGCAGCTCTCTGAGTTCAAGGCCAGCCTGGTCTACAGAGTGAGTTTCAGGACAGCCAGAGCTACAGAGAGAAGCCCTGTCTCAAAAAAACAAAATAAAAGAAAGGAAGGAAGGAAGGAAGGGAGGGAGGAAGGAAGGAAGGAAGGAAGGAAGGAAGGGAGGGAGGAAGGAAGGAAGGGAGAGATGGTATTGAAGGAGTCGTCTGAACCCATCCTTTGTTTTATTCCACAAAGTGGTGAGCGACTATGTAAGTATCTGAGCCTATGAGGGCCATTCTTATTCAAGCCATGGCAGGTTTGGGACCTAAAATAATATCACCTTTTAAAACTTGCCATGCTAGGTGGGCTCAGTGGCACATTGCCACTTGGGAGGCAGAGACAGGTAGATCTCTGTAACTGTAAACTGACCCTTTACTTTGTAACTGAAATCTTCACTCCTGGTTCTCCTGCCCTCTTTGTAATGGAAAGCTCCTGTTCTCTATCTACCGTGCTTGTAACTGAAGGCTGTTCTCCTGCCCTGAAAAGTATTCTCTTCCCCGCGCTGGAATGCCACTTGTGACTGAACATTACTGTAACAGATTCTTGCTGTCTTGCCCCAACTGCTACTGAGACAGCTTGTAACTAAATCTCAACTTGTACAGATTCCCACTGTGCCTTTTTTTTTTAAATCTTCACTAGCTCAAGAAAGAGAAAAAAAGGAAGAAATCTTCAAAGCCCTTTTTGGCTGCTTTATCTGTCCGAAGTCTGGAGTCCTGGACTAACATCCATCATTCTCTATCCACTAAGTGCCCTCTAAGATGAGCTGGAGTCTGCCTCTCTCCCCCTAACTGCCAACTGGCCACCGCCTCTTTTCTATCCTAAGCTGTTCTCAGAAGTCCAAGTGGCATCCAATCATAAAGAAGGCTGCACAGGACAGACTTCTTGGCAAAGTCCCACAGATCTCTGTGAGTTTGAGGCCAGTCTGGTCTACATAGTGAGCTCTTGGACAGCCAGAGCTACATAGTGAGACTCTGTCTGAAAAAAATTATAAAATAAAAATAAAAGATGCCACGGTTACTGCCAGCTCTCACACAGCCGCTGTATTGCCCTTGGGCAAGATTCAGCTCTTCACTGACGTGATCTGTGTGTGAAAAGGAAAGTAGCAACCAACACAGAGCACAGGAACAATGTCCTCAGCAGGTGATGCGAACTCACAAGAGGGAACACCAGGACTTTGGTGGGGAGGACAGGGCAGTGACAACAGCACTCAGGGAAAGAGCTGGAGTGATGGAGCAACGGGGAGACACTGGCCAGAGCAGACGTGAGCACAGATGGTGACTTCAGCAAAGCTCTTCCCAGTCCCTCCAGGTGGCATCAAGACACCCCTTTTTCATGCTTCTAATGCCATGTGTGACCCAGAAGAGGTCGCTACCTCTCTCGAGGACAGGGCCATCTTCTCTTTTATGTTCCCCACTTACCAGAGTTCCAGAAAGGGTGATTAATGGGCTGGCTACTCAAGTTCCCCTGGATGGATATCGTTTCCCATCAGTGTCTGTACCACATTCCTGAGCAAGCTACCTTCACCTGGCATTTCTCTAAAATCCCATAGAGAGGACCAGAGTGTAGCTCAGATGGTAGAGTGCTTGCCTAGAATTCAGGGGTCCCTGAGTTTGATCCCAGCAGCACATAAAACTGAGCTTGGTGGTGCACATCTGTAATCCCAGCACTGGGTAGTGGAGACAGGAGGGTTCACAAAGTCAAGATCATTCTTGGCTACATAGTCAGTTTGTGGTTTTCTTGGGTTACACCCTGTAATGCATAAATCATTCTGAGCCATTTTCAGTATGAGGTGTGCTTAAAGTTCTCCAAAAAGTCACAGATAAGCAAGGAGGCAGTAAGCTCCTCATCCCCGGGAGGCAACTGTTGCTAGTCCAGGTTCATCATAGAGTTGAAAAGTTACAGGCAGTCTGCTATGTGACTGAACCCAGCATCAGAAAAGGTTCAGCATCAGAAAAGGATGGAATCTCAGGCCCCAGGCTATACATTAGATAAGGCTTTGCATCTTGAACCAACAGCATGGAAAATCTGGGGAGTGGGCAGTACCAGAAAGATTGTGTCTGCCTGAAGAACTCAGCCAAAGAGGAATTCAGGAGGCAGAGAAATGTAACTAGGAATATAAAAATAATTGTTTTGCACAAAATTGGTACATTGGGTGGTTTTTGTCTTTTCTCTAGGCTGATGCCCAACTTAGTAAGGTTTTAAACTAAACTGTCTTGATTCTAATACTCTTAGTCTCCAGTATTCTTATTATAAAGTCAGGATCTTGGTATTGTTTCTCACAACCCTGTTGATTGGTAGGTAGGTAGGTAGATATATAGATAGGTAGGTAGATAGATAGATAGATAGATAGATAGATAGAATTAAATACACAAAGCCAAATGCAAGCTCTCACATTTTTCAACCCTATCATTTAGGAGGGGGGAAGGTTGTCAAAAGTTCAAGGTCTGCCTGGTTTACACAGTGAGTTTCTGGCTAACCAGAACTTCATAATGAGATTTTGTCTCAAAACCACAAATAAATAAATAGACTTACCTAGAGGGCTCAATGATAGAGTGTGTGCTATGTATGCATGGGGCCTTGGGTTCCATCACCAAAATGAAAATCACATGAAAATCGCATTTATTGTGGAGTGGTTTTAAAATTCCAGGCAAATATTTACAAAGGAAGCTAATCTCTTGTCACTAATCCCAGTTTCCAAAAGTCCTGGATATTTCAGTGTGTGTCCTCATAGAACATAAGTGCTGTGTTCTTGAAAACCTGTATTTAAAGCCAGGCATGGTGGCACGCACCTTTAATCCCAGCACACAGGAGGCAGAAGCAGGTGGATCTTTGTGAGTTTGAGGCCAGCCTGGTCTACAAAGCAACTTCTAGGACAGCCAGGGCTACATGGGGCAGGGAGAGAAGAAAAAGAAAAGAAAAAAAGAAGAAAAAAGAAAAGAGAAGAAAAAGGAAAGAAAAAGAAAACCTGTATTTAATGACCTTAAGCAACTAACCTCTAATTAGTAGGAGGCTGTGTGTGTGTGTGTGTGTGTGTGTGTGTGTGTGTGTGTGTGTGTGTGTGTGGAGAGAGAGAGAGAGAGAGAGGGAGAGCATGGGTTTGAAAGTCAGAGGGCAACCTTCAGAACCCTCAAGAATCTGTTCTCTTTTTCTATCATATGGGTCCTGGGCACTGAACCCAGGTTGCAGCTTGGCAGCAAGCACCTTTATGCACTGAGCCCTCTTGCCCAGTTCAACTCTCTTATTTTAAAGAAAAAAAAATTAGATGTAATCAACATAACATAAAATTAACCATTTTATTTTGTCTTGTGGAGCTGAGGACCAAACCCAGGGTCTTGTACACAGGTAAGCACCTACACTCACAGCCCCAAATGACCACTTTGGAGTCAATGACTCAATGGCGTTCCGTAGTTTATGATGCTGTGCGGCCATAGGTCATATCTAGTTCCTGATTTCATCTTCCACCTCACAAACGCTCAGTCCCTGTAAAACCATGTCTTGATTCCTGCGTCCACAGCCTCTGGCACCCACCCATCTGAGCTTTGCAGCTACAGACTTATCTACTCTAAATATTTTATGTAAATGGACTCAAGCAAGATGCAGCCTTGTGTGTCTGGCTTCTATTATATGTTTTCAAGATCAAGCCATGTTTTAGTGTGTACCAGACCTTCCTTTTTAAGATCAACGTATATCCCGTCATGTGAAGCACAGTCCTGCATGTGTCTGTAAGAGTGTATCCATGACCTTGGATCTGCAGAGGTCTTCTCCATTGACAGATTCAGAATTTGAATAGACAATTGGTAGGTGCTAGAACTTCAGAAGGCAGGGGTGTGGGTCACAGGGTCTTTGAAGACTACAAACTTGCCTGACCTCTTCCTCTTTGCTCATTTGAGGTGAGCAGCTCTGCTCTAGGATACTTGTCTACCATGATGCTCTGCCTTACACAAGCCCAGGAATAATGGCAACATCTGCCCATGGACTGAGAGACTTCTAAAACTGAGAGCCTGTGGTTTGAGTGAGAATGGTACCCATAGGCTCATGTGTTTGAATGTTTGGTACCTAGTCAATGGAACTGTTTGAGAAGAATTGAGATGTGTCTTTGTTGGAGGAGGTGTGACCTTGTTGGAGGAGGTATGGCCTTGTTTGGTCATATCAATAAAACAGTAACTAAGACAGAGCCCAAATAAATCTTCCCTTTCTTTACAGTGCTTCTCTCGGGTATGTCAGTGAGGAAAAGGCTAACATACTACATGTGAGTAATGCACTTTGTTCTTCCATCCATGCCCTGATAAATGTTTGGGCTGACCTCTGTACTTCTAGTAAGATCTCTGTAAAGGAAATATGTAAAGGTATGGATGTTTATTGACAAAGTCTCATGGCTAGAGGCAGAGGTTCACTGAGCTTACACTAGAGGCTACACCACCTCAGTTAGGTAACATTTGTGCCTTTGAGTGCCCTACATCATAATGTTGTAATATATTATAATACATTATAACGTTGTAACTAGGAAAGGCTGGTTATAACTACACTCCACAGAGTCAGGCATAGGGGTGCAACCTATAACCCCAGTACTTAGGAGGCAAAGGCAGGAAGATCACCCACAAGTTCAAGGTCAGCCTGGTCTACATAGTGAGTTCCAAATCAGCCAGGATTACATAGTTAAGGCCCTGACTCAAAAACAAAAGAATTACTCTCCACCTTTGCTTTCCAGTTTTACTATATAAGACAATCAGTCAGGGCTATAACTCAGCGGTAGAGTACTTGCCTTGTGTGCATAGAGTCGGTTCAATCCTCAGGTGGGAAAAAACAAACTATATAGACAGTTAAAACAGGAGAAATCCTTGCATTTCAGAATTATTCTGAAACAATTGTTATGAAACATAAACGTGATCTGGGCAGGAGGGAAGAGTCTAGAAGCACACCCCACCCGGTTTACAATCTAGCCCCGCCTCCTTTAGATGAGCTGGAGTAAATAGCTGTAGGTCTGTGTCAACAAGAACCAGCATGGTCTGCAGGGAATGGGGTACTTTTTCACCCCAGTACACCACTGTTATTGTTCTCAGTACACTGTCTGCTCTACAAATCATTTGACATTGCTTCTCTGTGAATCCTGTGTCCTGCAAGGTGGCTGTCCTGGCCATGGTGGGCACAGGGTGGGCAGGCAGCACAGCCTTCTCCATGGAGATGCTTTGATGAGGAGTAGATGAGAGTGTAAATACACACACACACACACACACACACACACACACGAATGCTGTTTTAAGCACACCCAAATCCTGGGCAAAGGTTTCCTTCTGTATATTTTCTATGCATCAAAAACAGTAGCAAAATTCTCTCCAGACAGTGGCCATCAGGAGCTGATGGCCCTGCTGTCCCTGCTCCAGAGGAAGAAGAGGGGGCTTCCTTCTTGCCTTCCCCACACCCAGAAGTGAGACAACCACATCTCTCAGCCATACCTATGGCTCCGGTGACTCTAAAGCCCTAGGGATCAGATCCCCTTCAGTCCCGTTCAGTCCCACAGAGCCAGCTCCTGACTTCTCTTCACCCTGAGCAACAGACCGGGGACACTGGAGATTTTAACTGTGTTCTCTGCACTTTGCTGTTCTTCTCATCCCTATGAAGGTGGTAGCTTATCTCAACAGCCAAAAGATGGGAAATGCATTTTTATGCAAGCTAAGACCAAAAGCACAGGAGCTGGGGGTGGGGCAGGGGTTCAGGAGAGGAGTGGGAAATGAGAAGCCCAAGGCTCACATACTGCGGGCCGGAGAAACAGCTTTTGCTCTTTTCCGGCCCTAAGAATAAAACCTCCCTGATAGGGCTGCGTTCTTCTTCCCTATTATGGACATGTGGTTTGGACCCAGAGAACAATTGTTCCCTATAAACAGAGGTGGTCAGCCCAGCTTTCCTTTCCTTTTCCTTTGAGAGTCATACAGGCTGATGTGGCCCTAGACACCCTCCAACTACAGATTACACTTGGTTTGAATTAATAAAACCTTGTTGGGTTTATTGCTGGTTTTAGGGCTCAGTCCCTTATTTGGCTTTGGAGAAGGGCATGTCTCTGCTGATTCATAGCTCCTCTATTATACTGGCACATGGAGGAGATAGGGACACCTGAGGGCTGGGAACAAGGGGACCAAAGACTCAAACAACAAAGCTAAGGTGTGGGAGCCACTGATGCTACCCTACCCCTGTTCCTATGTGCCTAAGCACAAAGGCTTATTGACTGACACTTTCTTTGGTGAGAATAGGATCCTGGGGACTGTGGTTTTATCCAGGTAGATGTTGCTAATGATGGGGGCCTTTGTGGTCACATAAAGATGGGCTCAACCATTGGCTCTTAGTGTACCCCAGGGCATCACTGTCCCTCTGAGCCTCCGTTTCCTCACTTGCACAGACAGATAAAGATCACAGAGGAAGGGGATGGCCAGTGGAACACAGTTTGGGGAAGACTGGCTAGCCATCAAGGGGTCCCTCCCTCAGGGTCACAGTTAACCTGATAGAGCCACCACGGGTTAGATTCGGTCATACAGGCTTAGTCATCTGAATTCACACTCTATCAGGACACCTCACTGTTTTTGAAAGATCAATTAATGTTAACCTGACTCACAGATGTGAGTGCCCTGTCACTGATGGAAAATGAGACGTGATTTGAGCACTCGTAGTTGGTGGGTAAGTACGTGGGGAATCGTTTGAGGAACAACGGGAATAAGTTAAGTGATCTACCAGCTGCTTACCCCACAGTTTCTTCCCCACACCACAACCATACCAAAGAGCTTTGCTTACATTTTTGAGTCTCCACCCATTCTTCCCTCTGAACCATGCTTTCTAACAATGCTCAAAATTTTAATCCAAGAATCTTGGGAACATTCACTCATCCATGGATGTCTGTGAGACTGGTCCCACTTGCAGGTTCTGTTTTACTCCAATCATAATTGACAGAGAGAGAGAGAGAGAAAGAGAAAGTGGGAGAGAGAGGAAGAGAGAGAGAATTATCCCAGGTCCCAGGCAAACCATCAGTTAGTGCAGATATGCGACTCCATCCGACTCAGATATCAAGACTCTTGCTGGAAGCACAGAAGCAGCATATTCTCCTTTTGTCAGGCTTCTGTAGTTTGTGGAATTGAACCTGAAATGTAGTTAGCAGCCAACTTGCCTCACTGAGGACATAGCTGACTCTCTGAGGAAGGCAGAAGCCAGAAAACCATGGGCAATCGACCTGGAGTCCTGACCGTGCTGTCCCTGAAGCCAGCTTCTTCTAGACAACTGGTTCCCAAAGGCAGAGGGAGGGAGAGCTCCATCCACTCCAGTCTTCAAGCCTGTGGACGTAGACCAGGTGCAGACCTCAGAACCCTGTGTAAGAGCAAACATTATGTCTTAAATATTAATTACTGTAAATATATATATACATACATAAAACAGACAGATAATTTCCTGGAATGCTGGGTAGGGGCTGCTCGTGTGAGGTAACAGACCACTGTATAGATTGTATTTGGTTAATCCACCTGCACCATATGTGCTCCAAATGTACTGGACAAACTTAGTCACTTGTAGGGGGGAGATAACCCAGATGGAAAGTGTGTCAGGATATATATTTGCCCCTGATTGGACCTGGTGGGAAGTATGTAGTCTTACAGGTTCTGCCTTTATGAAGCATCTGCTATACATGACTTGGTGCCATTTCTTGGGAACCCTGGAATGGGGAACCTCATAATGTTCCTGGTCTGAGTCCATCTTACTGGCCAGTATTTAATTAATTTAATTAAAGTTTGGCTCAAAATTGTGGTGATGGCCTTATTCTCGACCGTGGGGATTTCTTCAACTTGATAGAATTTTCCTCTCTTCTTTCCTAGGTCTCCAGCTGGTTCACTTCAAGTCTTAGGGCTTCTTAGCCTTTGTGGCCATGGGAACCAACCCCTCCTAATAAGTCTGCATCTCTCTCCCAGCAGATCTACCTGTCCACTGAGCTCATGTGTACAGCTGTCTTCTGGAGAACTCTAACCCACACCGAATGGGCCATGGAAGGAGAAAGGATGCTAGCTGCTACAGCTTGGTCCACTAGAAATGAGAGACAGAGGCATCTCTCTATAGCACCTGTGGACTGTATGTGCTGGTTAGTGAGGTCCACGGGCTTCCAGACTAGGAGAAGCCAGGACCAGGAACCAAGGTGTCTGGGCTGTGCTTGGAAAGGCAGGGTGGAATTGGAATCACTTTGCAGCAGGAGCTGGACTGGAGTGAAAATATTAATATCTACAACAAGTTTCAATAAAGAATAAAAACAACTCTCAGAGATGCAAAACCTGGACGGCTTAGGCAAAGGGTCTCGCCTCTCATGGCTGACTGACTCCTCTACATTTGCCTCTATGTCCTTTATTCATTCAAAGCTCCCTCCTCCTCACACAAAGGCCTGATTTACACAAAAGAATAGAACCTAACACTCTGCATAGTCTGCCAGCAGACCTGTCACCCCTTGAGCTGGGTGTCAAAGCTGGGGAATCCAAGGTGTCCCCTGGGTTCCAGATGCAGAAGCCTGCAAAGATGATAAGGTTCCTTCATTTGCACTAAGATAAACAAATGACCTTTTATGTGGCGATTTGTGGGGACCTATGTCCATTGTTTTTATCACAGAGGTGTGAACATGTGCAGGAAGCAAGTCTTACAGAGTGAAGCAAGCTGCAAAGCCTTAGGAAGCACAGAAAGCATGTCTACAGGAGCATCACTCCAAAAAAGAAAGAGTATACAACTATACAATATTTAACTCAAATATTCCACTACACTGGGCTCAAAGTCTGAAAGGCAGAAGAGTACAGCCTTGAGGGCATCCATGCCCTGTTCCAGAGCCTGGCTGTGTTTCTCAGCTTTCTGTTGCTGTGACAAAAGACCCAGGAAGATCAGCTTAAAGGAAGAAGAGTTTGTGTAGACTCGCAGTTTCAGAGGTTTCAGTCCATGGTCTTCGACCTCTGGTGAGGTCTATGGTGAGGCAGAATATCATGGCAAAAGCCTGCAACTGAAGTATCCTGTTTACCTCATGATAGCCACAGAGAAAGAAGCAAAGAGTGTCATCATTTTATACTGAAAACATACTTTAGGCTTAAAAAAAAAAAAAAAAAAAGCCAGGCAACTAAGGAGAACTGTCTTTGGCTAAAGGGGTCAGGAACCTCAAGGGGTCTGTCTGTGGCGGCCTAACTTCTTCCCACTGAGGTAAATTTTACTATTTCCCCAGAGTGCCGCAGGCTAAAGACAAAGCCATCAACAAGAAAGCTTTGGGGAGTCAGACAAGATACAAACTACAGCAACGGTGGGAGGGACTTTGCAGACATCCTTAAGGGGTTTGAGACCCAGGTGGTCCTAGATTATTTACGTGGGGTAGATAGGATCATCTTATAAGAGGGGCCAGATTCAGAGTCAGAGGAGAATGTGACACACAGAAATGGGGAGAGCCATGCGCCCTGAAGAGATCAGAAGAGGCCACAGGCAAGGGTTGCCGGAGGCTCCTGGAAGGTGACCGAGGTCAGGAAGTAGAGAACTGGCCACTAAGCACAGAAACACAACTCTCAGAGAACACATTTGCATTGGTTGAAGCTGCTCAGTCCAGGGTCACTTGGCCGTGTTATCCTGGGTCTGTGACAGCATGGGACCACTTGGCAGGAGTACATGTTGGGAGACTAGATTATTTGACTCACACAGCCAGGAGTGAAAGAGGAAATGGCAGGTGTCCACAAGCCCCTTCGAGGGCACGCCCACCGTGTCCTAACTGCCGCTAGGTTCCACACCACCCCAAGTGTACGGGCTGGCCACATGTGGGACATTGGAGGTCCAGACCAGAATCCATCAAGATACACAAGCCCCCCATTTTTACTGCTCTATCTGACCTCTAGTGACCTAGATAGCCCTTCGTGTTGTTTTTTAGGGGGTGAAATCTGTATGCATGTGGGTTATTATGCACTGAGTTTCAGGAAACAATTTGTTAGAGAAAGGAACCTTGGGTCCGCAGCACTTAACCACCATCCTGTGAGTGCGCGTTATCTACGGGGCTACACCTTCCCTGAAGATCATCACTCTTGCATCTAGGACGGGCATGGTGAGCAGGTGCAGCCTATTCAACCAGTCGCCCTCACCTGGTACAGACATTGTGAGTTCCATGTGGCTCGACCTCATTCTGAGCTATGACTTAGTCTGTGGGACTGTCCCTAAGCCGAGGCGAGGTAGAAGGCATGCCTAGAGCCCCGAACTCTCATTCTGAGTCAGTCCCTCCCTTCTGCAGCTCTGACAGGCCCCAAGCTATGCTGCCTGCTCACAGCAAGACACCGCCCCTTCAAAGGATGCGACCTGGCAGAGTTGTTTACCTGGAGCTGTAGCGCTTCTCCCTGTATAACCATAGAGGGTCTCTCCCTCTGGTCCCTGGAGAATACCTAGGTCCAGGCTGCGACCCCCAATATGTGAATGGGACTGTCCTACTTGTACTATCCTAACCAATGAGCTTCCAGTGGCGTCCCTGGATACCAGGGACCCTCCCTCTCCCTGTATATGAATCACCATTCCCTTAATAAAGTTGAGTTGTGCCCATCTGCTGAGAATTTTGTACATTCTCACCGGCTCACAGATCTCTGATCTGAGACTGCATGGATCCGCCCTAGACACACACCATGCAGCTTCCTGCCCCAGAGCACACAACCGGCCAGTGGCACTCCATGGGGTGGGGGGTGGGGAATGGAATCACAACTGGATTTTTGAAAATATGGCTGGAAGCCCCGGTGGGATTTCAAAAACTATACTAGTCTAAAAAGTCCTCTGTGGAAGGCCCTCAATGTGATAACCATGGACTGGAATCAGTGTGTCAGGCTGGAGGGGCAGATCCCTCACCCTCTTCCTGCAGCCCCTCTCCCAGCCTCTATCCAGTTTTATTTGCATTTTGCTTTTTTTGAGACAGGCTCTCTCTGTGTAGCCTTGACTATTCTGGAGCTCACTATGTAGACCAGGTTGGCTTTGAACTCACATAGAGTTCCTGCCTCTTGAGTGCTAGGATTAAAGGTGTGTACCACTACATCCAGCGTCTGTTTAGTTTCTCAAGTGCCTGTTTGCTTCTACCCACATGGTGCTTCTCTGTGAGCACAGAAGCATTAGTGAGCCCCTGGGGCTCCATATGAAGTCTGGCAAGTGGTGGAAACACAATCTGTCTTTGAGAAAAGTCAGCAGAGGGACACCTCTTACTTGTGTTCTTGCACCATTTCGCTGTGTTGATGACAGTGTCCATCTTCAAGCCCTGGAGGTCTAGCAGCAAACATGTTCTTCTATTAGCCATTCTGCTGGAGGATTCCCAGGGCAGGTGGGAGGAGGGAGAGCTACACTGGGCCTGTAAGAGCCTAGGAAAAGCCTAGGAAAAGATCCAGGGTTTTGGATGAGAGGAAAAAGACTCATGTATATCCTAAAAGGTAAGAAAGTGTCAGAGGACAGTGTGTTGATCATGAATACGCAGTGTGACCTCACAGATGGCCCCAGATAAGGAGTCTTGACTAAGCCATGTCTTCTCTGGGCTAGCCCTGTTCAGCTCCCAGTGCTGTCGCCTGAGAACCCACTTTCCTTTCCAAGGAATCCTATCCCCCCAGCTACCTCACTTTCTGGAACCTCACAGCCTCCTGCCCTGTTCTCCCCAACCCTCCCCTCCCTGCCCACCCTCCCCACCTTCTCGAGCACTCTGCAGACATCCTCCATAAGTTCCTGGCTTCCCCATACCCCAAGACTTCCTAACTACAGGAGGGGGCCAGATGTTTCTGGCTCCAGGGGAGGAGGGTGAATGAGACAAGTACTTCTGGCTGGTGGTATTCCCACGTGGGAATGAGTGGTCTGGAATCTGGAGAAGCTGTGGGATGTTTCCATATGCTCTTGAGGAATTCCTTCCTAATTCTCAGAGAGCTCTCTGTGTCAGAAAACACATACCACAGAGAGAGCAGCTTTGGTTTCTTCTTGCTCTGTCCATGACCCACCAGGATTACAGAGGAGCAACAGTAGTTTCAATCTTCTCTCTTACTCTCCCTTCCTTCTCCTCCCCTTCTTTTCTCTCCCTTCTCCTCTCTTTGTTTTTCTTGGGGCAATGGGGATGGAACCCAGGTCACATATGCTAACTAAGGACTTCTACTGAGCTGTACTCCCAACTCCAACATCTACCACTAGTGACTTCTTGCTTTAGACCCTGGAGAGTGATCCAAATTCAGTGAAATTCTATTGATCCTGGGGAATAGAGGGATGACTCAAATCCTACTGCTAACAACAGCAGGGATGAGATGGGGATGTGCCCTGAGTCTGTCTCCTTGCTGCTGGTCTCAGCATATTTTAGCAGCATAAACATGCTGTCATAAAAGTCCCAAGTCCCCTCCACGGATGCAGATGCGGAAGAGGAGGCATGGGGGGCCATTCCCAAGAAGGAATACAGTAAAACGAGCAGGCGTCATGAAGTGAGGGCCATGTCATAAAGCTGAGGAAATATATGAGGGCTCCATTACAGCCCTGACCTTCTGGAATCTGGAGCAAGGAGGTTGTACCTCCTAAAGGCTCTATAACTTCCCCCAGAGAGTGTGCCAACTGGCCCAACTGTGCTAATGCACGAGTCTATGGAGGACATTTCTCATTCAAACCACAGCAGACCTGGATAGTTCTGATAGAATCTGGGCCTGGTGAGCTGCTGGCTGCCATGAGCCACAGCCCAGAGAGTTTCTGTTCTTCAATATCCATAGGGGAGGGGTCCGAGGACCCTCTCTGCAAGGGCACGGATCTCCACGGGTGCTCAAGCCCTTACATATAATCGCATAACATCTACACATAACCTATATATCCTCCTGTAAGCTTACTATATACGCTAATACGATGGGCACACACAGTTGTTCTGCACTGTCTAGAGCAGTGGTTCTCAACCTTCCTAATGCTGCAGTCCTTTAACACAGTTCCTCAAGTTGTGGTGACCCCCCCAACCCTCAAATTATTTTCGTTGCTACTTCATAACTGTAATTTTGCCACTGTTATGAATCATAATGTAAATGTCTGCTATGCAGATGGTTACGACACCCAAAGGGGAGGTAGCCCACAGGTTGAGAACCACTGGTTTAGTTAGAGAATAATAATTTAAAAGTGCACATTTCTAGTACAGTTGCAATGGAGAAAGATTCATATTTTAAATCTACAATCGGATCCATGGACACAGAATTCATAAGGTCAGAAGGGGACTGTGTTTTATTGTGTTTCAGGCACGGATTTGGAAGGCCCTTAGAATAAGAAACCCATGCACAAAAATGAATGTGGTGGCCCAGAAAAGGCTGCATCACAGGGACGGATGCTCAGGGATGGCGTGGTAGCTATGACCCTAAACCTCCACTTCACTGACAATGGGAGGACCAGGGCGATTCCACATTTGTCCCAGGCTCCATTCCGCCCTGTCATGGTAGGCAGGCTCTGTGCTCCAACTTGTTCCAACTGGGAAGGCCAAGTGTTACAGCCAGCACACCCCTCACCCCTCAGCAGCACTCACCAAATCGCAGGGCCTAGGGAGCCAGAGACCCGAAGCCCATTGCTGGCATTCTGTGTTATTCTGCTTGGAAGGCCCCCTTCCCACTGGAAACTCCAGGGCGAAGTTTTCATTGCGTCTATCCAGAAGAAACAGACAATTATGTCTGGTACACATAGTGCTATAAAAGTAGTAAGCCACCTGGAGAACTCCTGGTGATTCTCTGCTTTGTCTAGTCAGGCCTGGTTAGCTTTGGTGATCACCGATCTACGCCTTGGTTGTGTCAGTTGCTGTCTGTTTCATGTGTGCACAGAACTTTGTCTTATCTGTGTGTGGATGGTTTTTTTCTTTTGTGACTGCTTTCCTTGAATGTATGAGCTCTCTGTTCTGTGTTCATTTGGATATGGTTAAAAATCTGTGAAGAAAAAATGTTAGCTTAAAGCTTGTAAGATGGAGTTGATATTAATTTAAAACTGCGTATTTTAAGAAGCAGTTTTTAAGGTATTTAAATTTACAAGGCTATGGGATATTTTATGTATATAAAATGCTTACAATGGCCTAAATGGTTTAGCAAGGAACTTGAAGCAATAGTTCTCATTCCATGAGTCATAACATTTGGGGGGTTGGAGGATCCTTTGGTGAGGGTGATCTGGGACCATCTACATATTGGATGTTTACATTTTAAATTGTAACCATGGGGGAAAAATTGCAGTTGTAATTTTTATGGTTGGGGATCACTGTAATACGGAAACTGTGCGAAGGGGTTACTCTATCTTAAAACCTGGAAAATGTTTCCTCAGGGTCAGCACACAGAAGCTGTCTTCCAGAACTGGCCAAGGTTGTATCTCATGCTGGTGGCCGAACTTGGTACTGTATGAGTTACTGGTTTTGAAGGCATAAAGGGTCAAGGAAAGAAACTGAGGCTTGGCACTATAAGAGGCCAGGAGAGGCCATTGGTGAAGGCGCAGCCTCAATAGTAGCTAAGGGCCCATATTAAAGGGGTCCTGTAAAGAAGTTGAAGCTTAGCATCATGAAGAGAGACCAGGAGAGCTATTGGAGAAAGCGCAGCTCAGTTGCAACAAGGAACCCTAGTGTTCCAAATACACCAGTATTATGGGATGACCACCAAGAACAGCAGCAGCTGTGGAGTGGAGCCAGCCAGAGCCTGGAGGACAAGCTGTGTGTGCTGTAGAGGGCAGAGCCAGAGAAGTGATCCAAGCCCGTTGGAGGAGTCCAAAAGATCACGAGTGAATTCCAGATAACTGGACATTGAAGATTGAGAACCACTGGCTTAGAATATATCTCTGCTTCTCTAAGTTAAGGCTAAAATCTAACAGGGATAAACTAAAAAGTCTACTAACTTTATAAACTACAATCAATTGATAATTGGAACATGGCAAGTTAATGGCCAGTCACCTTATAGATGGTCTAGTTCTTTAATGTGTCCAGATTATACTTGTAGTCACGCTAAGTGCTAATGTACAAATATAAGCTTTATTTAGCCTTGTATATATGTTTTCTAGGTTGGGCCTGAGACCGATATCTAGAAGAACAGGCAAAGTTTGTTTAGCATAGAGATGCTTATTAGATGGTCCTCACCCTTCAGAGATCTGCTGAATATGGCTTTTTAAAATGTTCAATTAAAACGTTTCCTGTGACAGACAGAAGTTCTAGCTCCTGGCAGCAGCCCTTAGGTTTCCTCTAAAGAAGATGAATGGGGCACAGAAGAACACCACCTGGAGTCGGCTTTGAATGTGGCAAAGCCAGCCACTGGATGAGAAACTGTCCTTCACCTCATTCACCGCCAGGACCCTGTCCAAACTGAGGGCAAGCAGAACACTGGAGAGTGAATTGCCCAACTTTGTAGAGACAACGTAGGACAGTCTCCCCAAGTTTCTGCTTCACAGGGAAGTCTTTTGGATCTTCTGGGCCTGGCAGCTGAAGACTGAAGCTTCCCTGGAATCCCTGCCCCCATTGTAATCAAGATCACCACGGAGGAACCTAGGATGATTGTCCAGGTAGCTGGCAAGTCTCTGTCACTTTAAGTGACACAAGCTTATTGCGTTATACTTTCTGCTCTAATTTAGTATTCCCAAGTCTCTGATGGTTTTGACAACCAGCTCCGAGGTTCCCAGGCTGCAGCTTTATTTTGGCCTTTCCTCTGTCTTTTCATGTAGAGCAGAGATTTGAAAGGGCAGACAATGCCAAAGGTGTATTGTGCATCTTATTTAGATGTGTTTGGGGACCTCTTACCTTGGATGGGATTGGAATCGTGCTACAATGTGGATTTCAGTGCCAAAAGTTCCAAGTGTAAGCTTCACGAACTTTGATTCCCCCCTCTCCCCACAGTCTTTATCTGTCTCAGCAGATTTCCACGTGGGTAACAGACACCATCCAGGAATCAGATGCGGGCTACCAAGTGCTTCAACTGCTGTGAGCCCTGGGTTTGCTGAAGCACATGTGGATCAGTCCAGCTGATGTGATTGCTTCCTGTTCCTTCAGCCGGACAGCTGTCCAGATTATCTAACCCATGCCTCATTGCCCAAATACCCTACTAACTTTTGACTAGCATTCCAGCCTTCCTGGGCCCCAAGATGAGGATGACCTACTCCAGCTGAAAGTAGCTATAGAAGAGAATACATCTTCCCATTCCCCAGTGAAATGTTTTGGTTTAAAAAACAAACAAACAAAAACAAATCTCCCTGGCTGGTAAGCCGGATCAATATGATAACTTAGAGATGTCTCAAAGATTTGATCCCAGTAACATCTCAAGGGGGAATGAGAGGACCAGTGCAATCCCACTTTTGTCCCAGGCTCCATTTGGGCGGGCTCCAAATCCCCGGTAGGTCTCGGAAAGTCCTGAACCCAGCTGCTAGCCAATCAGAACTTTCCACATGTCTCTTACTCTCCTTGCTTCCCCAAGAGCTCCCCACTTTCCAAGCAAATGTAACTAGCCAATCCAGTAAGGAACTACAGCCCACATTTTTCACTTCAATGGATCCAGACTGAGGTTACAAAGAATGTTCCCTGAGCGGGCAGATTCTCCAATATGGACCCCGAATGATTGCCAATGGTGTATGGATCCAGATGTAGCTCGTGTGAGGTGCAATACTGTTTTGTGTTTGTTTGTTTGAAATATATTCTACTAACTTTTTGGTAGTAAAATGCTAAAACTGTCATTAACTTGATTTTTTTTTTTAGAAGAAGATGCAATAAAATTTAACTAACTTGTCAATGAAGTAGACGACTTTGACCAAAAATGTTCACATTCTTTAATTATATGTAACTTGTAATTGAGCTTTTACTTTAGCACGCAGATGGAGGGGCTGGGGCAGAGCTCAGTAGGCGTGCATGCCTTTAGTATTTGCTAGATTCCAGGTTCCGTTCCTAGCACCACAGTAACTAAATAATGAATTTGTCAGAAGAAATGATTTTTAAAAAATACAGTTTAAAATTTTAACGTTTCCTTTGTGAGTTCTATAAAAACATCATTGAGTTCTTTGCATGTTGCTGCTTTGGGTATTTAGTTACTTAGATGGTTACTGCTAGTGGGAAACAAATTACGTGAACATCATTACTGTAACTGTGTAATAAGTTGTGAAAGTGAAGTCAGGAAAATTAGCCTTACAGATGTGACACCGTGTGAGCTGTTGTCTGTCAAACATTCACATCTATTCGAATGGATATTTGAGTGATACATAAAATATAAAAATATTTTACTAAGAAGATATTTCAAAACATATATAAAATTCTGAAGCTGAGTGTGGTAACACACGCCTGTCAGTACAGTGTTTTGGAGGCAGAGGCAAGAGGATCAAGAGTTCAAGGCTAACATGGCCTACATAGTGAGTTCTGGGTCATCCAGGGCCAGATTCTTCCTCAAAAAACAACATAAAACAAACCCAGCATGTGTAACGTTTGAAGAAGTTTAAATATATTGACTTCCCCATTTTCAAAGGTCTGTTCACGAGCCAGTGAAATGGCTCAGCGGGTTCAGGCCTGGGCACCAGGCTGATGACCTAGTGCAGCTCAGTCTCCATTACCCAGGTGGAAGACGAGCACAGCCTGCTGTGAACTGCACTCTGACCTCCACTGGCACTCCCAGCAACCAACCAAACAAACAAACAAAACTCTTAAAATCCTTTCTTCTCGTTGCGTCCACGCACAACTGCATTGTCACTTATTTTCGACACAGTTGCATCCCTAAGAGTAAAATTTATGTCTTTGATAGTTTATTGACTCAAAGTCACATAAAAGTCACCCTCTGACTCATTCTGAAGCTTTCTGTAGTCACAGAGACCTTTCTCAGGGTGAAGAGTAGAACACATGACATGACTCACTACTCTTTGGGGGGAGGGGTTGAGACTGTCTCTCTTGAGGCAGAACTCACTGTGTATAGTTCCAGCTGGGCCCCTAGCTCAGGATCCTCCAGTCTCCGCCTCCCGAGTGCGGGTGTTACAGATGTGGCCCATCACACCTGGCACGCCTGATCACTCTCAATGTGTAGCGCTTCTTTCGTGCCCACTGCAGGCACCGCACACATCGCTGCAGGCCTGCTGCTATGCGGATAGGGGACAAGACGCTAAGAATCCATATCCCAGAGCAGCAGCAGCCCAGCTCAGCAGATGTTCTGATAGTCTGACCAGGTCTAGCCTCATATCACAGAAGACAGATAACAGCATCTGGCCAGTTACAAACACTCCAATAACAGGGCTAACTGCTGTCCCAGGGCGGGCAGGCTGATAGCAAAGAGTGTCACCAGGCTGGTAATGTCATTTGTTCTGCTGAACAGAGCCCCTGCTCAGCATGCTGTACCGCCCTCTCCGGGGAAACACAGGGCCTTCCCTGTGTTTCCCCGGAACCCATCCAGTTCCAATGCCACACTCTACCCTTGGCATTCTGAGCATGGAATGTTCTGGAAAACACAACACATGTCCATTCTGAAGCTCTTACCTTTGATGGATCCCAGACCACGTCTTCTAATCAAGAAGCTAAAGACAAACCTTGGGGCCTACCTGCTAGCACCACCTGTCAAGCACCCCCACCCCACCTTTGGAAGCTGGTCCTGGAAGTTATCCGTAGCAATTCTCGAAGATGTGGGTAGGGAACCAGGTCTGCGCCAGCTGCTGTACTAACCTGCTTGTGACCTTGTGCCATTCCATTCACCTCTAAGACCTGTTTCTTCATCTTGGAAACAAAAGCTGTCTCAGGTCTCAGGTGATTATTTCAGGTCCCGCTTGCTCTGCAACTCTGACGATTCATCGAGCAGAGGGATTCCTTCTGTGTGTCTTGGAAGACATCCGATCCAGGATTACTTATTCTGAAAGGCAGCCGTTCCTTTGTTTGCTGGCCTGGGGGAACCCAGACTTTTATGGTGTTATGGGAGCGGGTGGCAGGGGTGTCCTGTGCCTCCAGCTGTGTCATTGGCACTAGTTCAGTCTCTTCAGTGGAGGTCATCCCACCCTTGTCATGTGGTCAGATCTGCTACCTTCAGGGAAGTACACACAGGACAGTAGCTCCCTCTGACAGGGAAAAGGCCTGTCAGCCATGGTAGGCAGCCCCTGAGCTCTGTAATGGAGTTCTGCTGGGGGTTGCTTTAAACCATGGTTATTTTCATTAACTCAGTCTACACATGTTTAAATGGAGGGTTGTGTTAGCCTGTTGTTACTGTAGCAAATACTTGAAGTAGTCAGCGTATGAAGAGAGGAGGCTTATTTTGGCGTATGGTTCCATAGATTCCAGCCACAGACATCCGTGCCTCTTCTGTGGGAGAGACTCAGAAAACAATGGCAGAGGGTCGCAGTGGAGCAAAACTGCGCATTTCGTGGTGAGAACCTGAGAGAAAGAGGAGAGGGTCCAAAGTCTCCTTCTAGGGCAAGTTCTGATGGCACAAAGGCCTCCCACTTAGCCCCACCCCTTAAAGGCCTCCCCACCTCCCAGTAGCGCCATGGCTGTGACCAAGCTTTGAGGACACAGGTCTTTTGGCGCATTCCAGATCCAAACTGTAGCAAAGACACCACTAACCTCATCGTGTCACTGTGAAGAGCAGATTAGTTCTGCTGGTCATGGTGATGTGTGTGCCATAATGCCAGCACCAGGAGGAGACAGGGGCAGGACCATTAGGAGCTCAAGACTACCCCGGCTGCGCACTGAGTTTGAGTCTAGCCTGAGCTACAAGAGACCTTACTTTAAAAGACACGCACACACAAAAAAGAAATTAGTTCAAATAGAATTTTGAAAGGTGTCTGATACAAAATAACTTCTGCTAAGTGCCTGCTCTCAAGCACTCCGTTGGTTACTTTTCTCCCTGCAGTAACAGAACTGAAGGCAGGGCCTATTTCAGCCACAGTTTGAGGGCACAGTTCATCATGGTGGGGAAAGCGTGACCAGGAGCTTGAGGTGACTGCTCACACCCGTGTCCACAACGGGGAAGCTGAGAGAGATGGATGCTGGTCTCCACTCTCTCCTTTACGTTCAGTTCAGGACCCCAGGATCCAAGGTGGGCCTTCCCTGCCCTTCACCTTCTTTATGAATACCCCCAAAGACACACACAGAGGTGTGTTTCCATGGTGATTCCAGACCCTTTCAAGTTGACAATGCAGAGTTAATCATCACAAGACAGGTAAAAGGAACAGCCTGACACTTCTCCCTTCCTTCCCTCGACAGACACCATCTTTGCTCCATCTTCAGGGCCGCAGCCTTGTGATTCACTTAGTTCTTGGAAACAAATCTTAACCTATTTCGTTCATTTTGAAGTTGCGTTTAGTTACTTAGACTTGGTTGCTTAGACTTGGGCTGATATGAAATCCCACCACCTGGTTTTCACCAGATAATTATTGCTAGTTACATTGGGACAAATTCATATCACACATGTTGTGGTGATAATCCTACTCTTTCCTTTTAAAATAATAATTCTATATAAAAATGAATGTAATATTCTCTGTAAACTTTACAGTGTGCTCTTTCCATCGTCGAGTTATTTCTTGATTACTTCTTCCTTTGATTTACTCTCCTATAAAGTAAGATTTTATAATGAGCAGGATATTTATTGATTTGTGTGTTTTCTTAGGACTTTGGTCCTTACATTCCTTGAGCAGTTTGAGGCTGCTTCTGCTAATGGGAATGTCACTTAGTGGCAGAGCGCTAGCCTAGCATGAACAAGAAAGAAATGTAGGTGCCAGAGAGAAGAGGAGGATGGGGGAGGGGAGGGGGAGGAGGAGGAGGAAGAGAGGGAGAAGGAAGGGGATGAGGAGAGAAAGCAAGCATGTGCTTTGTCTGATTAACATTTTCATAGCCACATTTGTCTTTAATATAGATCTTGCTCTGTTTTCTCCTAAATTATTTTCCTAGTCTCAAAAATATTTTTTGTTTTTTGTTTGTTTGTTTGGGGTTTTTTGTTGTTGTTTTGTTTTTTTTCGAGACAAGGTTTCTCTGTTGTAACTCTAGCTGTCTTGGAACTCACTCTGTAGACCAGGCTGGCCTTGAACTCATAGAGATCCACCTGCCTCTGCCTACCCAGTACTAGGATTAAAGGCATGCACTGCCACCGCTCAGTTAAAAAACATTTTTATAAACGTTTAGAATTATATTTTTTTTATTCCTTATGAAGCATCAGTACCTACAAAGGGACATACAGACTTAGATGTTATGAAGCATCATGATACAGGGTACAGGGGCATACGCCTGTAATGCCAGCACTCAGGAGCTAGAAGCAGGAGGGTCAGGAGTTCCAGGCCAGCCTAGGATATATGAACTAAGCAAAAACAAATACTAAGTGAACTTCAAGCCACCATGTAGCTGTATGTTGCTATAGTGGCTCACCAAAGAAGACAAGGAGGCATATTCATAATTGCAAGCCCTGCCAGACCTCAGCAGAGGGAACCATGGCAAGTGGCATCCTTGACAGTGGAACCCTGAATATCTCAGCTCAGGTGTTTTTATTGGCATCGAACTTCTCAGGTGCAGATCATAAGCAATCAAACGTCCCCCACAGAAATCCAACACCTGTACAAAATGCCAACAAGGCCTAGGCAGACCCTCACTCAACAGTTCACAGAACAATATTTTAAACACAACTCAAAATAAACTTCTACAATATCATCATCCCTCTTGAGAATCATCACTCAGTGCTCCATGACATTATCTGTGTTCCTGGCTCAACATACCTCCCAGCCTAACTTCCTCAGGGAACCACCATCCCAATAGATTCTGCATGCATTTCCCTGGAACAATATATTTAGGTTCTGGGGGTAGGGCATGTTTATTTTACTTTCCTCTCACTGCAGAGCCCAGGCTGGTCACAAGTATGGGATCCTCCTGCTTCAGCCTCCCAGGTGCTGGAATTACAGATGTGCACCACCATACCTTGGTTATATACAGTTTGGTTTGTTTGTCTAATAAATGTGCTATTTCTCCTTGGTTCTGATCACACCGAGGAGCAGAGTGCTTGTGAGCACTGCAATCAAGGACTCGTTTGATGAATCTCCCAAACTATGTTTCCTTGTGCGCCTGTCAGTTTGCACTTCAGATGCGTCTTTTTTTTTTTAAACAGAAATGATGCTGTTTCTCAAGCACATTCTTGTGTTGTCTCTTGGGTGTGTTGCAAGCGTGGAATTGGTGCAGTTGTAGGGTGTGTGCATAATTAGCTTGACAAACTGCTGCCAAGTTTTTTTGTGTGTGTGTGCATTTTTTTTTTTTTTTGAAGGGTTGGATGCCAGTGGCCAGGTTCCTGGGCTCCACTTGGTCTTGTCTGTGGCTCTGAAGAAAACTGGGCTTTGTCAGCTTTGGCTCCCCTGCTGTAGCCTGCCTCTTCTGTTAAGATGCTTGAAGAATTTCTTTTTACAGTTTGTTTTCATTATTTTTAATTATGCCTTGGTGCTTTCGTCTGCATGTGAGTGTGTTCAGGTGAGTGCAGACACCTGTGGGAACCAGAGGCATCAGATCTCCTGCTGCAACTACAGATTTGTGTGAGCCTGAATGCGGAGAACTGAACCCAGGTCCTCTGGAAGAGCAACAAGAGCTCTTAACCACTGAGCCGTCTCTCCAGCCCCATAGAGTCTCATTATCATCAAAGTTTGCATTAGTTTTTACTCTTAGTTATAATATACTTCATTCAGTCTTGACCTTCTATCTCACATTTTCTTACCCTACACTCATCTGTTTATCTCTGTGTTCAGTCCCACATCTCAGGGAAATATGCTTCATTATACTTCACAACGTTGTTAGGTTGTATTTGTTTGCGTGTACCTGCACACCATGATGTGCATGAGGAGGTCCGAAGACGACTGGTAGGAGTCCATTCTGTCTTTCCACCATGTGGGTCCTGGGGACCAAACTCAGGTTGTCAGGCTTGGTGGCAGGAACTTTACCTGCTGAGCCATCTCCACAGCCCTGATTAGACTTTCGGATGTTTGTTCCTGTGCCGGCTCCCGACTGTAGGCTGGCCCTGTACTAGCTGCCGGGCTCCCGGCTGTAGGCTGGCCCTGTACTAGCCCCCTTTCCTCCCTTCCCTACCCATGCCCTCATTGTCTACAGTCACTGATGATCTTCAGCTTTTCCTAAATCCCACAGTTCAGATTTCCATGTACTCTTTCTTCTTGCTTCTTATTTACATTTTAATTCTAGAATGATGTGATTCCTTGTTTTCTTACATCTGAAATCACTTTTTCCTCGTTTCCATTGTTTTACCACCTGTATGTGTTACTTTTTAAAATTTTTTTATGGCTATCACAAAATCCCTGACAGCAGCAACTTAAGGGAGGAAGGGTCACTTTAGTTCCGGGGACCCAGTCCATCGTGGCCAGGGAAGACATGATAGCTGGGTCCATGGCAGAGGATGCTAACATGACTTATTATATCTCTGTGGACCAGGAAGTAGGGAGCCCAGGCAGGAGAGGAGGCCCACTATGAACCCAAAGCTCACCTTCTAGGGACTCACTCTTCCAGCTAGGTCCCTCCTCTTAAAGGTTCCATAGACCCCCAAACACCACCACCAGCTGGGGACTAAGTGTTCAAACACATGAGTCTACAGGGGACATCTTGCTTTCAAACTGTGGCACATTCCTCTTTGGGCTCTCATTCTACTTGATGGGTTCATGTCTCGTTAAGTTGTATAGCACGGGGAATGACGAGAGGTGGCTTCTACTGCCTGAGTTCCGACTCCCTCTCACATGGTTCCTGATCATTTCTTGGCTTGCTACATTCATTTCCCCCTTTTCTGCTCACACTGTGGTTTCATGTCTGTTATGTTTTATCTCTTCATTTTGCTTGAGTTTGGGCAACTTCGTCCACTTGTGACTATTCGAATCTTTTCCTCTTGGACTCGTTTTCCTCCCTTTCTTGGGGAGAGAGATGAGGCAGAGGAGGCTGGAAGGCAGAGCAACAGGACTCTCTGCTGTGACTTTGGAGCTGTGTCAGGAGTCAGTCCCCCAGTGTGGGTTGCACACACCATTCCTGTAGGGAGGAGGCAGAACCTTCACATTGTTAACCAAATTTAGCTTGCTGCCCTGGAGCCTTCTCTTTGGCCAAAATCAGCCCAGTTATTCACTTTACCCTATTTTACCCCTTTTCTCCATAATGACTTTTCAGTCACAGTGGGAAATGCAAAAAACAAACAAACGCCCCCAAAACCTGAAACCCCCAAACCCACCAACCAAACAAAATAGCCTTACATTTAAAGCTGAGGAGAGATCAAAGAGTCTGATTCCATGAAACGCCAGGTTCCAAAACCTGTTTCTAGGAATGAGAAAAGAAAAGCAGCGCAGATGCGTACCGCACCTGTGGCCAACTTGACTTCCTGCGTATCCCAGCACCCCTGCTTTTCCATCAGATGTTTCCAAATGTAACAGCAACTGTCTTCCGCCAGGGGATGGTTTGCTTCTTCTTGCATCCACTCAAGAGCACAGCATGAGTTTTTTGAGGCTCAGAAAGCCAGCAAACCTAAAGCATGTTCATGCCCCAACTAGTGGGCAAAGCGGGGTGGGGCACGGACGTGCGCCGGGGGCTGAAGTCAGACAGGTCTGGGGGAAGCCTGGGAAGATTTACCTTGGGTGATGACTCAGAGCCTGGAAACAATGACTTCAGCACAAATCAATCTAGTCAGCTGTCTGGGCTGGAGCAGAGACCCAGAGCTGGGTAAGCAGCCCAGTCACTCCCATCCAGCCCCTCCTCCAACACAATCGGACTTGTTTGAGGGCTGGGGTGATGATTTCATTGTGAATCTCTGAGTTCAGTCTCAGGGGCTGCTGTGATGGCCACAATCTGTCAGTTGAATAATGGGGAAATTAAGCTGACGTGGAGTCGACTTGGACCTCCAGGGACTTTAGTGACTAAATTGACATGATCTGAGCCAGAAAAGATTGTCTCCCTTGGGCAGAAAGGAGTCTGTGTTTTAAGAGTTTCCATTCTTCATTTAACTAGCAGAAATTTCAAAGTAAGGTCCATTGCCAATTGCCAAACACATACAGTTATAATCGCTAATGACACAAATGGCTGGCTATTGCTAAATGAATACTAATTTTACTACAGCTAATAATGTTGCTTAATTACGTGCTTGCCGTGCTCTATCTTGCTTACCCTCACTATCGCATTCATTCTTCCTGATGGCCCTGAGGTACATATTATCATTTCCATTTTATCACTGAGTAAATACGTCTGTTCATTCTGTCCGTGGTAGGTGTGTCATGTGAATTTGTGAGTATCCTATCTCCTCCCACCTCAGATCCCTTCATGGAGTTGGCGATCTCATCTCCCAGTGGCTGCTAATTATGGCCGCTAATATTTTCTATCTGCCTTTCTTCAAAAAAGTGGTCCCAGATATATGGGAACAACTTTGCCCTGGAAGTAATTCTCTCTTCTCTCTGCAACCTGAGCCTAGCGTTAGAAATACGCAGAGGCACAAGAATACAACTCCATGAACTGGGGAGACGGTTCGAGGGCAAGGTGCCTGCTGCACGGAGTTAAGGGCCTGGACGGAGTCCCCGGAACCCAGGGGAAGCTGGGTGTGGTGCACAGGTCTGTAACCCAGCGTTCCAACACTGGCTGAGGGAAGGGGAGGGCAGGAGGATCCCTGGAAGCCCATTAGCCAGCTAGCTTTCCTGCCCCCTGCCCCCGTCAGACACTGGGGACCTCCTGGTCTCCACCTGCCCCCCGCTGAGACTCCAGCCTCAGATCTCTCCCTTGTTTCATCTGCTCGCCTCACCCGTTTCCGGGAGGAGTCCTGGTTTGTAAGTGATGTTTGACTAACTGTGAACTCTACAACGACAGCTGAGGAGTGGAGACTTTAATTTCAGGCAGATGGAGCGCAAACAAGTCTCCACAGCTGTGTGTCTTGGACAAACCAGTCAATCTCTCTGATCTAACTGTTCTCATCAGTTTCAAAACACTGAAATAATATTATCCAAAGTTTTCATTCCTCTTTTTTTTCTCCTCTCTCTCCCTCCCCCCCCTCCCTCTTCCCCTCCCCCTCCCCCTCTCTCTGAGACAAGGTTTCTCTGTTGTAACTCTGGCTGTCCTGCAACTCTGTAGACCAGGCTGGCCTTGAACTCACAGAGATCCGCCTGCCTCTGCCTCCCGAGCGCTGGGATTAAAGGTGTGCACCACCACCTCCCAGTCCATCCCTCTTTTCAATAAACTTTAGCACTCGCCTCTGAAGGGACTATAGACGAGGATGCAAAGTGTCTGCTCCCCGTGCACAGCGTTCCCTCGGCTGAGGGCAGAAGGTGGTAAAAATCAACTTTAGAGGATTAGACCAGCCTTCGGGAACGAAATAGAACAGAATGGGATGGAAAGGCACTACCGGACTGCATCACACAATACATAGTTACTTCTGTGTTGTTGTGGCAACATCTGGCAGAAACAACTTAAAAGAGGAAAGACTTACTTTTGCTCATAGTTTCAGCTGTCCTGGTGAGAAGATGTTAAAGCAGTTCAGATTATGGTGGCAGGCATTTCTGCTGGAACCAATTTATATGAAGACAAACCAGAGGACAGAGCAAGAGGAATCCAGGCCAAGCAAAACCTTCAAATGACCTCTTCAGCGACCCTCTTCTACCAGCAAGACCCCCCCCCCCTACAAAAAACTTCCAGAACCTCCCTGAATAATACCTTCAGCTGAGGACCAATCATTCAAACACAAACCTGTAATGGACATTTCAGATTCCCTCCCTCCCTGCCTCCCTTCCTTCCTTCCTTCTTTCCTTCCTTTCTACAGTGCTAGAGGTAAAACCCACAGCCTCAGACATGCTAGACTGGAGCTCTACCACTGAGCTACACCTCAGCCCCAAACCTTTATTTCTGTACAATGACCCTGCTTCATGTCTATCTCCATAGAGACTCGATGGGAGGCCCATGGATATGCTGAGTAATGGTGTAAAAATGTTTTTCTGACTAACTGCCAATTAGAAGGCGTTTCAAGGCTATTTGTCCGTGGGAGTGGGAGGCAGTGGGAAGGGTCCTATTGTATAATTTATTTTGGTTTGTTCTTGCAGAAGACTTCTCATAATACAAGGTTTATTTACAATTCTGTTTGTATTCATTTAAGTAACTTCATAATAAAAGCAAGTTTGTTAGTACTAGGCTGCCCTTGAGAATACTTTTCCTTTAAAGGTGGGATAAAGAGTTGGAGAACCTTGCGTTCTAGTTATACAACGACTCAGAGATTCAGAATTAAATCTCAGAGAAGTTAAAAAGCTTTGCCCAAATTATACAGACGCTGCATCGCAGCTGCCAGGATTTGAAACTTGGAACACCTGACTCCTAAGGCCAAGATCAAGGACATTGCTATCTTGTAACATCTTAATTTGCCATTGGTAATTCAGTCACAACAGGAACATAAGTCCCGGTATGAATGAGCAGATGAAAAGATGGGTGGGTGTTGGGTAGGTGGACAGACGGGTGGCCGTGTGTGTGGATGGGTGGGTGTTGGGTAGGTGGACAGACGGGTGGCCGTGTGTGTGGATGGGTGGGTGTTGGGTAGGTGGACAGACGGGTGGGCATGTGTGTGGATGGGTGGGTGTTGGGTAGGTGGACAGACGGGTGGGCATGTGTGTGGATGGGTGGGTGTTGGGTAGGTAGACAGACGGTGGGCGTGTGTGTAGGTGGGTGGGTGTTGGGTAGGTGGACAGACGGGTGTGCGTGTGTGTAGGTGGGTGGGTGTTGGGTAGGTGGACAGACCGGTGGGGCGTTGTGTGGGTAGGATGGGTGGGTGTTGGGTAGGTGGACAGATGGGTGGGCATGTGTGTAGGTGGGTGGGTGTTGGGTAGGTGGACAGACGGGTGGCCGTGTGTGTGGATGGGTGGGTGTTGGGTAGGTGGACAGACGGGTGGGCGTGTGTGTGGATGGGTGGGTGTTGGGTAGGTGGACAGACGGGTGGGCGGGTAGAGAGGTGAATGAGTGGGTGGGTGGGCTCATTTGGGTACCACAAGCATCTGTTCATTGAACTATAGCATTCTGTTGACACGTATAACCCTGTTAGGGAAATTTGGCTCTGTATATGTGGAAGAGGGCATTCCTTTTCCAAATTAAAAAAAAAAAAAATCAAACGTCTCTTTGTTGTTAGCAATGAAGGGCTCACAGACATTTATGGATAATGGGCTTTAGCAATCACCTTTTCTAATGCCCTTTTATGGTGAGTCTTTAGATGATTATTTAATGATTAATCCATTTTTTTGGTACCAGGCCAAGCTTCGTTTCACTTCTTTTTTTATTTATTTATGCCTATATGCTTTTCGGGCACTCTAGGCAAACTCTTTACCGCTGAGATGCACAGCCATATCTGTAAATCATCCTAGTGGCCTATAAAATGGAGAAAATATCGTCCACCACTTAGATTAGTGTTATAACTGAATTATAACATTATAGATTATATAAGTTATAATCTTATAAACTATAACATTGTAACTAAATGTACATGTACATCCAAAGTGTTGAGACCGGCGTCTGGCACCTTGTACACATTTTAATAACTGTCAATTCGATTATTACTACTTAATGACAAAGAAATGTAATTAAATAATTGAATTGTAAATCAATTCCTTAACAATGGAACAAAATCATTTTTCTTATTTCCATCGTATTATGAGTGTCAGTTTAAGTGACACTCTGCTTAGAATTTGTTCTCTTTTCTTTTCTTTTTTTCTTCCTCCCCTGCCACTCTCTCTGAGACAAGGTCTCACGTCACCCAGGTTGCCCTCGTGTTTGCAATTTGCAATACGCAAGCCCTGTGTATTGCCCTTGCAGTGTCGCAAGGGTTGATCTTAATTCCTTACCATCCTCCTTCCTGCCTCTCCCTCCCGAATGAGAACTATAGTTTTCTTGATTTTGCCTAAATAAGGGCTCTACCCTGTGATCCTCCCCAGCATCCACGGGAAGGTCATGTCGTGGCTGAAGAGGGAGAGAGCCCTAGAGAAATGGCTTCCCAGCTTTCCTCTCCTCTTACCATGGATCATGCCCTAAGCTGTCCATTCACCCTATGATGCTTATAGGCCTGCTCTCTTTGGAGGAAACGCTTATTTCTGAAGTCAGCTTGTGGACAACCAAGTATCTTTCAATTGGTTTTCCATTCTTCACGTAATATGAGCACCTTGGGTGACAGTGTCACCCCCTGGTAAGTGATGAGAGGATTTGGATGGGGTGCTGTGAGCACAGCCTTCCTGCCCCAGCGTCCCTGGAGGAATGCTGCTCTAAAGCTGCAACGTTAGGATACATTTCTGGGATCTTGTAACAACTAATGAGGCTGGGCCCTGGACCAGGAAGAACACCACTATCAGGCTCCATCTTCTTAGCAGCTGATGTGGCGTCTTAGCAGCGCAGAGGACAGCATAGATGGAGCCCCTTCCCCCATTCCTGGCCTTCTCCTCCCAGCCCCTCTCACACATGTTTTAGTTTAGCACATTGTAGTGCACAAGATAGATACAGCTAAGATTTATTTATCCTGCTTTGGTTTTTGCTTTTTGAGACAGGATCTGATAACCCAAACTAGTCTCCCATTCACTCCCCTCCTGCCTCCTCTTCCCAAGTTACGGGATACCAGGCCTGTATCACTAAGTCAGGAACAAAATAGATACCTTTAACAGCAACCCAAGATCTTCTCTTCATCTGGGATCAGGGCCAGAAATCGTAAGAAAGGGAGAGAGATTTGAGTGGGTAATAAGTAAACAAGTTAGTGTCAGCACTCCAAGAGGCAGAGGCAGGTGGATTTCTGTGAGTTCTGGGCCAGCTAGGGATACATAATGAGATCCTACAGAAGAAGAGAGAGGAGCAGAAGGAGGAAGAAGAGGAGAAGGAGGAGGAAGAGGAAGAGGAGGGAAGAGATTTATATAGAAGTTTGCTTTGGTTGTGGTGTTTATCACAGCAACAAAAAGGGAATTAGAACACAAAGCAATCAATGAACTCCCCGATGGGTCCCAAGAACGCTGTTCTATTCTCTCCTCTCTACCTTCTGAGCTTCTCTCACCTCTCACTCTGTACTCCAGTCTCTCCAAGGCCCTGCTTCTCAGATGTGCTCTTCCCTGGGTAAACACCCTTGCATGCAATGTGCCCTTGCTTAGAAGACTTTCTTTGTTGCTTGCCAAATGTCTATTCATCCTTTCTGGCCCAGTGAAATACCCACACCTGATGTATTTTCATCCCTTCTCCTAGCCCAAGGTCAGCCCACACCTGACGTCCCTTGGTACTTAGACAGCTATGAGGCCACATATCATGGCCACATATCATACTGAATGATAATTCTTCTCAAGCTCAGGCCCCTTCTGAGTCTGTGAGTTCTCTGATGATAAGTAACCATCCCTCTTCATTGCTTTCCTTTTTTTTTTTTTTTATTTCCTGGAAAAAGTCAGTAATGGTTTGATGGATCAATGAATGGCATTAATAATAATGACCAAAGCTAAAAACAAGATGCTCATAAACTGGGAAGCAGCTACATTGGCTATGTTGGTGGAAGCCCTGTAGGCACCTGTTGCATTGCCTGAGGAGAGTTTGCAAGCAATAGAGATATAATCTCTCCCTTCCCTTCACTGTAAGGGAAAGGAGAAATGGGGGCATGAGAAACTTCCTCTTCCTGCCAGAGATAGCTTCTATATTGTGTTAGGATGTTGCAAGGTGACATGTTTCAAACTTCTGTCCTTAAAGAAAGAGTCAGGATGGAAAAACCTTCTTTTCCCACTCCTAAAATCTTAAGGAGCTGGGTGGGCCTGGCGGTGCCCACCCCTAACCCCACCCCTAACTTGGGAGGTGGAAATCAGAGGATCAGGAGTTGAAGATTTGAAGCTACCCTGGACTGCATGAAAGCCTGTTTCAAAAAACAAAAACAACAAAAAAGGGGAAATGATAGATCCTGCTTTCCATCCCTTCCTGGACTTTCCACTGGAGCCCTTAAAACCAGGCCCACTGTACCAAAACCTCAAGAAAATACTGCACAGAAACTTCATGAAAATCACCTCATCATCTTGTTCTTACCATTTATTTTTGTCCACCAGGGTCCCAGACAGCACACAAGCACAGAGAAAGTCCCTCGCTGGCCTGGAGCTCACAAAGTAAGCTCTGCTGGCTGGCCAACAAGCCCCGGAGAAGCCTGTCTCTGCCTTCCAAGTGCTGGGATCACAAGTGAGAACCATCAAGCCTGTCAGCTTTTTCACATGAGTTCTGGGATCAAGCTGGCACCCTCATGCCTTTGGAGGCGAGCACTCAGTGTACTGGGCTATCTCCCTAGGCCTGAAGTACGGTCCTGACGGGACCTTTCAGCAGGGGTGTTTTAGTGCATAAATTCACGATTAGATCTACAAAGTAGAATCTCACTGTCTCAGTTCACCTCTTTATAGTTGTTTCTAGACAGAGAAGTACTATTATTTATTACCACTGACTCAAGTAATGGCTGCCCCCAGGTTTCAGATCTCTGTGCTTGAGTCACACTTGCAACAGGCCAACCCACCTACGTAACCTGTTCAGATGTTTGAGAGAGTCAGCTGGAAACAGGTAACTGTGTCAACGTCCACAAGGAAATGCAGCATTACAAAAATTACCCTGGGCTTCACTGCAAAGTATTCCAATCAGCTTGAGTTTCTTTCAGCACCACAGATCCTCCTTGAGGCTCTCTCCCGTGGTTCTCCATGGTGTCAAGTCCACAGTCAAAACTAACCACCACACTTAGTGACCGGCCTGATGTCATTGGGACACAGTGGAACCTTTAGGAGGAGGGGTCTAGTCTGAGGAAGCTAGGTCCTTGGGACCCTAGCCCGAGCCCCTTCCTTAATCCTTTGCTCCCTGGCTGCCACGGAGTGAACATCCACATTACTGGTTGCCATGAACTGTGCCACATTAGGCTCAGAGCCACGGGGCCAAGAGACCATGGACAGAAACTTTGATAAGTTGATTCATTTAGGTGTTTTGTCACAGTGAGGAAAAGCTGACTAACACAACCATAAAATACCCTTTGCAAGAGGAGCTCACGGGAGACGCATCTGCTATCGCCCTTCAGTCAGCAAGGCAGACGCTGGTCCTTCAGGGAGCACTCATTAAGTACCGTCTCTCCCCTAGGCATTGCAGATGCAAATGGCATAAAGCATCAAAAAGGAAGAGACAGAGGGCTGCAAAATCCAGGGGTGCGTTTAGTAAATATTGAATGGGTGAATGAATAAAGGATGAGCTATTATAATGTAGGGTGTGCGCTAGAAAGGCATCTAGCTAGAAGTGGGGGGCAGGGCAGGGGAGTGAACGTTCTCTTTCTCTTCCTCATATCAACCTCGAATCATAGCATTTGCTGTCTGCATTCGCTCTCCCACATTCTGTCACCTGATGTCAGTGGCAAAGGGGCAGCCAGGCTGCCCTCTGTGTACATAACGCTGCTGTGTGTTCGAATAGATGTTTTTCTCTGTGTGTGTGTGATGCACGCACATGTGAACTTGTACACATGGAGGCCAAAGTGGACCCTTTTCGTAGGAATTCTCCTTGGGTTGGGAGGAACAGAGCTGTTCACAGCCAGCACAAATAGGTGCAGGTTTGTAGGTGGGAATCCCTGAACTCATGTACATAAGGATGGACCGCCGAGCTACACAAGGCCTCGTGGGTCCAGGATCTGGGATGATGCCAGCTCATGGGGTGCCTCTGTCTTTCTCTCTCTCCATGGTTTGCACACAGGCAGTTTGTACCACTTAACACATCCAGTCCACATTCTCCTCTCTGTGAAGCCTTTGTTCAACCCTAGCCTCTCCCTTAGATCTCTTACTCAGCTCTCAGGGCCCCAGGTTTTACTTGGGTTGTTTCTATGACAAGGATTCTGAAGTCCCACAGGAAGAATCCAATTGTGCTTCTTGTGTTTTCATGCCAGGCTACCAGCCAGCCTGGGGATGGGACTCCTGCTCACCAACTATGGGCTCAGAGTGGTACGCTGGTACAGAGCATCTCCATTCAGGGAGCATGGCCCTCAGATTCTCTTGGAAGGGCTTGGGAGCTGCCGACTGGCATCTGTGGTGTAGCTGTATGTGTCCGAATGTGTGCATAGCTGTCTGGGGGTTGTTGCACTATGGAGTTTTGAAAGAGAACAGAGAGGAATGTCTAGGCAGGCTACAGGTCACCTCCCTCAACTGGTGCTGTCCACCTGAAGGTAAAAGCAGCATCAGTCTAAGAGTACCTGTGAGCCTAAGAAGCTCATTCTAGAAGCAACCTCATGCTGAGTGCTTGCTGCGCATGAGGCAGGCTTTGTGCCAGCAGTACCCTTGAAATCTCTTTTGCTCTTTGAACTAGGTGCTAGAGTGTTGAGGGCCTACTTTTTAAGAAAGTGTAACTTTCCAGGTAGTATGGTGGCGCACGCCTTCGATCCCAGCACTTGGGAGGCAGAGGTAGGCTGATCTCTGTGAATTTGAGGCCCTAGCGTGGTCTAACAGAACAGCTAGAGTTACAACAGAGAAACCTGTCTCAAAAAAAAAAAAAAACAACAAACCCCTAAATAAATAAATAAATAAAAAACTTTTGGAGTGTTTAACATGCACTATTTAATAGTTCCTCATAAGGATGCTCTGAAGCAGGATTCTATAGGTGTGCAGTTTGACAGACCTAGAGCTGAGTTCCAGTTACTTCCCCAGGGATATAGAGCTAGACCAAGTAGAAGAGGCTATGGTACCCTCTGTGTAAACTACACCTCCGTCTATCTGCTCAGCACTGGCCTGGAATGTTCTGGATGTGCTAGTGCCCCCATGACACTGGAGGGCAGAGGCTGCACCATCACTGCCTTATTCCCTGACCCACGGTTCACACTCTGCAGTGGGTCACC
>JAMJFZ010002273.1:0-51696 GCA_026225945.1 Cricetomys ansorgei
GGAACGATCCTGACTCGGAAATTTAGAAACGAAACAATAGAAAAGAAAGAAGGAAAAGAAATGAAAAGGAAAAAAAGGAAGAAAAGGTTCGGGTCGTACCTCTCAAGTATTCACAAAGTCCTGGGTTTGATTCTGAACACTCAACCACTTAAAGGAAACCAAAGGTTATAAAAGGGCCTGTGCATATAGGCCAGCAATTCTCATGCTGAGGGGCTCAAGCCAGTTGGGGCTTGGGCGACTGTGTCCCAGGTTTCGATTAAGAACTGCTGCATGTCAGACATTTGCAATACGTTTGATAGAAGTAGCTTTGCAAAACAACACTTACAAGTTAGCAACAGAATAATTTCATTGTTGGGGTTCTCACAACACGAGGAATTGTCTTCAAGTGTGGCAGTCGCAGGAAGTTTGACAACCACTGTGTAGAAACAAGTCACAGCTGACTGAATCATGCTCGACAGCAGATCGTGATCAGACCGTAGTGATTGTGGAGAGTCGGTATTTTGTGGGTCCTGAATCAAATATTGTAGGGTCACTTCGGACTTGTAAACAGCCGCTTTGGCCATTTTATTTTATGACCCCTTTTGCCAAGAACAGATGTCAATGATCTTTCCAAGCCCACGACGATCCCCTCAGGATGTGGTGTTCATTTCTGACTTTGTCCTGTAAATCGAGAAACGCCATGCACTGTTCCAATCACGGAATCCACTATTTCGGGCACACCGACCGTGTTTCCCTGAGACACAGGCATGCAAATGCCTTCCAAAACATCTCCAGTCCCCTGTGACGCGAGGGTTAAGCTTCCAGACCGGCTTGAGACCAAGGCAGTAACTTTCAACTGGGGCTCAAGTGCCAACATTTGGCTCCTGGCTAACTCTGCGGAGGCAGGCAACTTCCACGGAGGCTCCTTCACGCCTGGACTCTGAACCCTTCTGCCCCAGCAATGAGCAAACAAGCTCATTGCTGGGGCAGAAGGGTTCAGAGAATCCATTCAGGGACCCTTCGGGACACATGGATAGCCTCTTCTCGCTGCCCTGAAAACCTCCCTTCTTCAGACCCTGCTCATTTGCACTCCCACCCGTGACTCCTGATCCTTCTGCTGAGCCACTGGGTCCCTGTTCTTAAATTCCACGAACCCCTTCCTGTTTTGTCCCGGGTTCTTTCTGCTCACAGGAACTTGTGGCTGATGCTCCCCTTTGCATCTTTGCAGTAGGCAAGATCAAGGAGCCCTCCTCCATTATGGGTCAATGTCAGCTTTTTCACTTACACCAGCTGCTTCTTTCAAGGGTCAGCAGACTGGATGTTCGAACCACTGGAACGGTAGCCACATGTAGGAGCTAGCATGTAGACACTGAGTACTGAATCCAGGCCCCTGCTAGGGCAAGCAGGCATCATAAATGCTCTGGAGGTGATTTTGTAGAAAACAACTCTCCCTTTGGATGCCAGCACATCTCCATCATCTGATTTCTTCATTGCTGGTAGAAACGTTCTGCCACGCTTGTGGACATGGGCCTGTCACCGAGCTGCAACAGTGCTTGAAGCAGAAGCATGGGTTGTCTGTGAGGGGAGCTCAGATAGATCCTATCTCAAAAAACTGAAAGGGAATGAATAGAAAAGACAAGGAAAGGAAACGAAAGGAAAGCAAAGGAAATGTTTGGATCGTACCTCTCCAGGATTCACAAAGTCCTGGGTTTGATCCTGAGCACCCAAACACTTAAGAGAAACAGAAGGTTCTAACAGGGCCTGTGCATATGAGGCAGCAATTCTCATGCAGCGGGCACAACCAATGTGGAGCGTGAAGAACATTGTCCCAGGATTCGATTAAGAACTGCTGCGTGTCAGACATTTGCATTAAGATTCATACAAGTTGCTTCGCAAAACAAAAGTTGCTAATTAGCAACAGAAGAACTTCATTATCGGGGTCCCCACAACACGAGAAAGTGTATTCAAGTGTGGCGGTCTTAGGAAGGTTGAGAACCACTGTGTAGAAATAAGTCACACCTGAGTGAATCATGCTCCATAGCAGATCATGATCAGCCCTTAGTGATTGTGGAGACTTGCTATACTGGGGGTGCTGAATCAAATATTGTAGGGGCATTTCGGACATGTAAACAGCCACTTTGGTCATTTCTCTTTATGACCCCTTTTGCCATGAACAGGTGTCAATGTTCTTTCGAACCCAACGCTGATCCCCTCAGGATGTGGTGTTCATTTCTGAACTTTGTCCTGTAACTCGAGAAGCGCCATGCGTTGTTCCCACCATGGAATACACTATTTCGGGCAAACCGACTGTGTGTCCATGAGACACAATCATGTGAATGGCTTCAAAAACATCTCCAGTCCCCTGTGAAGCTAGGGTTCAGCCTCCAGACCAGCTTGAGACAGATGCAGTTACTATCAAGTGGGACACGTGCGCCACCGTGTGGCAGCAGACTGCCACTGCGGAGGCAGGCAGCTTCCAGGGAGTTGCCTTCATGGTTGCCCTCTGAACCCTTCTGCCCCAGCCATGAGCAGTAACTGCTCATGGCTGGGGCAGAAGGGTTCAGAGAATTCATTCAAGGACCCTTCCGGACACGTGGTGAGCCTCTTCTCGCCGCCATGAGAACCTCCCTTCTTCTGACTATGCTCAGGCGCACCCTCACCCGTGCGTCCTGATCCTCCTGCTGAGCCCCAGGGTCCTCTCTCTAAAATTCCAGGAACCCCTTCCGGTCCTTTCCCTGGTTCTTTCTGCTTACAAGATCTTGTGGCTGACTCTACTCTTTGCTTTTTTCCCCGGGGCAAGATCAAGGAGCCCTCCACCATTACGGGTCAATGTCAGCTTTTTAACTTACAGGAGCTGGTCTCTGCAGGGGTCACCAATGTGGATGTTGGAACTTCTGCCAAGGTAGCCACATAGAGCGGCTACCATCTAGATGCTGAGGACTGAATCCAGGCCCCTGCGAGGTCACTCAGACATCATAAACGCTTGCAGGTTTTCTTGGAGAAAAAAATTCTCATATATGATGCCTGCACATCTCCACCTTCTGATCCCATCATTGTTTGGAAGAAGGTCTGCAATGCTTGGGGACACAGCCTGTACCGAAACACAAGGGTGACTGAGTCGGAAGGATGGAATGTATGAGCAGAGAACCAGGAACGATCCTGACTCGGAAATTTAGAAACGAAACAATAGAAAAGAAAGAAGGAAAAGAAATGAAAAGGAAAAAAGGAAGAAAAGGTTCGGGTCGTACCTCTCAAGTATTCACAAAGTCCTGGGTTTGATTCTGAACACTCAACCACTTAAAGGAAACCAAAGGTTATAAAAGGGCCTGTGCATATAGGCCAGCAATTCTCATGCTGAGGGGCTCAAGCCAGTTGGGGCTTGAGCGACTGTGTCCCAGGTTTCGATTAAGAACTGCTGCATGTCAGACATTTGCAATACGTTTGATAGAAGTAGCTTTGCAAAACAACACTTACAAGTTAGCAACAGAATAATTTCATTGTTGGGGTTCTCACAACACGAGGAATTGTCTTCAAGTGTGGCAGTCGCAGGAAGTTTGACAACCACTGTGTAGAAACAAGTCACAGCTGACTGAATCATGCTCGACAGCAGATCGTGATCAGACCGTAGTGATTGTGGAGAGTCGGTATTTTGTGGGTCCTGAATCAAATATTGTAGGGTCACTTCGGACTTGTAAACAGCCGCTTTGGCCATTTTATTTTATGACCCCTTTTGCCAAGAACAGATGTCAATGATCTTTCCAAGCCCACGACGATCCCCTCAGGATGTGGTGTTCATTTCTGACTTTGTCCTGTAAATCGAGAAACGCCATGCACTGTTCCAATCACGGAATCCACTATTTCGGGCACACCGACCGTGTTTCCCTGAGACACAGGCATGCAAATGCCTTCCAAAACATCTCCAGTCCCCTGTGACGCGAGGGTTAAGCTTCCAGACCGGCTTGAGACCAAGGCAGTAACTTTCAACTGGGGCTCAAGTGCCAACATTTGGCTCCTGGCTAACTCTGCGGAGGCAGGCAACTTCCACGGAGGCTCCTTCACGCCTGGACTCTGAACCCTTCTGCCCCAGCAATGAGCAAACAAGCTCATTGCTGGGGCAGAAGGGTTCAGAGAATCCATTCAGGGACCCTTCGGGACACATGGATAGCCTCTTCTCGCTGCCCTGAAAACCTCCCTTCTTCAGACCCTGCTCATTTGCACTCCCACCCGTGACTCCTGATCCTTCTGCTGAGCCACTGGGTCCCTGTTCTTAAATTCCACGAACCCCTTCCTGTTTTGTCCCGGGTTCTTTCTGCTCACAGGAACTTGTGGCTGATGCTCCCCTTTGCATCTTTGCAGTAGGCAAGATCAAGGAGCCCTCCTCCATTATGGGTCAATGTCAGCTTTTTCACTTACACCAGCTGCTTCTTTCAAGGGTCAGCAGACTGGATGTTCGAACCACTGGAACGGTAGCCACATGTAGGAGCTAGCATGTAGACACTGAGTACTGAATCCAGGCCCCTGCTAGGGCAAGCAGGCATCATAAATGCTCTGGAGGTGATTTTGTAGAAAACAACTCTCCCTTTGGATGCCAGCACATCTCCATCATCTGATTTCTTCATTGCTGGTAGAAACGTTCTGCCACGCTTGTGGACATGGGCCTGTCACCGAGCTGCAACAGTGCTTGAAGCAGAAGCATGGGTTGTCTGTGAGGGGAGCTCAGATAGATCCTATCTCAAAAAACTGAAAGGGAATGAATAGAAAAGACAAGGAAAGGAAACGAAAGGAAAGCAAAGGAAATGTTTGGATCGTACCTCTCCAGGATTCACAAAGTCCTGGGTTTGATCCTGAGCACCCAAACACTTAAGAGAAACAGAAGGTTCTAACAGGGCCTGTGCATATGAGGCAGCAATTCTCATGCAGCGGGCACAACCAATGTGGAGCGTGAAGAACATTGTCCCAGGATTCGATTAAGAACTGCTGCGTGTCAGACATTTGCATTAAGATTCATACAAGTTGCTTCGCAAAACAAAAGTTGCTAATTAGCAACAGAAGAACTTCATTATCGGGGTCCCCACAACACGAGAAAGTGTATTCAAGTGTGGCGGTCTTAGGAAGGTTGAGAACCACTGTGTAGAAATAAGTCACACCTGAGTGAATCATGCTCCATAGCAGATCATGATCAGCCCTTAGTGATTGTGGAGACTTGCTATACTGGGGGTGCTGAATCAAATATTGTAGGGGCATTTCGGACATGTAAACAGCCACTTTGGTCATTTCTCTTTATGACCCCTTTTGCCATGAACAGGTGTCAATGTTCTTTCGAACCCAACGCTGATCCCCTCAGGATGTGGTGTTCATTTCTGAACTTTGTCCTGTAACTCGAGAAGCGCCATGCGTTGTTCCCACCATGGAATACACTATTTCGGGCAAACCGACTGTGTGTCCATGAGACACAATCATGTGAATGGCTTCAAAAACATCTCCAGTCCCCTGTGAAGCTAGGGTTCAGCCTCCAGACCAGCTTGAGACAGATGCAGTTACTATCAAGTGGGACACGTGCGCCACCGTGTGGCAGCAGACTGCCACTGCGGAGGCAGGCAGCTTCCAGGGAGTTGCCTTCATGGTTGCCCTCTGAACCCTTCTGCCCCAGCCATGAGCAGTAACTGCTCATGGCTGGGGCAGAAGGGTTCAGAGAATTCATTCAAGGACCCTTCCGGACACGTGGTGAGCCTCTTCTCGCCGCCATGAGAACCTCCCTTCTTCTGACTATGCTCAGGCGCACCCTCACCCGTGCGTCCTGATCCTCCTGCTGAGCCCCAGGGTCCTCTCTCTAAAATTCCAGGAACCCCTTCCGGTCCTTTCCCTGGTTCTTTCTGCTTACAAGATCTTGTGGCTGACTCTACTCTTTGCTTTTTTCCCCGGGGCAAGATCAAGGAGCCCTCCACCATTACGGGTCAATGTCAGCTTTTTAACTTACAGGAGCTGGTCTCTGCAGGGGTCACCAATGTGGATGTTGGAACTTCTGCAAAGGTAGCCACATAGAGCGGCTACCATCTAGATGCTGAGGACTGAATCCAGGCCCCTGCGAGGTCACTCAGACATCATAAACGCTTGCAGGTTTTCTTGGAGAAAAAAATTCTCATATATGATGCCTGCACATCTCCACCTTCTGATCCCATCATTGTTTGGAAGAAGGTCTGCAATGCTTGGGGACACAGCCTGTACCGAAACACAAGGGTGACTGAGTCGGAAGGATGGAATGTATGAGCAGAGAACCAGGAACGATCCTGACTCGGAAATTTAGAAACGAAACAATAGAAAAGAAAGAAGGAAAAGAAATGAAAAGGAAAAAAGGAAGAAAAGGTTCGGGTCGTACCTCTCAAGTATTCACAAAGTCCTGGGTTTGATTCTGAACACTCAACCACTTAAAGGAAACCAAAGGTTATAAAAGGGCCTGTGCATATAGGCCAGCAATTCTCATGCTGAGGGGCTCAAGCCAGTTGGGGCTTGAGCGACTGTGTCCCAGGTTTCGATTAAGAACTGCTGCATGTCAGACATTTGCAATACGTTTGATAGAAGTAGCTTTGCAAAACAACACTTACAAGTTAGCAACAGAATAATTTCATTGTTGGGGTTCTCACAACACGAGGAATTGTCTTCAAGTGTGGCAGTCGCAGGAAGTTTGACAACCACTGTGTAGAAACAAGTCACAGCTGACTGAATCATGCTCGACAGCAGATCGTGATCAGACCGTAGTGATTGTGGAGAGTCGGTATTTTGTGGGTCCTGAATCAAATATTGTAGGGTCACTTCGGACTTGTAAACAGCCGCTTTGGCCATTTTATTTTATGACCCCTTTTGCCAAGAACAGATGTCAATGATCTTTCCAAGCCCACGACGATCCCCTCAGGATGTGGTGTTCATTTCTGACTTTGTCCTGTAAATCGAGAAACGCCATGCACTGTTCCAATCACGGAATCCACTATTTCGGGCAAACCGACCGTGTTTCCCTGAGACACAGGCATGCAAATGCCTTCCAAAACATCTCCAGTCCCCTGTGACGCGAGGGTTAAGCTTCCAGACCGGCTTGAGACCAAGGCAGTAACTTTCAACTGGGGCTCAAGTGCCAACATTTGGCTCCTGGCTAACTCTGCGGAGGCAGGCAACTTCCACGGAGGCTCCTTCACGCCTGGACTCTGAACCCTTCTGCCCCAGCAATGAGCAAACAAGCTCATTGCTGGGGCAGAAGGGTTCAGAGAATCCATTCAGGGACCCTTCGGGACACATGGATAGCCTCTTCTCGCTGCCCTGAAAACCTCCCTTCTTCAGACCCTGCTCATTTGCACTCCCACCCGTGACTCCTGATCCTTCTGCTGAGCCACTGGGTCCCTGTTCTTAAATTCCACGAACCCCTTCCTGTTTTGTCCCGGGTTCTTTCTGCTCACAGGAACTTGTGGCTGATGCTCCCCTTTGCATCTTTGCAGTAGGCAAGATCAAGGAGCCCTCCTCCATTATGGGTCAATGTCAGCTTTTTCACTTACACCAGCTGCTTCTTTCAAGGGTCAGCAGACTGGATGTTCGAACCACTGGAACGGTAGCCACATGTAGGAGCTAGCATGTAGACACTGAGTACTGAATCCAGGCCCCTGCTAGGGCAAGCAGGCATCATAAATGCTCTGGAGGTGATTTTGTAGAAAACAACTCTCCCTTTGGATGCCAGCACATCTCCATCATCTGATTTCTTCATTGCTGGTAGAAACGTTCTGCCACGCTTGTGGACATGGGCCTGTCACCGAGCTGCAACAGTGCTTGAAGCAGAAGCATGGGTTGTCTGTGAGGGGAGCTCAGATAGATCCTATCTCAAAAAACTGAAAGGGAATGAATAGAAAAGACAAGGAAAGGAAACGAAAGGAAAGCAAAGGAAATGTTTGGATCGTACCTCTCCAGGATTCACAAAGTCCTGGGTTTGATCCTGAGCACCCAAACACTTAAGAGAAACAGAAGGTTCTAACAGGGCCTGTGCATATGAGGCAGCAATTCTCATGCAGCGGGCACAACCAATGTGGAGCGTGAAGAACATTGTCCCAGGATTCGATTAAGAACTGCTGCGTGTCAGACATTTGCATTAAGATTCATACAAGTTGCTTCGCAAAACAAAAGTTGCTAATTAGCAACAGAAGAACTTCATTATCGGGGTCCCCACAACACGAGAAAGTGTATTCAAGTGTGGCGGTCTTAGGAAGGTTGAGAACCACTGTGTAGAAATAAGTCACACCTGAGTGAATCATGCTCCATAGCAGATCATGATCAGCCCTTAGTGATTGTGGAGACTTGCTATACTGGGGGTGCTGAATCAAATATTGTAGGGGCATTTCGGACATGTAAACAGCCACTTTGGTCATTTCTCTTTATGACCCCTTTTGCCATGAACAGGTGTCAATGTTCTTTCGAACCCAACGCTGATCCCCTCAGGATGTGGTGTTCATTTCTGAACTTTGTCCTGTAACTCGAGAAGCGCCATGCGTTGTTCCCACCATGGAATACACTATTTCGGGCAAACCGACTGTGTGTCCATGAGACACAATCATGTGAATGGCTTCAAAAACATCTCCAGTCCCCTGTGAAGCTAGGGTTCAGCCTCCAGACCAGCTTGAGACAGATGCAGTTACTATCAAGTGGGACACGTGCGCCACCGTGTGGCAGCAGACTGCCACTGCGGAGGCAGGCAGCTTCCAGGGAGTTGCCTTCATGGTTGCCCTCTGAACCCTTCTGCCCCAGCCATGAGCAGTAACTGCTCATGGCTGGGGCAGAAGGGTTCAGAGAATTCATTCAAGGACCCTTCCGGACACGTGGTGAGCCTCTTCTCGCCGCCATGAGAACCTCCCTTCTTCTGACTATGCTCAGGCGCACCCTCACCCGTGCGTCCTGATCCTCCTGCTGAGCCCCAGGGTCCTCTCTCTAAAATTCCAGGAACCCCTTCCGGTCCTTTCCCTGGTTCTTTCTGCTTACAAGATCTTGTGGCTGACTCTACTCTTTGCTTTTTTCCCGGGGCAAGATCAAGGAGCCCTCCACCATTACGGGTCAATGTCAGCTTTTTAACTTACAGGAGCTGGTCTCTGCAGGGGTCACCAATGTGGATGTTGGAACTTCTGCAAAGGTAGCCACATAGAGCGGCTACCATCTAGATGCTGAGGACTGAATCCAGGCCCCTGCGAGGTCACTCAGACATCATAAACGCTTGCAGGTTTTCTTGGAGAAAAAAATTCTCATATATGATGCCTGCACATCTCCACCTTCTGATCCCATCATTGTTTGGAAGAAGGTCTGCAATGCTTGGGGACACAGCCTGTACCGAAACACAAGGGTGACTGAGTCGGAAGGATGGAATGTATGAGCAGAGAACCAGGAACGATCCTGACTCGGAAATTTAGAAACGAAACAATAGAAAAGAAAGAAGGAAAAGAAATGAAAAGGAAAAAAGGAAGAAAAGGTTCGGGTCGTACCTCTCAAGTATTCACAAAGTCCTGGGTTTGATTCTGAACACTCAACCACTTAAAGGAAACCAAAGGTTATAAAAGGGCCTGTGCATATAGGCCAGCAATTCTCATGCTGAGGGGCTCAAGCCAGTTGGGGCTTGAGGCGACTGTGTCCCAGGTTTCGATTAAGAACTGCTGCATGTCAGACATTTGCAATACGTTTGATAGAAGTAGCTTTGCAAAACAACACTTACAAGTTAGCAACAGAATAATTTCATTGTTGGGGTTCTCACAACACGAGGAATTGTCTTCAAGTGTGGCAGTCGCAGGAAGTTTGACAACCACTGTGTAGAAACAAGTCACAGCTGACTGAATCATGCTCGACAGCAGATCGTGATCAGACCGTAGTGATTGTGGAGAGTCGGTATTTTGTGGGTCCTGAATCAAATATTGTAGGGTCACTTCGGACTTGTAAACAGCCGCTTTGGCCATTTTATTTTATGACCCCTTTTGCCAAGAACAGATGTCAATGATCTTTCCAAGCCCACGACGATCCCCTCAGGATGTGGTGTTCATTTCTGACTTTGTCCTGTAAATCGAGAAACGCCATGCACTGTTCCAATCACGGAATCCACTATTTCGGGCAAACCGACCGTGTTTCCCTGAGACACAGGCATGCAAATGCCTTCCAAAACATCTCCAGTCCCCTGTGACGCGAGGGTTAAGCTTCCAGACCGGCTTGAGACCAAGGCAGTAACTTTCAACTGGGGCTCAAGTGCCAACATTTGGCTCCTGGCTAACTCTGCGGAGGCAGGCAACTTCCACGGAGGCTCCTTCACGCCTGGACTCTGAACCCTTCTGCCCCAGCAATGAGCAAACAAGCTCATTGCTGGGGCAGAAGGGTTCAGAGAATCCATTCAGGGACCCTTCGGGACACATGGATAGCCTCTTCTCGCTGCCCTGAAAACCTCCCTTCTTCAGACCCTGCTCATTTGCACTCCCACCCGTGACTCCTGATCCTTCTGCTGAGCCACTGGGTCCCTGTTCTTAAATTCCACGAACCCCTTCCTGTTTTGTCCCGGGTTCTTTCTGCTCACAGGAACTTGTGGCTGATGCTCCCCTTTGCATCTTTGCAGTAGGCAAGATCAAGGAGCCCTCCTCCATTATGGGTCAATGTCAGCTTTTTCACTTACACCAGCTGCTTCTTTCAAGGGTCAGCAGACTGGATGTTCGAACCACTGGAACGGTAGCCACATGTAGGAGCTAGCATGTAGACACTGAGTACTGAATCCAGGCCCCTGCTAGGGCAAGCAGGCATCATAAATGCTCTGGAGGTGATTTTGTAGAAAACAACTCTCCCTTTGGATGCCAGCACATCTCCATCATCTGATTTCTTCATTGCTGGTAGAAACGTTCTGCCACGCTTGTGGACATGGGCCTGTCACCGAGCTGCAACAGTGCTTGAAGCAGAAGCATGGGTTGTCTGTGAGGGGAGCTCAGATAGATCCTATCTCAAAAAACTGAAAGGGAATGAATAGAAAAGACAAGGAAAGGAAACGAAAGGAAAGCAAAGGAAATGTTTGGATCGTACCTCTCCAGGATTCACAAAGTCCTGGGTTTGATCCTGAGCACCCAAACACTTAAGAGAAACAGAAGGTTCTAACAGGGCCTGTGCATATGAGGCAGCAATTCTCATGCAGCGGGCACAACCAATGTGGAGCGTGAAGAACATTGTCCCAGGATTCGATTAAGAACTGCTGCGTGTCAGACATTTGCATTAAGATTCATACAAGTTGCTTCGCAAAACAAAAGTTGCTAATTAGCAACAGAAGAACTTCATTATCGGGGTCCCCACAACACGAGAAAGTGTATTCAAGTGTGGCGGTCTTAGGAAGGTTGAGAACCACTGTGTAGAAATAAGTCACACCTGAGTGAATCATGCTCCATAGCAGATCATGATCAGCCCTTAGTGATTGTGGAGACTTGCTATACTGGGGGTGCTGAATCAAATATTGTAGGGGCATTTCGGACATGTAAACAGCCACTTTGGTCATTTCTCTTTATGACCCCTTTTGCCATGAACAGGTGTCAATGTTCTTTCGAACCCAACGCTGATCCCCTCAGGATGTGGTGTTCATTTCTGAACTTTGTCCTGTAACTCGAGAAGCGCCATGCGTTGTTCCCACCATGGAATACACTATTTCGGGCAAACCGACTGTGTGTCCATGAGACACAATCATGTGAATGGCTTCAAAAACATCTCCAGTCCCCTGTGAAGCTAGGGTTCAGCCTCCAGACCAGCTTGAGACAGATGCAGTTACTATCAAGTGGGACACGTGCGCCACCGTGTGGCAGCAGACTGCCACTGCGGAGGCAGGCAGCTTCCAGGGAGTTGCCTTCATGGTTGCCCTCTGAACCCTTCTGCCCCAGCCATGAGCAGTAACTGCTCATGGCTGGGGCAGAAGGGTTCAGAGAATTCATTCAAGGACCCTTCCGGACACGTGGTGAGCCTCTTCTCGCCGCCATGAGAACCTCCCTTCTTCTGACTATGCTCAGGCGCACCCTCACCCGTGCGTCCTGATCCTCCTGCTGAGCCCCAGGGTCCTCTCTCTAAAATTCCAGGAACCCCTTCCGGTCCTTTCCCTGGTTCTTTCTGCTTACAAGATCTTGTGGCTGACTCTACTCTTTGCTTTTTTCCCCGGGGCAAGATCAAGGAGCCCTCCACCATTACGGGTCAATGTCAGCTTTTTAACTTACAGGAGCTGGTCTCTGCAGGGGTCACCAATGTGGATGTTGGAACTTCTGCAAAGGTAGCCACATAGAGCGGCTACCATCTAGATGCTGAGGACTGAATCCAGGCCCCTGCGAGGTCACTCAGACATCATAAACGCTTGCAGGTTTTCTTGGAGAAAAAAATTCTCATATATGATGCCTGCACATCTCCACCTTCTGATCCCATCATTGTTTGGAAGAAGGTCTGCAATGCTTGGGGACACAGCCTGTACCGAAACACAAGGGTGACTGAGTCGGAAGGATGGAATGTATGAGCAGAGAACCAGGAACGATCCTGACTCGGAAATTTAGAAACGAAACAATAGAAAAGAAAGAAGGAAAAGAAATGAAAAGGAAAAAAGGAAGAAAAGGTTCGGGTCGTACCTCTCAAGTATTCACAAAGTCCTGGGTTTGATTCTGAACACTCAACCACTTAAAGGAAACCAAAGGTTATAAAAGGGCCTGTGCATATAGGCCAGCAATTCTCATGCTGAGGGGCTCAAGCCAGTTGGGGCTTGAGCGACTGTGTCCCAGGTTTCGATTAAGAACTGCTGCATGTCAGACATTTGCAATACGTTTGATAGAAGTAGCTTTGCAAAACAACACTTACAAGTTAGCAACAGAATAATTTCATTGTTGGGGTTCTCACAACACGAGGAATTGTCTTCAAGTGTGGCAGTCGCAGGAAGTTTGACAACCACTGTGTAGAAACAAGTCACAGCTGACTGAATCATGCTCGACAGCAGATCGTGATCAGACCGTAGTGATTGTGGAGAGTCGGTATTTTGTGGGTCCTGAATCAAATATTGTAGGGTCACTTCGGACTTGTAAACAGCCGCTTTGGCCATTTTATTTTATGACCCCTTTTGCCAAGAACAGATGTCAATGATCTTTCCAAGCCCACGACGATCCCCTCAGGATGTGGTGTTCATTTCTGACTTTGTCCTGTAAATCGAGAAACGCCATGCACTGTTCCAATCACGGAATCCACTATTTCGGGCAAACCGACCGTGTTTCCCTGAGACACAGGCATGCAAATGCCTTCCAAAACATCTCCAGTCCCCTGTGACGCGAGGGTTAAGCTTCCAGACCGGCTTGAGACCAAGGCAGTAACTTTCAACTGGGGCTCAAGTGCCAACATTTGGCTCCTGGCTAACTCTGCGGAGGCAGGCAACTTCCACGGAGGCTCCTTCACGCCTGGACTCTGAACCCTTCTGCCCCAGCAATGAGCAAACAAGCTCATTGCTGGGGCAGAAGGGTTCAGAGAATCCATTCAGGGACCCTTCGGGACACATGGATAGCCTCTTCTCGCTGCCCTGAAAACCTCCCTTCTTCAGACCCTGCTCATTTGCACTCCCACCCGTGACTCCTGATCCTTCTGCTGAGCCACTGGGTCCCTGTTCTTAAATTCCACGAACCCCTTCCTGTTTTGTCCCGGGTTCTTTCTGCTCACAGGAACTTGTGGCTGATGCTCCCCTTTGCATCTTTGCAGTAGGCAAGATCAAGGAGCCCTCCTCCATTATGGGTCAATGTCAGCTTTTTCACTTACACCAGCTGCTTCTTTCAAGGGTCAGCAGACTGGATGTTCGAACCACTGGAACGGTAGCCACATGTAGGAGCTAGCATGTAGACACTGAGTACTGAATCCAGGCCCCTGCTAGGGCAAGCAGGCATCATAAATGCTCTGGAGGTGATTTTGTAGAAAACAACTCTCCCTTTGGATGCCAGCACATCTCCATCATCTGATTTCTTCATTGCTGGTAGAAACGTTCTGCCACGCTTGTGGACATGGGCCTGTCACCGAGCTGCAACAGTGCTTGAAGCAGAAGCATGGGTTGTCTGTGAGGGGAGCTCAGATAGATCCTATCTCAAAAAACTGAAAGGGAATGAATAGAAAAGACAAGGAAAGGAAACGAAAGGAAAGCAAAGGAAATGTTTGGATCGTACCTCTCCAGGATTCACAAAGTCCTGGGTTTGATCCTGAGCACCCAAACACTTAAGAGAAACAGAAGGTTCTAACAGGGCCTGTGCATATGAGGCAGCAATTCTCATGCAGCGGGCACAACCAATGTGGAGCGTGAAGAACATTGTCCCAGGATTCGATTAAGAACTGCTGCGTGTCAGACATTTGCATTAAGATTCATACAAGTTGCTTCGCAAAACAAAAGTTGCTAATTAGCAACAGAAGAACTTCATTATCGGGGTCCCCACAACACGAGAAAGTGTATTCAAGTGTGGCGGTCTTAGGAAGGTTGAGAACCACTGTGTAGAAATAAGTCACACCTGAGTGAATCATGCTCCATAGCAGATCATGATCAGCCCTTAGTGATTGTGGAGACTTGCTATACTGGGGGTGCTGAATCAAATATTGTAGGGGCATTTCGGACATGTAAACAGCCACTTTGGTCATTTCTCTTTATGACCCCTTTTGCCATGAACAGGTGTCAATGTTCTTTCGAACCCAACGCTGATCCCCTCAGGATGTGGTGTTCATTTCTGAACTTTGTCCTGTAACTCGAGAAGCGCCATGCGTTGTTCCCACCATGGAATACACTATTTCGGGCAAACCGACTGTGTGTCCATGAGACACAATCATGTGAATGGCTTCAAAAACATCTCCAGTCCCCTGTGAAGCTAGGGTTCAGCCTCCAGACCAGCTTGAGACAGATGCAGCTTGAGACAGATGGCTATCAAGTGGGACACGTGCGCCACCGTGTGGCAGCAGACTGCCACTGCGGAGGCAGGCAGCTTCCAGGGAGTTGCCTTCATGGTTGCCCTCTGAACCCTTCTGCCCCAGCCATGAGCAGTACACTGCTCATGGCTGGGGCAGAAGGGTTCAGAGAATTCATTCAAGGACCCTTCCGGACACGTGGTGAGCCTCTTCTCGCCGCCATGAGAACCTCCCTTCTTCTGACTATGCTCAGGCGCACCCTCACCCGTGCGTCCTGATCCTCCTGCTGAGCCCCAGGGTCCTCTCTCTAAAATTCCAGGAACCCCTTCCGGTCCTTTCCCTGGTTCTTTCTGCTTACAAGATCTTGTGGCTGACTCTACTCTTTGCTTTTTTCCCCGGGGCAAGATCAAGGAGCCCTCCACCATTACGGGTCAATGTCAGCTTTTTAGAACTTACAGGATGCTGGTCTCACTGCAGGGGTCACCAATGTGGAGGTTGGGAAATTCTGCCAAGGTAGCCACATAGAGCGGCTACCATCTAGATGCTGAGGACTGAATCCAGGCCCCTGCGAGGTCACTCAGACATCATAAACGCTTGCAGGTTTTCTTGGAAAAAAAATTCTCATATATGATGCCTGCACATCTCCACCTTCTGATCCCATCATTGTTTGGAAGAAGGTCTGCAATGCTTGGGGACACAGCCTGTACCGAAACACAAGGGTGACTGAGTCGGAAGGATGGAATGTATGAGCAGAGAACCAGGAACGATCCTGACTCGGAAATTTAGAAACGAAACAATAGAAAAGAAAGAAGGAAAAGAAATGAAAAGGAAAAAAGGAAGAAAAGGTTCGGGTCGTACCTCTCAAGTATTCACAAAGTCCTGGGTTTGATTCTGAACACTCAACCACTTAAAGGAAACCAAAGGTTATAAAAGGGCCTGTGCATATAGGCCAGCAATTCTCATGCTGAGGGGCTCAAGCCAGTTGGGGCTTGAGCGACTGTGTCCCAGGTTTCGATTAAGAACTGCTGCATGTCAGACATTTGCAATACGTTTGATAGAAGTAGCTTTGCAAAACAACACTTACAAGTTAGCAACAGAATAATTTCATTGTTGGGGTTCTCACAACACGAGGAATTGTCTTCAAGTGTGGCAGTCGCAGGAAGTTTGACAACCACTGTGTAGAAACAAGTCACAGCTGACTGAATCATGCTCGACAGCAGATCGTGATCAGACCGTAGTGATTGTGGAGAGTCGGTATTTTGTGGGTCCTGAATCAAATATTGTAGGGTCACTTCGGACTTGTAAACAGCCGCTTTGGCCATTTTATTTTATGACCCCTTTTGCCAAGAACAGATGTCAATGATCTTTCCAAGCCCACGACGATCCCCTCAGGATGTGGTGTTCATTTCTGACTTTGTCCTGTAAATCGAGAAACGCCATGCACTGTTCCAATCACGGAATCCACTATTTCGGGCAAACCGACCGTGTTTCCCTGAGACACAGGCATGCAAATGCCTTCCAAAACATCTCCAGTCCCCTGTGACGCGAGGGTTAAGCTTCCAGACCGGCTTGAGACCAAGGCAGTAACTTTCAACTGGGGCTCAAGTGCCAACATTTGGCTCCTGGCTAACTCTGCGGAGGCAGGCAACTTCCACGGAGGCTCCTTCACGCCTGGACTCTGAACCCTTCTGCCCCAGCAATGAGCAAACAAGCTCATTGCTGGGGCAGAAGGGTTCAGAGAATCCATTCAGGGACCCTTCGGGACACATGGATAGCCTCTTCTCGCTGCCCTGAAAACCTCCCTTCTTCAGACCCTGCTCATTTGCACTCCCACCAGTGTGCCCTGATCCTTCTGCTGAGCCACATGGTCCTCTTTCTAAAATTCCACGAACCCCTTCCTGTTTTGTGTGGTTCTTTCTGCTCACAGGAACTTGTGGCTGATGCTCCCCTTTGCATTTTTGCAGTAGGCAAGATCAAGGAGCCCTCCTCCATTATGGGTCAATGTCAGATGCTTAACTTACAGAAGCTGGTCACTGCAGGGGTCACCAATGTGGATGTTGGAATTTCTGGAAAGGTAGCCACATATAGGAGCTAGCATCTAGATGCTGAGTACATAATTCAGGCCCCTGCAAGGTCACCCAGGCATCATAAACACTTGGAAGTTGTCTTGCAGAAAATAATTCTCCCATTGGATGCCAGCACATCATCATCCCCTGGGTCCATCATTGTTTGTGAGAAGGTCTGCCATGCTTGTGGACACAGCCTGTCACCGGAAGACAAGGGTGACTGAGGCAGAAGGGTGGAATGTTTGTGCACAAAACTAGGAATGCTCCTTACACAGAAATTTAAAAATGAAAAAAGAGAAAAGAAAGAAAGAAAGAAAAGAAAAGAAAACAAAAAATAGAAAAGAAAAGAAAAGAAAAGAAAAGAAAAGAAAAGAAAAGAAAAGAGGAAGAGAGGCTTTAGATTCTACCTCTACAGTATTCACAAAGTCTTGGATTTGATTCTGAACATGCAACCACTTAAAAGTAAGCAACGTTTCTAACAGGGCCTTTACATATAGGCCAGCAATTCTCATGCACACTGGCTCAACCAATTTGTGGCTTGAAGGACATCTGTCCTAGGCTTCGAATAAGAATTCCTGCTTATCAGATATTGCATTATGTTTGATAGAAGTAGCTTTGGAAAACAACAGTTACAATTAGCAACAGAATACTTTCACTGTTGGGATTCTCACAACACGAAAAATTCTCTGAAACTTGAGGTAATCTGAGGAAAGGTGAGAATGACTGTGTAGATGTAAGTCACACCTGAGTGAATCAGGCTCCCTGTTGATCATGATCAGACCTTAGTGATTGTGGAGAGTTCATATAGTTTGGGTCCTGAATCAAATATGTAGGATCACTTCGGGCTTTTAAACAGCCACATTGGCCATTATTCTTTATGACCGCTACTTACATGAACAGATGTCAATGTTCATTCCGACCCAACGCTGATCCACTCAGAATGTGGTGTTCATTTATAACTTTGTCCTGTAACTCTAGAAATGCCATGCATTGTTCCCTACATGGAATACACTATTTCAGGCAAACCTACTGTGCTTCCACGAGACACAGTCATGCGAATGGTTTCAAAAGCATCTCCAGTCCCCTCTGAAACTAGGGTTCAGCGTCCAGACAGGCTTGAGACAGATGCAGTAACTATCAAGTGGGGAAAGTGCGCCACTGTGTGGCTGCGGACAGCCACTGCGGAGGCAGGCAACCTCAATGGAGTTTCCTTCATGGTTGTCCTCTGAACCCTTCTGCCCCAGCCATGAGCAAATGCTCATGGCTGAGGCAGAAGGATTCAGAGTATTCGTTCAAGGACATTTCTGCACACATTGTGAGCCTCTTCTCACTGCCCTGAAAAACTATCTTCTTCTGACCAAGCTCAATCGCACTCTCACCAGTGTGCCCTGATCCTCCTGCTGAGCCCCATGGTCCTCTTTCTAAAATTCCATGAACCCCTTCCTGTTCTTTGTGTGGTACTTTCTGCTTACAATAACTTCTGTCTGATTCTACTCTTTGCATTTTTCCAGAGGGCAAGATCAAGGAGCCCTCCACCATTACGGGTCAATATCAGATGCTTAACTTACAGAAGCTGGTCTCTGCAGGGGTCACCAGTGTGGATGTTGGAACTTCTGGTAAGGTAGCCACATAGAGCAGCAAGCATCCAGATGCTGAGTACTGAATCCAGGCCCCTGCAAGGTCACACAGGCATCATAAACACTTGGAGGTTATCTTGGAAAAAAAATTTTTTTCAATTCGATGCAAGCACATCTCCATCTTCTGATTCCTTCATTGTCTGTAAAAAGGTCTGCCATGCTTGGGGACACAGCCTGTCACTGAAAGACAAGGGTGACTGAGACAGAAGAGTGGAATGTTTGTGCAACAACTGGTAATGATCCTTACTCACAAATTTAAAAATGAAAGAAGAGAAAACAAAGAAAGAGAAAGGAAAAGGAAAGAAAAGAAAAGAAAAGAAAAGAAAAGAAAAGAAAAGAAAAGAGAAAAAGAAGAAACTTTTCAGATCGTACCTCTAAAGTATTCACAAAGTCTTGGTTTTGCTTCTGAACACACAACCACTTGAAAGAAACCAAAGTTTCTAACAGAGCCTGTTCATATAGGCCAGCAATTCTCATGCACAGGGGCTCAACCAATTTGGGTCTTCAGGACTCTGTCCTAGGGTTCAAATAATAACTGCTGCATATCAGACATTAGCATTAAGTTTGATAGAAGTAGCTTTGCAAAAAAACACAAGTTAGTTGCAAAAAAACAGAATAATTTCATTGTTGGGGTTCTCACAACATGAAAAACTGTCTTAAAGTGTTGCTATCAGAGGAAGGTTGATAACCACTGTGTAGAAGTAAGTCACACTTGAGTGAATCATGCTCGATAGTAGATCATGATCAGACCTTAGTGATTGTGGAGAGTTGGCATTTTGTGGGTCCTGAATCAAATATTATAGGGTCACTTCGGACTTGTAAACAGCCACTTTGGCCATTTTTCTTTATGACCCCTTTAGCCATGAACAGATGTCAATGTTCTTTCCGACCCACCGCTGATCCCCTCAGGATGTGGTAATCATTCATGACTTTGTCCTGTAACTCTAGAAACGTGATGCATTGTTCCCTCCATGGAATACACTATTTCGGGCAAACCTACTGTGTTTCCCGAGACACAGTCATGTGAATGGCTTCAAAAGCAAATCCAGTCCCCTCTGAAGCTATGGGTCACACTCCAGACCAGCTTGAGACAGATGCAGTATCTATCAACTGGGGCCCATATGTCACCGTGTGTCCGCAGACTGCCACTGCGGAGGCAGGAATCTTCCATGGTGTTTCCTTCATGGTTACTTTCTGAACCCTTCTGTTCCAGCCAAATGCTCATGGCTGGGGCAGAAAGGTTCAGAGAATTCATTCAAGGACCTTTCTGGACACGTGGTGAGCCTCTTCTCGCTGCCCTGAGAACCTCTCTTCTTCTGACCAAGCTCAATCGCACCTTCACCAGTGTGTCCTGATCCTCCTGCTGAACCCCAGTGTCCTCTTTCCAAAAATCCATGAACCCCTTCCTGTTCTTTGTGTGGTACTTTCTGCTTCTGTCTGATTCTACTCTTTGCATTTTTCCAGAGGGCAAGATCAAGGAGCCCTCACCATTACGGGTCAATATCAGCTGTTTAACTTACAGGAGCTGATCTCTGCAGGGGTCACCAGTGTGGATGTTGGAACTTCTGGAAAGGTAGCCACATAGAGCAGCAAGCATCCAGATGCTGAGTACTGAATCCAGGCCCCTGCAAGGACACCCAGGCATCATAAACACTTGGAGGTAATTTTGCAGAAAATAATTCGCCCATTGCATGCCAGCACATCTCTGTCTTCTGATTCCATCATTGTTTGTAAGAAGGTCTGCCATGCTTGAGGACACAGCCTGTCACCGAAAGATAAGGGTGACTGAGGCAGAAGGGTGGAATGTTTGTGCAGAGATCTAGGAATGATCCTTACTCACAAATTTCAAAAAAAAAGAAAAGAAAAGAAAGAAAGAAAAGGAAAAGAAAAGAAAAGAAAAGAAAAGAAAAGAAAAGAAAAGAAAAGAAAAGAAAACGATATGCCGGCCTGCGGGGTTCTGCAACGATAAACCTACGAGAGGAAGCGTGGATTGTCAGGCACAAGGAGACAAGAGAGATGAGACAAGCCAAAAGGGGATCTGGTCAAGTCTCATTTATTGAATACACAGCACAAACTTTAAAAAAAGTTTTGAGGTAGGGAGGGGAAGTGGGAGTGGTGAGCAGGTTGCTATGGTACCTCTATAGGGGTAGGTAAGCTGATTGCTATGGTAACTCTTATCTGAGGGGTGGGCTAGTTGCCTATCTGAGGTCACTGGGTCAAGGAGCCTAGGGAGTCAAGAAATGCAGCTGCAGGGCTTCTCCCAAGACCATCTGGCACAGAAGGTGCCGTTTTTATCTAATTTATAGAGGTAGAAACCTTTCACAGAATGAGGGAGAGATAGAGTTGTTAATTAAATGGTGGTTCCTTTGAACTGGGCGACTTCAGGCTAACTGACCTTTGTCTGAACTCTGTCCGTTAGGACTGGAGAAAAGTGGAGCCTGTTTTTAAGCAGAAATCAGGTGCTGTCTCAAGTCTGAGCACCCAAAAACATGGCCCTCTAGAAGTCCCCCTTTTATTTATTATTTTAAGGCAGCAGTGCAAGGTGGCCCATGCCTCGCTTAGGCTACATGCCTTGCATCTTTCCTTCACAGAGGCTCTTCATCCATCTGTGAAACCTCAGCAGCCAGCATTGGGCTGGGGCTTCCTGTCTCAGATTTAGTAACCAGGCAAGTGAAAGGAAGAAGACATGCTATTTCCGTCATAGGCAAATGGGTCCCTGCGAGTGCAAATGCCCCTGACCTGTCATGGGAAGTTGTGGCAGCTTTGGCCCTGCTTCTGTCTTAGGTGAGGCTGCCCTGCCAAAGGCCATTAGTTCTCAGCCAGGCCTCAGTTGGCTAGATCCAGCCTATGGTAGTGGACCTGTATGGGTTTCGCTAGAATGGCATCCACCTGTTGTTTTAGAAAAGAGGTCATTTTCTTAAAAACCCAGTGCCTAAAAGATATTAAAAGGAGTAGGCCTATCAAAGGGCCTAGCAGAGAGGGTAGGATTGTTACCCAAGGGGAGGTGGAAAACCATCTCTGGAACCAGCTCTGATCTACTTCTCTCTGTCTCTTTCTGGGTTCTAAACCTTCCCTGACCTTAGCCATGGAGTCCTTGACCACAACTGAGTGGTCCATGTAAAAATAGCATTCCTCGTTGAGGGTAGCGCAAAGCCCTTCTTGTTGGAGGAGAAGCAAATCTAAGCCTCATCTATTCTGTAGGACAACCTCAGCAAGAGGGAGAGGGATTTTTCAAGATGGGAAATGATGAATTCCAGTCTTTTCAGGTCATGTGTCAGCCACAGTCAGTACCCAGGCTCCGATTAGCAGGATCAGTTGTATCCCAAGGGGTTGCATTTTCTGTAAAAAAGCAGAAATGAAACGTTCTCTCAGTGTTGATTTTCATCCCTGGAGGAAATATTAGGATCAATTTGCTTTATCAGCCTCTCTGGCAGCCATCATGCTGCTCCATGTTTTGTGTCAAACACGCACACTGACCCACGGTCCCATATGAGCACTGGGTCAGGCCCAGACCATTTGTAGGTCAATGAGTCTTTCCACAGCACAGTGACATGGCTGTCTTTTGTGGCAGGGTGCCAAAGGTGATCTGCTGTTGTTTTTCCTTTATCATCCAAATTTAAGAAGTTCAAAATAAACAAGGCATGATTAAGAATATTTCTTGGGGAGCCTTTGACAGGATTTATCTCCCCCCATTTTTTTATTAAGGTGTACTTAAGCATTTGATGTAGTCTCTCAACAGTCCCCTGTCTTTGAGGATTGTAGGGGATGCCAGTAATATGGGTAACCTGAAAATGTTTACAAAATTTTTGAAATTTTTTTCCTGTATTTTCTGGGCCATTGTCTGTTTTTATAGTCTGGGGTTGGCCCAAGACAGAGAGGCATGTTAGTACATGTGAGATCACATGTTTTCCAGCCTCTCTAGATTGTAATGTACCATAAATGAACCCAATGTAAGTATCAACAGTCACATGTAGAAACTTTAAATTACCAAATTCAGGAACATGAGTAACATCCATCTGCCATATTTGACTAGGCTTTAAGCTTTCAGGATTTACTCCATACTGAGGTATTGCATGATGTTGTGGGCATGAGATGCATTGTTTAACAATTTGACAAGTTCCATCTCTGGTAGCATTAAATTGTTTTTAAAGACATTGACTATTTTGATGATGCATAGCATGCAATTTTAGTGCAAGTTCCAATTGGGTAGAACTGCAGTTGGTAGATAAGATATTTGCAGCTCATTCTTGATTATAATCTATACATTGAACTTGTTGTTTTTCAATGACCTGTCCATATACTGTTAACTACCTAGGGGATGTAAATGAAACAATTCTTATTAAGAAGAGAAAGTAATGATTTTAATTCTCCTATAGAGATTGTTTCTTTTTTAAATGAGGCCTAAGCCAATTAACATCTCTAAATAATTTCTGAAAGATACTTTCTGAGGCAGTATAATTAGAGAGTATAGTTTATGTCCCAAATATGAATAAAGTAATTCTTGTTGCACCTTTTCAGGAGTAATAACTGAACCTTGACTTTTTAAAGCTTGCTGTAAATGAGCTTATGCTGTCAGTAAAACTCCTTCTTGCTTAAAAGCTAATAGAAAATAAGGAATTGTTTTCTAGTTTTTTTTTCAATTGCTTGCGCTATAAACTTCTGACATAATGTAGGACTATTAGCCATACCTTGAGGAAGAACTTTTCAAAAATATCTTTCCATAAGCTCTGTAAAATTAATATAAGGTATGTTAAAAAGCAAATCTTTTACGACCATCAGGAGCAAGAGGAATAGTGTAAAAATAATTTTTTAAGATTATTAAGTTTAATAATAGCAAGGCTCCCATTAATTCTATGGTCTCATTCACTTTTCTCAAATCCTGTAATAATTTCCATATCCCAGATTTCCTTTTTAATAACAAAAATAGGAGAATTCTGTCTGTCTGTATTTAGGAGGTCACTATTCCACTCACATAGGAGTGTAGCATCTGTATGGAGTACAAGTTGGTCGCTTCTGTTAAAAATATCCTTAAGCCATCTCGTAAAAGTCTTTGAGCAGGAATTAAAGGTTACTGTATACTTTGTCCCTTAAGACCCAAACCTTGATAGATAAACATTATTTTGTCACTGGGGCTATATAGTATGGGTACTCCCATTTCTATTGTAACATCTCTTTCCTATAAATTTATAGGTAATCTTTAATTATGTAAGTATGAAATGTTTCCTGATGCCCTTTAGCATCCTTCTGTCACATCTCTAGCAGCAGTCTGCCTAAATCACCTCTGGTATAGCAGCAGCTCAGCTATTATGTGGCCTCTCAATCTCTAAACACTGCCAGGTTGTTTACTCAAACCTCACCTATCTTGATTTACTTTGTTTTAATTCCGTAACTCACACTGAAAAAATTTGGCTGTGCACAGAGACATAGCTTTGATATCTTATTAAACACTGTACTTAAAAATCCTAACTTATTTTTAGCATAGAAAAAAACATACAAAATCCAATTTAATTTAAAGTATCTCAGATCTGTTGTCTCCTTGAATAGCAACATGTGGCTACTTCCATTAAGATGGTTACACTAAAAAACACGTTGCCATCCACACACTCACAAAGATAAAAAAACAAAAAAAACTTGTTAGAGACATAGAAAATCAAGCCTAGAACAGAGAAACCTCAGAACTTCTCTGGGGATGGCCTGCTGCCTTTTTACAGTTTGTCTGCTTAGGCAGAAATCCAAAACAGTTCAGCCATGTGTCCTTCAAAGGGTCTATCTCTGTAGCCATGCATGCAAATGACCACAGAGACCACAGGAACAGTGCATAAACCATTCTGTAATTTCGGGAAGCAACAGAAACTGCTCCAAGAATTCTCTCCTCTGAGTTTGCAGCAATAACCATTTCCAGGTAAATCTGCCCTGGATCTTGGCCATCCAGCATTCAGGACAATGATATTCAAATGAACACAGAACATACATACATTTCCACACATTTAGACACCATCCATACACAAATAAGAACAGACAGAACAACAAAATCAAGACATTGACAATTGATGATCATCAAAACAAAATTTAATCAGGCCCGAGAAAAAGGAAATGAGTTTTAAAGAAAGGGTGCACCCAGGAAAAAACAGAGCTCTCTGAAGTTTCAGGGCAGCATGCATGCCAGTGTTAATGAAGTATGACCTTTAGTTTTTAATCAATGGTATTGGAAGTGAAACTGGAAGCACTTTCCATTATCCAAAAATCAGATATATTGTCAATGTGAAGTACTTAAAATCTATAACTAAAAGAAATTTAAAATCTTGAGTTGGTTCCTGCTAATAGTAGAATTTATCAGAACTTTACAGAAACATGTGTCCAGAATTTATCTATACATTTTAAATCACTTTTTCTGATCCTTAACAATTACTTAGACTTTCACACCCTCAGATCTGTAAACTTCAAAGCATTTTTAAACACTTTGTCAATTAGTTTGTACAGGCAGTGGCTAAGATGGCAGTAAATAAAATTCTAAATGTACATTTTTTTCCTGTCTTTCCCCTAGCAGCAGCCTGTCTAATTGTTTTCAATCAACTTTATGACAGGGGACCTGAATCTTTAAAACCCTTAGGTTTCTTTACCTAAACCATATACACATTTTAAAATACCATTTGAGTGATTTTTACACAAGAAAGTTTGGCTGTCATCTCAAGAATGGGTGTGCTCCACCCCCTTGTGCCTCAGCAAGGCCACAGGAGTTACTTTTTATTACTCTTAAAGGACTGGGGTTGTTGTTATCTCTTAATTAACTCTTTTCTTTCCCTGCCACTTTTTGCTTGCTTTCCCTCATTAACCCTTTCCCTCCTGCAGCTGAGAGTCCCCAAACCAAGGCTGCTGAGTTGAAGCTGGCAGCCCAGCGTTATTGAAAACCAGGTCTATCTGGAAGCAACTCTGGCTGTGGTGGGCCCCAGAGGTCTGCTGGATGCAGCCCTCTTTTCCCCGCAGCTGGCACTCCACTCTTTCTTCACAGCATGGCTCAAATTCCCAGGAGGCTCTGCTGGCAGCTAAGCTGCGCTAACAGTTGCAGCTGTCGCAGTCAGTTCTGAATCCAATTCTTTAATTTCTTTTATATGCTGATTATTTTTAATTTTAATTTTTCCCTCAGTTGCTGTATTATTTGAATAAGCTTGCTTCTTAAGGAGCTAGGCTTGACCCCCCTCCCTCTTTGTAGGCAGCGATTAGAGAGGGGCAGCTCCTTGGGCTGCCTGCCGGAGAAAATTTTGGAAGGGGGGGTGCGGGAATTGTAGGGAGGAGGCCATGAAAGGGGGGTCCTGGCTTTTCTCCCTCTACTTCCAGTTTTGCAGGGACCTCTGCAACGGGAAATATGTCAAGTTGTGGAAGAGGGGCGGACTTCTTAAGTGAGCTGGCTGTCTCCTTTCTTTGTTCAGTAACTACTTTCAGGTCTGTTGAAACAGCAGTCTCTGTAGGGGGCTGTGCCTGTGGAGTTGAGAGTTCCAAATCTAGCGCTCTGAGCTCCTTTTTAAGAAATTTCTCTCCCTCTTCTAAAACTTCTTTAACATCCTGGTGATAATGTCTTATAGCCAATATATCATTAGTTAAATTCCAGTAGGAAAAAACTGTCACGGGCACCTTTTCTGGGCCAAATACTTTATAGTAGTCTTTTAGACAGCGTCCAACTCTGGCCCAACGTTTCTCATCAATAGTTCCCTCTTGAGGAAGCCACGGACAGGCTTCTTTTAAAAAACACAAAGTTCACTAAATCTTTCTTTTTAACCCTTACTCTTCACGCCTTTAATGAAGTCATTATGTTACAATATTTTACAATACTTTACAAAATTAGGTTTTCTGCAAATGACCTTTTTTTTTAAATTCAAAAAATTTAACTAAATCTTTCTTTTTTAACCCTTACCCCTCGCATCTTTAATGAATTCTTTAAGTCTCCAATGAGCTTATCCTGCACACTTATGCCTTGTCCCATGATTGCGCTGTCCCCTTACCTTCCAGGTCTCTATTCCCCGTGGTGACCAAATTTTTTCTTATTCGCTGACCAGCTTTTTTTGTCCGTATGGCATCCTTCACTTAATCCCTCGTTCCTGGGCCTCTCCTTGGGCGCCAATTTGTCCCAGCCTGCAGGGTTCTGCAATGATAAACCTAGGAGAGGGAGCGTGAGAGAGATGAGACAAGCCAAAAGGGGATCTGGTCAAGTCTCATTTATTGAATACACAGCACAAACTTTTAAAGAAGTTTTGAGGTAGGGAGGGGGCATGGGAGTGGTGAGCAGGTTACTATGGTAACTCTATAGGGGCAGGTAAGCTGATTGCTATGGTAACTCTTATCTGAGGGGAGGGCTAGTTGCCTATCTGAGGTCACTGGGTCAAGGAGCCTAGGGGAATCAAGAAATGCAGCTGCAGGGCTTCTCCCAAGACCATCTGGCGCAGAAGGTGCCATTTTTATCTAATTTATAGAGGTAGAAACCTTTCACAGAATGAGGAAGAGATAGAGTTGTTAATCAAATGGTGGTTCCTTTGAACTGGGCAACTTCAGGCTAACTGACCTTTGTCTGAACTCTGTCCATTAGGACTGGAGAAAAGTGGAGCCTTTTTTTAAGCAGAAACGGGGTGCTGTCTCAAGTCTGAACACCAAAAAGCATGGCCCTCTACACCATATACATGCTTCTAGGTATCAGGTCCTTACTGCCATCCTCAAGCAGGTAGCACACATTCATGGAATGCTGGGAATCACACAATACCCGGGATCTCACCATTCTTCTGCCCCCATACACTGCTAGACAGGACCTGGGTGTGCTGTCATGGGTGAACATTAGCAGATCAGGTGTAGGAAGAGAAACTTATTCATAACGGTGTAATCTGATGCATACTTGGGTTGAGAATGGAGAGTCCAAGAGGATCAGATATATTCTGGTGCACACAGATCTGTAGCAAGATAGCCCCACCATTGTAATCAAAGCCATGCATACTCACTAGGTGCCATGCTAGGCATACTCTCAGCTAAAAGCAATTTCAAAGACACAGGGTGAGGTGTCAGAGCATGCTAGGTAAGTTCTCCTCTACATACAACACTCCTTTTACACAGCCATGTAACAGGTCCTCCCAAGGATCCCCTGCCTACCTGGTGTGGGGTGCTTTAGCACCCACACCAGACTAGTTGTCAGGTCCTTCACTATAGCCAAATACTTCACACATAATCAGAGCCATAGGAACTGAGTATCATGTTCTTCATTTTCCTCCCTTAACCCCAAAGCCACACACAACACAAACACATAAACAACACAGTCTGCTAGGTATACCTGTCAGCAGTCTCACAGACATGGCTATGTATCAGGTCCTCCTCAGGAACTCCTCCCCTAAAGCAAAGCTCTAGATACACATGCATGTGTCACTTCATGCTAATTGTCTCCTCCCATAGCCAATTCTACAATACAAACAATGACAATATAGGAATATGCTAGCCGGCCCACACCTTACATGCTAAACCCAGACACATACACACACACACACAGAGTCAACTCCAGCTAGGTAAGATCTCCCGTACAGCCAAACCTACACATGCAAAGCTAGCTGTCAGGTCCTGTTGGTGTCCCCAGCCTTCTCTCTTCCACCATGATTTATACTCACAACAGAAGGTTGAGAGCCAGGAATAGCAGATGGAGAAGGCCTCTGGCATTTGTCTTCCTGGCTCTGGGAATCTCACTCAATATGATCTTTTCCTCATCCATTTACTCAGAAAACGGGGCTCGCAAACAAAGAGGGCTAACATGCTAAGCTTCTGAAAACTTTGCAGTTGCTGCCAGGGTACAGTATGCATTTTCTTGACTAATGATTGATGTGGCAGATCCAGGCACAATGTGGGTGTCTCTACCCCTAGAAGTTGGTTCTGTATTGTGTAAGAAAGCAAACTGAGGCAGCCACCATGATACTGATGCAGTAAACAGCAGTCCTCTGCTCCTGCTTGAATTCTTGCCCTAAATTCCCTTATGATAGGCTTTTCACAGGGCATGGGAGCCAAATAAACTCTTTCCACCCACATTGATTTTTGTCATGATGTTAGGATCCTAGAAGGAGGAAGCCAGGGCCCCTGTGTAGTGGGACCTTCTGGTACTTATTAAACTGAGTATCCAAATTCCAAGGCAGCAGAGCAGAGTGTCCAGAGGGAGCAAGACAGGGCTACATGAATTAATTCCCTCAGTAGGCCTGCAGGGTCTGCACAGTTCTCTATGAAGTCCCCAGTAGTCTGTGCCGTAAGCCTGGGACCACCAGAAACCAAAAATCTGTGATGAGATTTCTCCTGTCCTCAGAAAAAGCGATTCTTGATTTTGGTTGCCTGCCACCATATGGATGCCCAGAGCCCTGAAGCAGCATTTCTGGGCATGAGGCCCTACATCAGGAAAGCTTTATAAATTAACAATGGGATTTTAATTAGGTGCCAAGGTGGTCACCCAAAGTGGGGCTGCCGGACCTCAGCACTTGTACCACCTGGAACCTGTGAGACAGGCAAGTCTTCAGGCCCCACCACAGACCCCTGACTGCAGGGTCTGAAGGGACAGAGAGAGAGAAAGAGTTGAGAGAAAGAGAGGGGGACGGGGAGAAAGGAGGGAAGGAGAACATTGAGATGCTGAAGAAATACATAGTTTGTATCATCTCAATCAAGACATAGAGGAGCCATGATGAGCCCCAGACCTTGCAGCAACCCACTAGGATGGACCAAGTGGGACCAGACCCCTCTAGCTGCTACCAGAAGTATCCAGCACACAATCACTTGTCAGGCAAGTACAAGGACTCACCACAAACACACAAGAGCTAGCATCTCAAACAAGTTACCCCTTCTCAGGACCTCTCCAATGAATGCTAGCAACTCAAACACAAATGCTTTAATACCTGAGATATATTTCATCTGGAGGAAGTAGAATATTCGGCATTCCCATTTCAAACCTGCCCAAACTTCAGGGTCTGCCATTGGGAAGTATTTAGGGACATGTAGTTGGACACAGGGGCACCCTGGAAGTGCAGCCTCCTAGAACTCAAGACCATAGAAAGAAGAAGCTGATGGGGGTGACATTATGGAGTCATTATGACAGTCATCATGGAGTTGAAACAATGAATCTTATTGTCCGAGGCTCCTTCGTTGATGAAGATCAGGCGATCTCTCAGCTCATTTCTCTCACTGGTCATCAGATGCAGCTGAATGGTCAGCCTCTTCTCCTCCTCCAACTGCTCCTTGGTGAGGTGGTTGGGGTACATGGTAGCTCCACAGAAGCCCCTGTGTGTAGATGAACACAGCAAAGTTATGTAAGGACAAGGCATAGAGGATGGACAGACCACCCTGAGTCATAATCAGATGGTTGAGAAAGCACCCTTGCCTGTGTCCCAGTGACACCACAAAGGGTTTTGGAAAAGGCTTGCAATGACTCCTCTGTGGATCACAGCTCTCCTCACTCTCTGAATCGAGGTGGCCATCCCAGCCAGCTGGTTTTCTCTTAGCACATGCTTCAGGTTTCCTCTGCCTCTCTTAGCACATGCTTCAGATGACCAGGAGACAGCCTCCTCAAGCTTACTCACAGCTGCCCATGATTAACTTGGCTGCAAGCTCAGACCTGCAATTTTAGAAGCCAAGCAAAACTGGCATAGTCCACAAGCACTCAGGTGGTGTGGAGATGCCCAGATCTCTTGCCAGGTCACTCCAGGCACATGTAGATGGAGAAACCATGTAGCAACTGAACATGATCACCAGACTCACCAAGAGAACTCACTGACAGCCCAGGACACCCAGAGCTGGCAGGAAGGAGCCAGTCAAAGGTCCAGTGCCTTTGATAGCAGCTTGCCTTGCACCCCTCCTGGACTCAATACTTACAGGGGAACCTCCAGGAAGTGGTGATCAGAGTAATTCTGCTGTAGACCCAAGAACATAAATCCTTGTCCAGAATCGCTTCTCTCCGTGACTAGTTAGTATCAGACAGCCACTACACCTATACATAACTACTGGGGGTGACATGCAGTGATGCCCTGCCCTAAGCTGGGGACACCTCACTCATCCCTCTCTGCCTCCTGCTGATCTCATTCTGTCCCCTTCAAAACCCCACCTCACAGTAAGTTTGAAAGCTAAGAGATCCCAGCACAACAGCTTTGGCCTGGAACAGACAAACTAGTGTCCTGGAATCCTTAACTTTCAGGAACCATGACAAGCAGGGAAGTCCAGAAGCTTCACAGAGCACCCAGCAACTGAGCCCCATTACTTGGAAGACCCAGCTCAATCCCACCTCCTCAGGAAACCTCTCATGTTCTGCCCAGGATTCATTGTGTGTTCTCCTGGTCCACTTATTTTTCAGTGTCTGACACCAAAGACCAGCTACCCGGTCTGCCTCTTCCTGGTCTCTCTATGCGTGTCATTATCTCACTCAAGTAGCCTGTTTAGTCTTGTCAACATGTCCATGGGAGAACAGTGAAGGCACTGAGCAGTTAGTGCTGCCACAACACAGGAGACAACACAAAGAACGTCAGGGCTCTCAGAGATACGACAGAATGTGAGGGAAGGGACTGCTGATGCCAAGGGGAATTGCCATTGCCTCCCTGCTACGTAGCTCCTCACACCTCACCAGAAGTCATGCTGCCCCTCCCAGTGGCCACTCCTGGGACCAAAGGGAAGTCCTTCAACACCTCCTCCTTCCAAAGCCAGAGGAGAAAATCTCAGATTGGAAATCCCATGTTGGGAACTGAGAATTTACTTCATAAATACTCCCCAGCAATGACTCCTGCCTTCCTCAAAATCCTCCTATTTGTTAGGATTACTGAGAAATGACATCAGAATGAATGTGGAGGAGAAAAGATCACTTGCCTCAAGTACAGGCACATGGAAGCCCAGCCAGGAAGATCCCGTGGGGCTGGTTACGCTGGGGAGGAAACCACGGACTGAAATGGCAGGGCAGGGCAGGGCAGAGACTGGATAACCCAGGAAAAGTTTTCTGATGGTGTCATGCTCTTCTCATAGATCAATACCTATCCAAGTCCTCAACAGAGAGGCCCCCTCCAGCAGCTGAGAGGATTATATGGAGAGGTCCATAGCCAAAAATCGTGCAGAGATCTGGGAACCACACATAAGAGGGAGAGGAGGGATAGTGGATACCAGAGGGGTTGGGGACACCAAGAGAACCTGCCCCACAGAGTCAACTAACTAGCACTCTGAGGGGTTCACAGAGACCAAAGGGCAGACGTGGAAACTGCAGGGTCCCCTTACGGCTGTTTCATTTTATATTCTTGAAAAATACCTTCAGGCTGGAGTAAGGGGAGTCTCTAACCACTTACCTGCGCTTAGGACCCTTTTGTTACTGCTGGGTCACCTGGTCTACCGTTGATGTAGGGATTGGCTTTGTTCTGTGCTTGACTTTGTTTCATCTTGCTATGCCATGCCCTGTTTGAGCAGTAACCCTGGGGGACTGTTCTTTCCTAGGAAGAAGTACGTGGGAGGGTGGGGGGGCAAGAATATCTGTGGGTGGTAACGGGGGGGGGGGGGAGATCTGGGTGAGAGGGGTGATGGGTAAGTGGAGGAGGGGGGTCAGGATGTATTGTATAATTATATGAGAGAAGAAAATTTTAAAAATGATGCTTAATTAAAGATAGCAATGACACCCAGCATACTTCCCATCCCCCTATTCACACGTCAGTATATGAACACAGGAAAGGAGACAAACTGTGACACGATAGCATACAGAAAGTGTGCTTCAGAACTAAAGCACATGAATTACACCCAGATTTCACACTGAGGTAATTACATGACAATCAATATACTAACTACACTAGCTCCCTCTGTAACATCAGCCCTTTAGTTCATAAACTTAAAGTTCTATTTTGCTTTTCTTGTGATAAACTTGGGGAAGAAGGATTCATTTGGCTCACAGTTGAGTGAAGCCAAGGCAGGAACTCAGGGAGGAACCTGGTGCAGAAACTGAAACTTGCTCAGCTGCCTTCCTGACACAACCCAGGGTCACATGAGGGTACTGCTCACAGTGGGGGGGGGAATCCTCTTACATCAATTAGCAATTAAGGTAATGTCACAGGGACTGGCCCACTAGCCAATCTGGTGGAGGCATTCCTCATTTGAGGTTCCCTCTTCCCAGTATATCAAGTTGACAACTGAAACTGACTATGGCAATAACTGGTAGCAATAAAAATCTTGATACTCTAGACTCATGAATATAAGGGAAACACTGTAATATAAAGACAAAGATTAAATCTACCTTCTGAATTATAAATGAACTAAAAAAAATTTAGCCTTAAAAAGTAAGCTAAAGATCCCTAAACCAGATGACTGACCTCTGAACAACTGGAAGGATGAACCCATCTAATTAGCAAATAGAAGATGTAAAAGTCAATGTGGAATTCTTGACTAGTCTGGTGACAGCTGTTTAACCACATCAGAATTTTAGTTTGGCTTTAAATGTACAGAAATAAATCTTAATTCCGTTGTGTTTTTAAACATTAACCTAAAGTAGGATAGATCTTATTGACAGGTGGTAGCTGCAATAGAATAAGAGTCAGTTTTATTTTAAGGGTGTGCCCACTGGTTGGTAATGCTGTGTCCCAGGGAATGGCATCACATCCAAAAGTTGATGTTACGAATTGGAGTCTGTGAGTTATTAAGAAAAACAAGAGTACTTTATTGGGGGAGTATCAGGTGGATCTGGGAGGAATCAGGGGAGGAGTGGAGGGATCAATATGATCAAGACACACTTTACACATACACAAATTGTCAAACAAATTTATTTTAACAAGTGTTTTTTTATGATTCAAGAAGGGGGGCAGCTCTTAGAACAGGGTACATCCTTTCACAGAGAGTGGTCATTATAGTAGGATTAAAAGCATCAGCAGCTAAAGATGATACAAGTGCAATGAGCAATATTATCCTGTTTTAAGATTTATGTTTAATTTATATATACACGTGTGTACGTGTGTCCTTATCTGCACATGCATGTGGATGCCTGCAGAAGTGAGAAGAGGGTGATGGATCCCATGGAGTAAGTTACAGAAGGTTCCGAACTTCCCGATGTGGGTGCTGGGAACAAAACTGGATCATCTGTAAGAGCAATCTGTGCTCCTGACCACTGAGCATTCTAGTCAGACCTAAAATCCTCATCCTGACACTGACTTCCTAAGTAATGTAACTAAATTACCGTCTTGTACAATGGATATTGCTATTATTAGTCAAAAGAAATTATTCTGTGCCTAAGTATACATAGAAATAAATTATACTTAACAACTCCATAGATAAGCATAACAACCAAACTTCTATTTTATTGTTAACAGCACAAGTTATGCAAATAGAAAACAGATTAAAAGACTATCAAAAAATGTATGAGACAAGAATCCACAAAAAATATACCTCTTGGACTGAGAGACGGCTCAGCAGTTAGGAGCACTGGTTGTTTATTCCAGAAGATCTGGGTTCAATTCCCACCACTCACAAGTCAGCTCTCAACTGTCTATAAATCTAGTTCCAGGAGATCTAACACTCTCCCAAAAAAATACACGCAGGCAACACACCAATGTACATAAAAATAAATAATAAATAAATAGATAATAAAATAAATAAAAAATAAGTAATATATATCTATATATCTATATTGCAAATCTATCCAGTGATACGTGTTTAAAGGCTGGAGTATCCTGATAGTGCAAACGCAGCATTATGATTTGTCTTGAATTAGAAACAAATAGGAATGGCTAATGGTTTCATTTTCCAAACACTGAAATTAACTTCTTACTAGGAGCCTGGAAAAAAAAAAACTGAGAAAAGCCTATTGAATTTGAACTTAATCCACTACTATTTCTCTCCTAATATGATCAACAAACTCTTTGCACTAGAGCAGTTGATTAAGGGGTCTAAGAAATAGAATTACCTCTAAACATTCTTAGGCTAATAAGCCAAAGAAATTAGCTTCTCAATTACTGACCACAAAATATTTTCAAATGGACCAAATTGCCCTATGGAGAAAAATAAAATCTGATTTTAGGGTCTGTGTTAAAAATAGGATTAATAATCTCTGTGTTTGATCAGGACACCCAAATGTAAGTTCTATCATTGCTTTGTTTATTCAATGACTCAAGTCCCACAAGATCTGTATTTATAACAGAGTAATCCAAATCGGTGTCTAATAATAAATTCTCTCACTTTGAAACAAGCCAAAATCAGGCTAGTTCTGGTGGCAAGCTGGGTATCTAAGACTTAAAAAGTTACCACCTATTTTTGGAATCCTCTTCATACCATTATAGTATTTCATTTTCCTCCTACTAACAATTATTCCTATTCTGCTCCACAAAGTATTCATTGTTTAAATTAAAGTAAAACTATCGGGTTATATACAACTCTGTAAAATACTTAATGTTATATATGTATACACACACATATGTACTGTGGCATGTATCAACCAATTGCTGATTATTGAAACTATTAAGAATCAAGTAATGACTCTTATCTCTATCAACTTAACCTCTCCAGTAGCCCCAAAACATAGCTCACACCCTACATTTACTATGTAAATTCTATTTCCTGCATGTCGATCCCTAACAAACATTAATTTAGGAGTACTTTTTATTATAGCTTTATCCAGCCCGTCATTCTACTCTATTTTATGATCATGATGAGCATCAAACATAAAGCATGAAAGAACTGGAGCCTGACAAGCTATGTGGAACATATCTCCTAAAAACTAACATTGGCCATTATTCTTTTTTGTCTTTATGCTTTAAAAACTTTTGTTAAATACAGGACTTTTGTCTGCATGTGAGTCTGTGACTCTTCCAGACAACCGGGCTTATCAGAGAGTTTTCTTTGCATCTTGATACCTCTGAGAGTGACTATAAGCAGTATTTGGTTCTTGGGGACAAGGGGTTTGGGAATATGGTCAGTTTCAGGGACTTCCTGAAGGTATTTTGAATTATTTATTTTCTACCTTAAAGAGCTTCTGCAGGATGAACTGTTTCAGTCTGGGAAGAAACTGCTACACAACATAATATATCAACTATTCCTCCCTCTATAGAGAAAAGTATATGATTAAGAGTTACTTTGATACAATAAACCAGAGATTAATCATAGGTATTGGCACTACTCCTAAGAATTCATTCATAACCCTCTGTTACCTACCACATGACGCTCTATAGTAATGCCTGCTGAATAAACCATTAGGCCTTTCCTGAAAGTTGCATCCATCCTCTACTGATAAATCCCCTAATCTATACTAATTACCATACTCAGTTCATGTTTACCGCCTACATCAATCAAATTAGAAGGAAGTATACTAGCAGTTATCACAACTCTTCCTGACAGATCAAAACCACAATCTACAGAAGTTGCAACCAAGAATTTTAAACATAAAGAACTGCTTTGTAGTTCTGATAAGAGTCACTATAACTAACCTCCTCAGTACAGAACAGTAAACTCCTCAAAAGAACAGTTATGAGTTAGCCTGCCACATTATCATTACGATTATTAATGAAATTAGGCCTAACTCCGTGTCACTGGTAAATAATAGAAATAACTCAGGGAATCCACCTAATAATGGTAGTAATCTTATTAACTTAACAAAAATAATCCTTGATCAAGCTGTCCCTTTACTTAACCCTTCTGAGAGCCTATTCCACTAATTCATCTATTTTATTAAGAGAATAAGACTTAACCAAACTATGGAATGAAAAAAAAAAAAAAAAAACCTTAGCATTGTCATCTAGAGCATTACTGGTAGGGGAGGCTGCCCCCTGGTGGCAGAAGTTGGAGTAGCCCCTGTGCATAAGTGGATAAGGGCTGCACAGTGAACCCCTGGGCTCCCAAGTCCACACCCTGACCAGGAAGACCAGGCAAGGTGGGTGCATGGTGGGTGGCAAGGTCTTTAGGACAGATGGGCATACCTCTGTTGCTGTGGTTTAATCTCAAAGAGCCACATGTCTCTCCTCTGTTTGGCAGAGAGGCCTTTGGATCTCCTCTGCTGCTGCTCTGTCTTCTGGAGAGTGAAGTACTTCAAGGCCACAGTCCTGTGCTGAAGATGGCTCTGCCAACAAGGAAAAGTAACATTCAAATGCTCATTGTGATGCTGTTGCACACTGCAGCCAGGTCAGCAATAACTTCCTGTCCTGCTTCTTTGAGGTAACTCTATGGAGCTTTCAAAGTCCTTTGTATGCAAGACTTCTCTAATCCTTGTGGGGAAGGAAGCTTGAGAAATGGATGCTACAGGTCATTTAATCAGTAATGACCACAAGGGCAGCTTGAAGTGGAAGGGAGCTGGGGTAGTTAGGGAAATGAGCCATTCTAGGGGAAACTGCCTGGGTCCCACGAAGGCCAAATCCTTTGAGGAGTTCTGACACACACTGAGCATCAGAGTCTTCTTTCCTTGCCTTTCATCCCTGTCAGTTCTCTGTGGCTGCCTTCAGAGAGATTTGCTCCAGCTCCACACCGAGACAGAAAATATGAAATGCATCTCAGGTGCTACTGTCTCTCAACAACACACAGCAATGTCAGGTTACATGGATTCCTGGGGAAGACAGGATGAAACTACTTCAAGTTGTATCCAGGAGTTACCACCTCTCAAGCTGGGCAGCAACAGTCTACTCCTCACTGAGCAGCAGGCACCTCACCTGGCCTTCATCTGCAGCACCCTGGCCATGCTCTTTCCTAAAGACCTACCGCTTGGCTGGGCCAGCTTCTGGGCTCTTTTTACACTAGCCAGACACTAACCTGAGGCTAACTGCCAGCTGTAGGCTAATGTATCAATAGTGACTGATAACCTCTGTGCTAAAGCAATGGGGTGAAAAGACAGAATACATGATCACTGAGGTACTTCACAGCAGGGATGGCTAAACAATCAATCATTGATATTAGAACAACTGGATTCTTTTAAATAGGTGGTCTCTCTTTCATGAGGAAATAAAATCAAATTTTACTGGCCTTTTAAAATCTTGAATTCAAAGGTATGCTCTCTTTATGAGCCACAGATGAAGTGACTGCCCAACCAATAAAGTATGCTGAAGCATCCAAACAGAACATGTAACATCCACTTACGAAATGTGCTGAGTACTAAAAGAGGCAGAGAAGCAAGATTAAGATAGGTTTTAGGTGGGCACAGGTTGCCGTTCCTTACAGTGTGTGAGACGACACGAAATCAAGGAGTCCAAGTCCCTCACAACTGATTCTGGTACTCTAAGAAAGGAGGCTGGCACATGAAGACATCAGCACAAAAGACCTCCTCCAGAGCTGCCCTCTGGAGCACTCCACACAGCAAAGACTTCAAGGCGCCAAATTCCCAGCATCTTCAAAATAACTTTCACTCACAAGCCCAAGTTTCTACAAGATCGGAGCAATCAGACCTGCCAATCCCATCCACACACCTCCAAAGCCAGCCAGAGCCAACCTATCACCCATTCCCGCAGGTGGAATCCTTTCGCCACGCCAGCCGCCTCCGCCTCCTCGACCAGGCAGTTGGGAGGTTGGCAGAAGTCATTAAAAACTCATTTTCTCTGCACAAGTTAGAACAGACACTCCATCCTCCCCACCATTCAAAGAGACTTGAAACAGAAACCTGAGCTGGCATCAGGTAGGTGCTCATATCCCAACACTACACAGCATCTGCCTCAACCCCACCAAAATATCAAAAGCCACCCTGCCTCCTTTTCCTTTTCAAAAGGATGTGAAAGACTCCACCTATCACAAAACACCCAGGTCACACACTCATGACAACTTGCTTAAGGCTTTGACCCTATGCTTCCCTCCTGCCTGTGGAAAAGACCACAGGCTGCTTAGGCCTGGAGAGAGGGTCACAGGTAAGGAAAGCCAGCCCCAAACAAGCTGCAGGCATCCTGCCAGGCCACCTCTGGCTGGTTAAGGTTCTTGGTAAAATAAGGCTTTGTCGTTTCAGGGATGCTTGGGGGTTGGGAGGCAGAGGAAAGGAAGGTCCAGTCAGTCTGAATCAGTGTCTCTACAGGAAGTACAGCCCTTCTTGCTTTTTCTCAGGGTCCCTGGAAAAGGCCCAGTGGATGCCTCTTAAGGTTTGGCCCTTAAGGAAGAAAAGGTAAGGGACAGGCCAATTGCAGAACAGACCTGGTGTCCCTCCACCCGCCCTGCCCCCACTCCTCTAATTAAAGCAGCATGCAGGATTGACAAGAACCCTTCTAGCTCTTTCCAAGCCCCCTGCCTAGTGCCCCAGAGTGAGATGGAAAAGTAAGACGTTTCCACACTGGCATAACAAAATTTAGTCAGTTCCCCACAGGCAGAGAAACACCAGCAAAAATTTCAGGCAGCAGTCTCTTCTGCCTATTCGTCCTTGCCAAGCCAGGTCAGAGTGCCCAGAGGTGCCCTGCTCTGTGGAAAGCAGAAGCTAAGTAAGGGGTAGAGAGCCTGCTCCAGACCCCCTGTCTTTGTTCACTTGGGCCCAGGCCTCAGAACAAAACACACACAAAACTATCACACAAACTTACCACCACCACGAGTGCAGAAACCCAGGCAGTTCTCCCAGGGTGATGTTTTTTCCCATCGACTCTAGAAAAGAGGGAGCAGAGGCAGCTTAGAGGGGCAGAAAGGAGGGAGCCGCAGGGCCTTCCCCAGCCAAAAGGCTGTGAAGACCAACTAACAATAAATGCCAAAAGGTGATAAAAATTCAAAATGGTGGCCAGTGTGGCTGCTCCTGAAAACAAAGGCTCTAAGAATAGTGGGAAGGAGGGGGTGTCAAGAAACTGGATGCTGAGGAGTCCCACTCACCTCTGATAAAGGTCTGTGCAGATTTCTGTGCTCCTACGTGCAGTAAATATTCGTAGACGTATAAAGCTAACCTGGAAAGTGAACAGGGGCAGAGAGAGAGAAGGAAGGGTCAGATCACACTGAGGCTCGGCTCTGGACCTGGTCTGTGCCATCCCATTGTGGCCATGACAAGAGGTGAGCACCTATCACCCCAGGCAGGATCCGGGTCAGAACAGCTAGCGGGTGGCTATCACAGACAAGCTATCCCAAGCCGCGGGGGCTGGAGAACGGTCCCCAAACTTGAACTTTCAAGTGGCACTGGGACCAAACCCACCTAGGTCTCGCTAACTCGCAAGCCACAACGGCCCTGACCCACCCTCCTTTGTCCAGTCCGCTTCAGCTAGCTGCAGTAGCCTAGCTTCGGGGTCCGGGTACTTGGCGCGCTCTGGAGAGGCAGCAAAGCGCCGCCCTCAGCATCTCCCCCTCAAATCACTGTCCTCCAAGCCTGGGGCCAGGCCGGCGCCGCCTGCCCGGCCCAGCCCGGCTCCCCGAGAGCGCACCGGGCTGGCTGGCTGGGAAGGGAGAGCGCTCCCGGACGAACAAAGCCCCGGCACGCACTCCTCACGCTGCGGGCGGACAAAAGGAGCCTCCGGGGCCGCAGAAAGCCACGCGCCCCGTGCCCGCACTCGGTGGGCAAAGTGAGGCCCCCGCGCCCGGCGGGCCAAGCGCACCCGCTTGCGGTGGGACCTCGCCCACCCTCGCCGCGCGCGCTGCAACTACTCTTGCCCGCCGCTGCGCCGCCGCCCCTTCAGGGCGCCCCAGCCTCCGCCGGCGCCCAACAATGGGCTCTCCACGCCGCCGCTGCCGCGGGGCAGAGACCGGGGCCCCCGGGGACCCAAGGCAGCGCGACCTCCGCGCCCACCTGCCTCCCGCCGCCCCGCGCGGCGCAGCCCCACTCGCGAGAGGCTTACTTTTCCCGAGCTTGCCTGTCCAAGGGCACCGCCGAGCCTTTCCTTTGGCAAACATGGCTTGCAGGGTAGAGGGCGCCGAGCCCGCCGCGGCCGCCGCTACCGCCCGGTCTCCAGAGCTGCCCTGCTCCCGGCCTCCTCCCCCTCCCGGCGCTCGCCGGCTCGCTCGCGCTCCAGTCGCCGCGCTCCCTCCCTCCCTCCCCTGCGCTGGCTCCGCGCTCTTTCCAGCAGTCAAAGCGTCAGCCCCGGCCGCGGCCCCATTGCCCTGGAACTCCTCCCGCGCAGGCTCGGCCTGAGCTGCGCCGCCGCCCGCCCGGAGCCTGCAGCTCGCTTGCGCCTGCGCCTGCGCCTGCGCCGCCCTCTGAGCCTTCCTGGCGCAGTCGCTGCCATGGGTCTACTTGGAGCTCAACCGAACATAGCTGCCACGACAGGAGCACGGCGGGCGTCCACGCCCCGCGACGGACGGCTGCGGCGTCCAATCGGCGCGCGAGGGCGGGCCCGGAGGCCGGGAGGGGCGCCTGTCAGCGCGGCCGAGCCAGTCCTGCTGCGCCTCCTCCGCGAGCCGGTGCCTGCTCGTGCGGTGGCCTGGGGAGCGGGGGGCGGGGGCGAGCCCTGGCGCTGGGGTGGTGCGGCGCGAGGGGCTCGCGCCTGGGCCGGATCACCCCCGCCGGCCGTGGCGGGGACCGGGTGCTGTGGCAGTAGCCGCAGACGGAGGCGCGGATCCCGGACGGCCCGCCGCGCCCCTCTCCGCGTCGCCCTGGCCCCCGACGCCCCCGCCCTCCCCGCGCCTTTCGTGCCCTCCGCCGGCCAGGACCCCGGCCGGCTGCGCTTCCGGACTCACTGCGGAACCCTGCGCAGAGCTGGGCGGCCAAAGCGCGTGGCTGCTTCTTTACTAGATCCTTAAAATACCCCAAAGTGGAGCCCTGCGAAAATGGCCCTCGAGGCAAGCCGCAGCAGGGAGAAGGGTCTTGAGCTAGGAAGAAGGAGACTGATTTAAAACCTGAGCTGAGAGTTCTCAGGCAAGGAGCACAAGAATTGTTTGCTAAGGGACATCGTGGGGCTTCAAAGAGGCCACTTAAAATGCAAGGTCCAGATTATGCTTGAAATAGCCTGAGAGAGCGCCTGGAGGGGCACCGAATGCTGCCTGTTGGGGGCCCTGGTAGGACTTGGGAAGGGGCGTAGTGTGGGACAGAGGGGACTCCATGAGCTAGAGCATGTACCTGCCAGGTGTTTAGGGCCTTGGGTGTCACGCTAAGAACTTTGATTTCGTCCTGCTGAAGCCCTGGTGGTTTAGCCAGGAGAGGCTCCTCCATGCTGATATAGGAGCCAGGGCCAGGTAAAGGCAGAAGGGTAGTGAGGCAGTTATGGCAGCTTAGCACCCATAAATAGGTATAGAAGAGGCCCTAGGGCTAACGTGAGGAGAGACACTGATGGGTGAGCATTTCCCGAGCACTGAGGACCCCTGGCTTCTAGTGTGGGTTCAGGGAGCCCAGGAAGGAAGCAGTCTAAGGGGCAGGCTACAAGGTCAACCCTGAGTGGATTGAGTTAGGAAAGCCCATTAGAAGTCCAGGGGAGATGGAGACAGCAGAAAGAAGGTAGATGAGTCTAGAGTCCCAGGAAGAGATCTGGAGAGTCACCAATATCTGGAGTTTAGGTCAAGCCCTGGGGAACAGCTGAGGGAGCCCAGCGTACTGTGTAGCTAAAGACTCTTGTCTTCACTCTATAGCCCAGACTGGCCTGGAGCTCACCACGTAGCACAGGCTGGACGATGTTATTGCCTAGGCCTCTGAATGACAGGGTTATAGACACAAACCATCGCATTTTACTTTAAATGTGCAGACACGGTGCCTCTCTGTATCTGTGCTCAAGGTTCCAAACTAGAATTTGGCCCTCACCCAAAGGCCAAGCTCTACCTCTCCTGATTGTCCTCCTTCCCCTCTGTCTGCTCTTCCTGTTACCTTAAGGGATTCTTTTTCTTCAGCCTCCACTTAAAAAGTTATTAGTCATGCTATTGATGATACAGTGTTATGCAATAGGCCCCACATCTTAGTGGCTTATCAGAAAAGCCATTCATTTCTCACTCACTCACTGGTCTGTTACCAGCTGCACAGCCCAGCGTCAGGGTGCAACTTTGTGTACCCCACAAGTGTCCCCACTCAAGGAGTACCTGGCCTATTCTGTACAAAAAGCATTATAAAGGCTGAGAAAATCCACGTGTTTCCTCACTCCACTCCAACATCAAATGCCAAGCCCAGCCTCAATGGATCACAAAACAATGTGCTGACACGTGGCTGTGACCCCAGCACCCAGGAAGCTGCTGAAGCACGAGGACCCTAAAACCCAAGGCCATCAAGGTGACAGAGAATCCAGGCAGGCTAAACTATATATTAAGATCATACATATGTGTGTGTATAATACATAACACAGTCCCTCAAAGCTGGCTCCTCCCTGGCTCTCCCCTTATCCTCTATCTCTTTGGATAAGTTCATACATGGGTATGGACCCTGAACCTCCACAGGATTTATCTACTTCTAGATCAGTGGTTCTCAACCTTCCTAAAGCTGCAATCCTTTAATACAGTTCCTCATGCGGTGGGGACCCCCAACCATAAAATTGTTTTCATTGCTACCTCAAAACTCTAATTTTGCTACCATTATAAATTTGTTTTTGTTTTGGGTTTTTTTGTGTTTTGGGGTGTGGTGTTAGGGGTTTGGTTTTGTTTTTTTGAGATAGGGTTTCTCTTTGTAGTCCTGTCTTGGAACTCACTCTGTAGACCCAACTGGCCTTGAGCTCACAGAGATCCACCTGCCTCTGCCTCCCGAGTGCTGAGATTAAAAGCTTGCACCACCACTGCCCAGCTGCTACTGTTATGAACTGTAATGTAAATATCTGCTCTGCAGATGGTCTTAGGAGAACCCTGGTTCTACCCACAGAGTGTTCACAACCCACCAGTTGAGAAACACTGCTCTAGGTCTATCTCACTGGTGTTGATGGTTCTCAGCCCCAGCACCACATGTTTCAGTGCAAGGTATTCCCACTGATGTCATCAGGAGCCCCCAAGTCCAGGTAGTCAGAACTTGACTATATATCTCTCCCCATCCAATTCCTGTAACTCATCTCCAATCTCTTTACAGAGCACCCTCTCTCCCTGGCCACCAGGCCTGCAAGCTGAAGACAGCCTCTGTACCAACTCTTCCTGACCGCCAAGCTGATCAACTGGAGCTAGTGAGCATTCTTCAGCCTGTCTGTCCCCTCTACCACTTACCTCTTTCTGCAACAGTGCAACCTTGGATCTGCACACACCCCGCTGACTTGCTTGCATGCAGAACACTGCTCTGTCTCTGCCTCCTCCCCCCTGCCTACAGAGACGTACACTCCAAGCACAGGTCTGAGACCCTGTCCTGGTCCTGCTGAAGACTTGTCAGTGGTTCCCTGCCTCTTACAGGATAGAGCCCATGCTCCTCAGCGGGAAACCCTGGTTAACCTCTGCCTCTTGGCACCCATTTCTTGCAACAGGTTATCTTGGCTTGGTGAGGACAGATGTGTAAACAAGAGAACCATGGTCCCTGTGTGAGGAAGCAGACAGCTCCAGCAGGGTCTGTGATCCAAGTGACAGGCAGTGATGGAGCACACGGCCCCTGTGGACAGTGTAGGATTGCTAAGCTGGACTGGAGGTCAGGGAAGATAACCTTGCCTGGTGATGGTACTGATGAGCTCTCCCGGTGAGAAGCTGGATCTCTGGCATCTCTGAGGAGCACAACAGGTCTGAGGAAAGAGCAGCCAGTGTGGACCAAGGAGGGCTGTTCAGAGAGGTTGATAAAGAGGAACCGGAAAGCCATCGCTTCAGAGAGAAAGGGACCCAGACAGCTTTGGAAAGAGCGCTGAGAAGGGTGAGGTCAGCCTGCTGAGAGTTTTGGGGGTACAGTGGCAGCAGAAGCTGGATCCAGACTGTAGAGGAAGAGGGAGAACCAGGAATAGTAGCCAAGAGCAGAAATTTCTTGGGAGAAGTTTGCCTGTGAGGACAAGGGACATCCCATAGTCCAGAGCAAATAAGTGCTTATTCTTTTTAGATCAAAGCTTGAAGAAGTTAGAGCTGTTGCCGGCTTCTGGTGCCCTTGTGAAGTCTGATAGCGCTAAAAGCAGAGGACAATGTCACATGACTCTCTAAGAAGTGGGAGAGAGGGGTTTGAGGAGAGTGCTTGCCTACTAGGCCCAAAGCTCTGGACTCTATCCCCATGGGTGCCTGAAACTTGGGAGTATTGATGCATGCCTGTAAATACCAGCAGCGGGGGAGGTAGAGGCTGGAGCATGAGAAGCTCTGGGACATCCTCAGCTACCTAGTGAATCTGAGGCCATAATGGCTGGTTGCAAATTCTCAAAGGTAAAAGAAAAAGAAAACAAAAAAATCAAGGGCAGGTGAGATAGCTCAGCAAGTAAAGGTGCCTGCTGCCAAACCTGGTGACCTGAGTTCCCTCTCCAAGATCTGTATGATGGAAGACAGACAGACCATCTCTGCTAGTTTTCCCATGACCTCCACGCTTGTGCTGAGGCACACGGAAACCAGACACACTCATACAAAATAAATTTTTAAAAAATTATGGAGGGGATAGAGGGAGGAGACTGAGCAGGTAAGTATCTTCAGCCTCTGCCTCTAGGTATTCCAGCTTCTGTGTCCCCAATAGGCAGGCTCAGAGCTGTGGCTTGAAGGAGGAGCAGATACTTCCTGGGAAGCTCCGGCCCTCCCTGCTTAGCCCACAGTAGGCTGAGAAGGTCCAGAGACCACTGCTGAAGGGGCTACAGTCCGTCCTCTCCCCCTCACTATCTGGGGCACCTAGAGCAGAGCTCACAGATTTCTCCTGTGTTTTTGATTCCCGTTTCCACGGAAACAGACATTGGCCATTGTCAAAGTCCCAGCTTTCAAACATAGGTCTCTTCCAAACTTACTCTCATGTGACTTATGCATCAGGCCTGTTGGGGCTGCAGGACTGTAGAACATGCCCCACACTCTGTCTGGGCCACATCCACCTGGCTCCCACTTCAGTGCTACAACCTACGTTTGGAGCCAACCTCACCAGGAGCATCCAGTCAGCTTGGGCCTTGATTTACCTCTGAGGTAATAGTATCTGAAGTCCACAGATTTGTGGTTAGTGTCTCAGGACCCTGCCAGCTCAGGGCTGGGACCCCGTCCGTGCACAGCCTCCAGTCTCCAAGGCTTCCCCTTACAGAGCTGAGGGCACTGGAACCCAAGACCTATTTCCTGGCCATTAAAACCCGGGGCACATGGAAAGAAGGAATGACAGGGCACATGTCCCCCATTGCTAGCCTGGTGGCACAACACAGGCTTTACAGGAAAAGAGTTTTTTTCATGAGCAGCCAGCAGACCAGCCCCTCCCTCTGCTCTTACCCTGCCTCCCCACCCTTTTTGCCTCCCCCTGTTCTTGCCTTCTGGTAGGTTCTCCTGACTGTCTGTCTCTTGAGGTAGGCTCCTCATTGGGTTTTTGCCTGTCTCAAAACCTTTTTAATCTCCTGCAAGGGTGGAAGTTTACCTGTTCTGTCTATTGCTGGATCCCTCATGCCCGCGGTGGTCCTTGGCCGAGTAGAAAATGAATGGTGTTTGAGGAGACATTGGACTTCCCTCCCTCTTTCAGTCTCCCTCCCCCTGCCCTCCCTTGCCCTCCCCTTGCTTGTTTTTGTGTTTGTGCATTTATTTTGTGTGTGTGTGTGTGTGTGTGTGTGTGTATGTGTGTGTGTGTGTGTGTGTGTGTGTGTGTGTGTGTGTTAGGCATGCAAGCAGCACAGCATGCATGTGCAGGCTTGAGAACAACCCACAGACTTGGTTTCTCTCTCTTTCCGTCCTGGGGGTCATGGAGGTTAGACTCAGGAAAAGTATTTCATGGCAGCTCAGGGAGTGGTAGGGGCCCAGGGATCTCCAGCCAGGACCTAAGCCAGCCTCAAACTTGCATTCTGTCAACCCAAGCCCCTTCCTGGAGGATTTAAGATTGTGTTGAGCAGTTGTTTTAAATTTCCAGGCAGGGGGGCTACAAGGGGGCAGGGGAGGGGTACTGTAGGCTGTCTAGGGTGTGGGCTGCTATTTACCAGGGCCTTTTGTGGGATGCAGCGCTCTAGGCTGGGGGCACCTACAATTGCTTCCAGCTGGGCTCTCAGCCAGGCAGGGGCCTGGGGATAGGTGGAGGGGACTGCAAGAGAGGACCACAGTGCTTAAAGGGTCCCTTCCTACCCAGTGTCCCCTCTGCCTCGATGGTGACTGCTCTTGCTGGGTCACAGGCCTGATGTTGCTGGGTCACAGGCCTGATGGGGCATCCCTGAACATAAAAATGTATCTATAAACCGGAAATCCATCCGGCTGGGCCTGTGCCGAGCTTTATGGCCCTTATGCACTTAATCTTCCATTTCCTCTCCCTGTTCCATCTCCCTGCTCACTTCTCTTTCCCTGGAGGACTTGCTCAGCAACACGGTGAGCCCCTTCTCTCCGCCTTCCCCCACACGTCCCCTTCCTATCCAGTCATTCTCCCCCCCACAACCCCCCCGCTCCCATGAGCTTTCTCTGGCTGCATTTACTTTTACTCTGTATGGAAACCCTAGTGAATAAACCCTGCCTGGCTTGCAATGAGCCCCAGTGCTCCTGAGCACCCACAGAACAGGCTCCTTAGTCAGCTGTTGAGCCCCCAGCTTCCTCTCCTCCCTTCAAACAAACCCTGGACTTCAGCCAAACTAAAACTACAGCAGAAGAGTGGTCCAGATTTCTGCCTTGCTCCTTGCAGCCATGGCCTGTTTGATGGTGGCTGTAAGGTACAGTCTTTCCTCTGTGCCCACAGACAATCAGTCCCAGTCACACCACCCCTAGGGTGGGATGAGGCCTATCTGTGACTGTAGCCTTGATTTTCTCTGCCACAAGAAAAGGGTAAGGGCTAGGAGATGGCGAAGTCAGTAAAATGCATGTATCATAAACATGAGGTCTGATCCCCAGCCCCTGTAGGGACGTGACACAGGTCTACAAACCTAGGGCTGGAGGAGATATCCCTGGGACTTACTGGCTAACTTAATCAGTGAGTTCCAGGTCCCAGGGAGAGATCTTGTCTCCAAAAACTAGGATAGCAAGATAGCTTAGAGAGTAAAGGCACTTGCAGGGCAAGCATGGTGGCAAGTTCAACTCCCCCCACCCCGACCAATGTGAATGTAGGAGAGAACCAACTCCCTAATATTCTCTGACTTGCACATGTACATGAACACTCACACAAACATCATGCTCCCACAAGCATCTTAAGCATCTTACATGAGCCTACACATACTCACATGCAAAGAATACTTTTTTAAATACTTTTAATACTTTTTTTAAAGAGCAGCAAAGGTGTGGACATGGTGGCCCACACCTTAATCCCAGCACTGGAGAGCAGAGGCAGGTAGATCTCTGAGAGTTTAAGGACAGCCTGGTCTACATAGAAAGTCTCAGGACAGCCAGGGTTATACAAATGAAATACTTTGTCTCAAAAACAAAATGAACAAACAAAAATCCAATGTGAACACTCCTGAGAAACAACATTTAAAGTTGACCTCTAGCCTTCATACCCATGAGTCCACTAGTGCTCACACATATGCACCGCATTCACAGGAGACACACATACACAGGTGGGGTGTGAGGCGTTGATATCGGATCCTATTTGTCTCACAGGTTTTGTGGACAGGTGGGAAGAGTGGAGGAGCTAGGGTAGTGAAAGAACTTTGTGGGTTCCGTAAGACCACACCCGTAGGTGTGCTTCCATTGGTTTTTTGGGTCCTGTTTTGGGTTTCTGCTGCACAGTGGAAACATTACCTTAAGATCCTCTGTGCCATTTCCTGATCAGCGAGCTGGTTTTGTCCATGTCATGTGTTCCCAGTGCCTGTCTCAGAAACTCATTTCTCCCCTTCACTTACACAAGAGAACGTGAGGCCCACAGAGGAAAAGGAAGTCACTCTCCATATCGCACAGAGAGGAGGGCAGAGTTGGGACTAATTTCTTGGGAGCCTGAGGCAGGATGAGCATGAATTTCATGTCAGCCTGGCTACATAGAAAGACACTGTTCTCAGATAAACAAATAAACTATAACAAAAACAAAAGGAGAAAGAAAAACAACAACAAAACAAAAACCAATCCTGAGACCCACTAGTGAAGAACTCTGACTAGGAGCCCAAGAGTGGATGTTAGTTGCAGTTAGCACCCAGCCCAAGCTCAGACAGGTCACATGACTACAGTCTCCTCAGGCCTCCTGGCACCCTCCCCCTTTCCTTCTGCTTGTCTGAAAGAAGGCTCTGCACCTTTAAGGCCCCTCCTCCCTCTCCTCCCCTGAAAGGCCTCCTTGGAGAGCCAGGCCAGTACTGGGAAGGTGGCAGGTTCCCAGCCGTGGGCCTGGTAGGTCCCAGGATTCGACAAAGAATGTCAAATGTCTCTTTTGTTCTGGGGCAGAGAAGGGGAGGAGGAGGGGGGATGAGCTTCAGGAGCCAGGGCAGGGTGAGATGTAGGTTTGCAGAAGAGAGCCTGGACCCACAGAGAGCTGAGTGTGAATTCAGTGTGCTAAAGTCTCTTAAGGTGTGTGGATGTCTCCGGTCACTTGTCCTGGTCCCCCATCTGAAATAGTGAGAACTTTGTAGGCCTGGGTCTCACAGCTCATATCTCCCCTGAACTGTTCTTTCCAGAAAAATCCCATTTTACAGAGGCCAGAAGCACCAGTCAGACAGGAGGAGCTTGTGTCCAGCTTGGGATAGAATCATAATGAAGTCTGTGTCCTAGGCGGGGCACTCACCATCTATGAGCAAAAGTCCCTCCGAGGCACAGTGCAACTGGACATAAGGGGCTCCTCAGCAAGGTGAAGTGACTTCCATGTTGGGACAGGGTCTGGGCCAGGCTGGTCCCTCTGTGCAGTGTTGGGACAGGGTTCTGTCCAGCCTGTGAACTCTGTGAACTCTGACTGAACCTGGCCATCTTTCTTTCTCTAGGACTCTGAGACCTGGAGACAGGGAACTTCACAGTCCAGGCTGGCCTTGAACTCATCATCCTCCTGTCTCAATCTCCAGAGTGCTGGGATTACAGGCATGCACCATCACTGTAGTTGTCCTGAGACTGCCTGTGGTACATTTCAAAACCACTGCTTGCTAGCCTCCAGCCCTGGCTGAGAAAGGAGGCAAGAAAAGGGGCTGCTGTCACCTGTGTGACTTAGTTTGGAATGGTCAGGCTCCCTCCTTGAGTCTAAGTTTTCTCCTATGGAAATAGGTGCTGGCTGGCAAGGTTGCTGGGGAGGTGATCAAAGGAAAGGGAACAAACTAGCTGCACAGAGGGGAACCTTTCCCTGTTCCCCCTCAGCCTAGGCTCTTGGGCTTGGGTTCAGGCAGGCCCATTTCCTGGGCTGACAGGAAGCTAGTTCAGTGGTCTGGGGGAGCCAGGCAAGTGGGGGAGGCAGGAGGGAGGGTGAGGAGGGAGGTGGAAGGGAGGGGAGGAGGGAGTGGAATGGTGAGGGGGAAGGTTTGTCTTCTGTCTGATTGCTATTCAGAGGCAAAACTGTTTCTCTGCCCATAGTCCTGGGGCTCTGAACTCCAGGCTAACAGCCTGTTCTGGCCCAGATTGCCCAGATGAGGAGTCTTGGCTGACCTGAGAAGACCTAGTGCAGGCATTGGCTGAAGCAGTCTGGGCAGAGGAGCCCACAGGGTCAGCAGGGAGTCCCTAGCCCTCTCACTCACCACTGACAAGCAGGCAGCAGCAGCCTGGAGGAACAATGGAGGCAGGCATAGAGGGTCAAAGCCCTTGTCCTGTGACCTACCGGCAAGCACCCTCCTGTCTCTCAAGCATCTTGCTTCTTGGAGGAGTACTAGTCTGGTAGATCCAAGGCTGGCTAAAACCTGCAGCTCTGGGCGTGGAGTCTCTGGAGTCTGCTCTGTGCACACCTACCTCTCCCTGTCTTCCATCGCAGCAAAAAAAGGAAACCTTCCCAATAAAAAGGATTTGCTTCATGTTATCTCTGTCCAAGTCTGGGCTGATCTCTCCCTCTCTCATCAGGAAGAAGCTAACCCCTGAAAACAAACAAAGTTGAGGACCAGTTTTAATGTCTAGCCTTGCCTTTTTATCCGTGAGCTACAGATCCATGGGGCGCCACATTGCCCTGCCCGCTCAGTGCACTGAAGCCTTCCGTGGGTAGTGCTTCTCTGCATTCATTGAGGGCCTCTGCTCCTGCCCACATGGCTTCCCTCTGCCATTTCAACTCTTGAACCTCACCAAGCAGGAGTAGGACCCTGATATTCATAGGACCTGAGCAAGGAGAGCAGGGTAGGAGAGGTCCCTATCTCCCATGTTGAATCCAAGGTTCTTTCCTGGATCAACAGTGCCCAGGATCTCCTAGGTGAAATGACTGGAAGAGACCCATACCCACCATGACAGGAGACCCTCTCTCCTAGGGAGGCCCAGCAAGGCAGTAAGCCATTCCTACTGCCATGCCTGGGCCTAGGGCCTAGAAAGCCACAGCAAACAGAAGGGCAAGACTCTAGCTTGCCTTCACCTAGAGGAAAGAGACAAGCAGATTGTGAGTTTGATGGTCAGCTTGGGCTACAGAGTGAGACCCTGTCTCACTACAAAACAAGTCAGAAATAAAAGCAAAGCAAAGCAAATGAAAAAGGCTTCCTGGAAGCAGTGGTTTCTGAGAATTGAAGAAGTCAGGAGCTAGGTATAGGACCAGTGAAGGAAGAATGCCTTAAATAGGGAGCATTCTCCATCCTCTTTCCCCAGGGGTACCACTGAGTCTTTTCAAAAAGTTTTTAAAATTAATATTCTATTTAATGTGCATGGATATTTAGTTGTAAATTGTCATACGGTGCTGGGAATTAAACCCGGATCTCCTGGAAGAGCAGTCAGAACTCTTTTTTTTTTCCTGAGACAGGTTTCTCTGTGTTGTAACCCTGGCTGTCCTGGAACTCACTCTGTAGACCAGGCTGGTCTCAACTCACAGAGATCGGCCTGCCTCTGCCTATGGAGTGCTAGGGTTAAAGGGATGTGCTATCATTCGCTCGACTTTAGTTTTATGTTTAATTCTCCTACCATCTGGATAATCATTGGCAAATTATCTCTCTTTCCCTTAGCTCTTGGGTCCTCACCTGTACACTGGGAATGGACCTAGCAGCTACCTGGGCAAGAGCAGAGAGGGCCTGAGGCATGGTGGTAGCTAGAGGGAAGGTTCCAGAGACACTAAGACACTGATTGGTGGACCATGGGGTGGGAGTGGGGTGGGTGTGAACAAGGCCTGCACTTAGGCTCTGGGTTCAGGTAGGACTGGGAATGGCAAGTGTGGTGAGCATAGTTCTAGGTGACTGTGGTTTTTTTCCAGGTTCTCCAGTCTTTCCAAGCAGCAACATGAAGGT